>CAUJNA010003333.1:85000-287500 GCA_963377175.1 Effrenium voratum
CTTCGTCAAAATGAGTTTGTCTCCATCTTGGTGCGAAGTCATGCTGACAAATGCATACGTAAAAAGGCTGGTCATCCTTTTGGGGCCCCAGCCAAGCTGAAAAGGGTACCCATATGCACGTATTTGCAAGGGCTCCTTGAAGGATGTGTCTCAGATGCGTTTGGAGGATCATGTGAGCAGAAATCGCCTTTGTAAAGCAGCTAATACTTTTGGGAATCTGTCTAGCCCCTGTTTGAGTTCTAGTATTGACCAGGATTAAGCGCAAACGCTTCGCGCGCGGGCCTCAGCGGGGCTGATTGATTTAGAGGCTGCTTTGATCTCCGTTCTACTCCAGGGCGGCGTGGGGAAGCAAGAAACGCCGTTCAGCCTGGCCATGCGTGAAATCATAGCTGCGTGAAGTATGAGGGTCACCACGGGCGGACGTGCATGAATGGACGCTGGGCTGTAGCCGGCTGCCTTGAGGCCAGAGATAAGCTGTAATACGGGCAAGGGTCGAGCAAGAACTGTGCCAAGGGCGTGCGCTGGGGGGCTGGCGTGCGAGAGTAAGGGGCCAAAGGCCAAAGCATCAAGAACGCGTGGGCTGCCGCCCTGCCAGAGCCTGGGGCTGCGGGCTTGCTTCAGGGCAGCTGGAGGCAGCTGGAGCATGGATTTGCCGCGCGGCATGGGCCGGGTTGGGGCCTTTGCAGCATAATTTCCCGAAGCTAAATCTTTAGTTAAAGCCGCCTGCGCGAAAGTTTGTTTTTATGGCTGCTTTCGGCCACAAGAGAGCAGTCAACCACAAGAAGGTTGACCCGCCCGAGGCAGGGCGTACCGATGCCCACTTCCCCTCCCCGAGGCGCCGGTGCGGTCGCCTTTTGGCCTTTCGGGGAAGGGGGTTGGCATCTACTCCTCACAAGAAGGAAGCCACGGTCGATATCCCAATTGTTGCAATGGGTCCAAATTCAACCACCAGGAACTGAACCGCAGATTCTCGTCCTTTTCCATTTGCCAGGGCAAGCCATTTTCAGGGGACTTGGTCGCTCCTTGAGTTTACCTTGATTTACCATTGTTGAATTCGTGCAAGTTTGCAGGAGTAGGACAACTTAGATTTGTGCTCTGTACTAAAAATGAGCATGAGGGTGACGGTGAGGGTGAGGATGATGAGTATGATGAGTGTGAGGATGAGGATGATGATGATGATGGTGGTGGTGGTGGTGGTGATGGTGGTGGTGGTGGTGGTGATGGTGGTGGTGGTGGTGGTGGTCATGATGATGAGGATGATGAGGATGATGAGGATGATGTTGATGATGATGATGATGATGATGAGGGTGACGGTGACGGTGACGGTGAGGGTGAGGATGAGGATGAGGATGAGGATGAGGATGCGGATGAGGAGGATGAGGAGGACGATGTCGAGGACCTTGACTGTGACGATGACCAGACGATGACCGTGACCATATGACGATGACGATGACGACGGTGCTGCTGCTGCTGCTGCTGACGCTGCTAGAAACCCTTTGAAGCGTGGGTGTAGCGTTGAACACTGAGCAAGGCATGGAGCGGGCTCGCAGAATTGACAATCAACCACAAGGCAGCAGCTCAACCCGTGTGCCCAAAAAGAGATCCCTAATTCGATCAACCTGGAATCAATTGCTGAGGGACTTGGTACCCTCGAACGGTAATTTCATTTTGACGACCCCGCAAGACTGGGCCCTTTTGAATCAAGGCTTAGTTCCAGCGATGCCACGCAATCCAACAGGTGTCTTCACGAGCAAAGCAGCCTTCATGGACGGTCAACTGTCCTTCGTTTGTTGATGTGATTAAGGCTGGCCCTTTTGACACCCCTGTTCAAAATAAAAAGAGGCCCTCGATGTTTTGTGGCAAGCGACCGATACGGAGCTCACCATGAGGTAGCCCTTCACTACTTGGGGATTACTGCTTGGCCACCGCTTGCGGGCGTTGTCTTTGCTGGCTTGTTCTTTCCCGCAGTGGACTACCCTGCGGGGAGGACTTATTTCAGGTTTGGGCAAAGGGGATTGGTATATACCCCTTGCAAAAAGGATGTTATTGTTGTTTCGCCGAGTATTGCCAGTGGCAGTGGGGAAAACCTACCACGATTTACGAGGGTTTGCAGCTTGAATGTGGACGGTCAGTGCCTCCTGGAGATTATCGCAAAAGACCCGCAACCATGGTAAGTAAGCGAATTACAATGACCATGACAAACTCAATTCTTGTAACATTTCCAAACACTTTAATCGTTTCAACAACTGAACAGTGTTTTCCCACTTTATTTGCCCAACGAGTACATTATTCGAACTGAAACCAGAGCCATCCATTTTCAACCAAGCTGATGTAAAGGACACTCATTGTCAAATGATCCGACCCGTATCATGGTGAGCTCGTTCTACCCCGCCCTCCCCCCCTTTCCCAGGGAATCGGTGGAATCGTAAGCAAGTAGATGCCTTTGGCCCGTCCTTTTCGCTTCCGCGATGAAGAAGATCTCCGTGACCGGCAGATGGGCTCGCTGTTGGGTAAATCGGAGGCTGGCCGCCCAATTTCGGAGAGGGCCGAGGCCTGGAGACTGGGGCGGGCACGATGAGTTCTCCGGCTTCAATGCGGGCGACGTGAAGCACCAACCAAAACGAAGACCGGTGCGCCGAAACCCGAAAGTTGCCGCGCACGCGCGCGCGAGCCGGCAGCATGGCACCGTTGCCAGGCGCGAGCTCCCCGCAGCTGGCGAGTCGCCCCGGGGTTGCCTCCCCGAGGTGGGGGTCAGAGAGCAGGAGGCTGCTTGGTGGAACCGAGAAGACCGAATCATGCGGGTGCTCAGTTTTCGTTTGAGCAACAGCCGAGAGACTGGGTCCCAGTTATCGGACATTCTAATATTTGTGATTGAGGGAAGCAAAACAACTGAAGAAGACTATTGCTTGGTTGCTCTTTTCTCCGACCCCCAATTGTTTGTTTGTTTGTTTGTTTGTTTGTTTGTTTGTTTGTTTGTTTGTTTGTTGGTTGGTTTGTTTGCTTGGAATATGACAAACGCTTTCCCGCTAGCTAGCCACACATCGGTTGCTAGTGGGTTGTGTCAAAACCAACAGATTCAGAAGTCAGGGTTGGGTCACTTCTGGCAAATATTCTTTTTGTGGAGAGTTCCTCCTTTGTAGGTGGCTTCCGCCGTCTTTCTTTGACGTCTTTACAATGTCTCCGGCGATGCCAACTCTCCTACCCCAGAAAAGCCCTCGGCTTGGCTTCGTCGATTCGTGAGGGGGGGGGGGGGGGCGTGCCCAGGTCTCCAACATAGTTGCCAGCTTTAGATGGTTTGAGTATCAACTTGGGGGGCCATGGAATGGAACGGTGTCCTTTTGGGGTGGGTTGGAAAAAGAAGAAGCAACAGCACACTGAACCGAGCACTCCGCTAGGAGCATGCAGAGCCCTGCCTCTGTGGCTTCTGCCCGGGTGGCCTACACGCCGGCACCGCGGCCCTCAGTGACCTCGTCGCAGGCGCCGGGGCGGGTTGCCGCGGGGGGCTGGGGGGTGGGGGGGACTGACGGGCACTGGATGTGTGGGTGTTTCTTGCGGGAGCCCTTTTCAGGTTGGTTGAAAAGGAAAAGCAACAGGAAGACCCCAGTGGGTGTGGGGAGTGCCGGATGGAGCGGTCTTGGACTGGAGCTGAGCTGTCGACTGACCTCCTTGCTCAAGGTGGAGCGCCGTTGCTTGAAGGCCGCAGGAACATTGGGTCTCCAGGCAAAGTCTGCTGGTTGGGCATGCGCTCCGGATCCGGCGAGCAGCCCGTTGGCTTCCTAAGCTCCGAGCTCGACGGAGAAGAGTCTTTCGAGCAAACAGTGAGTTGGTGAGCATGCAGCTAGGCTGGTCCTCATGCTTGCATCTCACACAGATGTGCAACACACGCACGGGTATTTTGTTTTTGAACACTTGGGGGTGATCCATATAGCCCGCCATCTTTTAGGGCCAAATCAACACGCACCTATGCTGGCGTGTCTCCAAATGGGGAACAGGTAGAGGGAAAACAAAAGAACACGACTTAAGACAGCAACTTGTCAGCAAGTTGTCAGCAACTTGCTTGCAACACAACGAAGGTTCCTTTCTTGGGCCGTTTGAAATGAGGCCATGGTGGAACACACGGCAGAACATGGTAAACTGACATGGAACGACTGCTCGGATTTGGTGGATATTTTGGTTTCAAAGCACATGGTCAAAGAACACGGTCAAAGAACATGCTACAGTAAAGCAACAAGAGGTATAGCACATGAGGTTTGGTCAATACTTCCAGTACTCCATGGTGGATTTGGGATGGACCCGGGGGGACGAGGTCTAAGTTTTCCGCACAAAACCATTTCCATCTTGGGAGCAACCAAGTTTGGCCTTGGCCTCCCTCCACATGGGCAACAAAAGGGGCTAAATAGATACTGGCACATACTCCCACGATCATGGCCAAATCCGGTTTCACACAAATCACCAAGCCTATTCTATTCTTTTGGTCCCCATGCAGTTGACACACGCTCTGGAAGTAGAACCTCCTTCTGAAGCCAAAACGACACCAGCCACACGTCAGGCGCGGGTGGGGCCGAGCCCAAAGGCGTCGAGCCCTTCCAAGCTGCAGAAGCCCTCCAGCCTACGCCCCGGCTGGTTTGGATACGGTTTTGGGTTGAACCCAAAAGGGTTCAGAACCTGACACCCTACAGGCATAGCTGAACCAACAACCAAAACAGTCGCCTCCTGATTGGCTCCGAAAGTGATGTTTTAACTTCAAAAGGAACTATAGGGACCCCTGTTCTTGGGACTGTGCATGATAGCTTTTGGAATGTTCTCCGAGAAAAAGGAGGTGGGCGGAAATGGGAGCTGACTTTCCCGTTTTGGGCTTGCAGGATGATCACCAACGGGCTGTGTGGAGGAAAGGACTGGGCCAGTTTCTTCTTGGTTTGTTGGTGCCCCTTTCAACTATGGTCCAGCACATCAGGTGCCCGTTGGTCAACCTTTCGGGGCACCAAGTTACATAGCGATGCGAATTTTAGTCAGCTGCGAAAATCATGGGTCCAAGGTACTTCGATGTTTGGCTGATTTAGGAAGTGGCTTGTTTGGATGATTTAGGAAGTGGCTAGGCAAGCAGGTTATTGCCCACTTGGAGTTACAATGTGGTCACAACCTTGCCATGAATCTTGCTTCACTTCACTGGTTGCTGAATACCCAAGTCTAAATTGGTATATATATATAATTATATACACATTTATAGATGTAAAAACATGCACAAACCCCCAAGGCAATAACGCACGGACATATTCCCCTCCTGTCCACCAGCATGGAACCTGATGTTTCGGATTCCGAGGCGTGGCGGCGCCGCCCACCAAGGCGCTGCACGGCAACGCCCATGGCCTGGTGGTGGCCGGCGGACAGCAGAGGACCTGCGGGTGGGTGGCCCTGAGTGGACGTTTTGACCGGCTTTCATATGGCCATGGGTCAAAATCCATGGACCCCCAGTGAACATCCCAATCCAACCACTGAAATAGGTTCTAAAATGGGTGGTGCACCTATTCCAAAATGATACCTTGGTTTGAACCATGGCCATAGTTGATGGATCTATGAGCCAGATGACGCAACGAGATTTGCCCTTTTGGGAGTTGGACCCCAAAAAGGAGCTTTCGGGGACGTTTTGCAGGGCCAGAGGAAAAGCATTCAAGGGCGGTGCCAGTTTGGCTGAAGTTGATGTTTGGTGCTTGCCACAAATCGCTGAACTGGGTTCGGCGTTCCAGACTCACAGGTATGCTGTCATGCTCCTCCGCAAGCGGATTGAGGGAACCAAAAATGAGGTCCCGCATTTTGGGACGTGTCTCCGACAAAGGGAAACCGATCTTTTAGCCTCACCCGAAAAAGGAGGCTCATTTTAACCTGGCAGCCAAAAGGTGATTCAAAACCCTCACGCCTGTGGCCAACCGAGCCGCGGCATCCAGGGCCATGACCATGACCGCCACCATTCGAGGCAGCGGAAGGGGGTGATTCATGGAAGAACTGCAATCCGGACAGACCTAATTATCCCCTGAAAAATGCACTCCCCTCAAAAATAGTGGCACTAGAGCCAGAACTCGGTTTCGTTGAGCCCGGGTCGTGACTTTTCCTGGCCAATGACGAGTTTTTGAATCTCAACACATTAAAGGAACACTAGCAGAAAGAATTCAGGGGACCTACCCTTGGACTTTTTCCACACACCCTCATGAACCAAGCAAGGAGGTGGTTGCAAGAAAAAAGTCCCCCCACTACGTGATACTGGATGTGGAGTTGTCAAACAACGCCCCTCAAAAACGAGGGGAACGTCAACCAGAGAGGTGCCTGGGCTCTGAAAGTGAATGCCACAATTCACACAGGGAAAGGGCACAGAGGTTAGCTCCTTCGGATCCATTTCGGATGCACATTGTCCTGCCCAAAGCAGTCCAGTAGAAGGTTCGAAGCCGCGTCTCAAAATTGCCGGGATACATCTAAGAGATATCCAAGAGCCCCGAGTCAAGCAACACCTGCCGGGAGAAGCCAATGCGCAGTTCGGCAGACTTGCCAGTCTTTCTGCATCCAGCACGCAGGACGACTCACTCCCAGAAGGGCGGATTTGCCAATGCTGCACACGATCCAACAGTGCTAGCTGCTCCTTATTGCCACAGACAAGCCAAGAAAAGGGGTTTACGGACAGTATTATTTAGGCCCTATGAACGGCACGAGAAAGGCTGTGTTGATATTACTACCTAATAACACCGTATTAGACACCATGTGTATATAATAACAGTATATATATATATATACATGAACCACTGATGCACAATATCATTGTCGTCTGTTGTTGGGAAGGACGAGAAAAAGGGACAGCCCTCCTCAAGAACAAAAAAACACAAGCAGGAGGAGAACTGAATTTATCCATTTCCTTTTCGAGAAACACATAAGTTTGTCTGGGGCTCATATCATCCCCTCGGAAATAGGAATGTGGTTTCTTCCAGTAGAATATGATGGGGTTGTTGCGCTTGCACGCCAGTCGAGGGGAGAATCAAATGCTGATGGTGTACCGCATGTTTCCATTTTGGACGCCTCTGGGGGCTGGCTTCCCGTAGCGAAGCCATGATTTGGTAAACCAGATGTTCTCTCTGAATGGCTTGTCTACATTCAGCATTGCAGAAATTAATGAATGCCAATCAAAGGGTTTCCCTTAAATGATACACCCTTTGGGTGCTGTTTAAGGTGACCCCCCAAAACACGAGTGCATAGGGCTGGAACCCCCCCACCAGGCCACCCTCTCTGCTGGAGAAGGGGCCTGGTCCGAGGCAAAACGGCCCCCCCCGCCGAAGAACTGCGCAGGGGAGAAGGAAGCCGAGAAGCCAAAGGTGGAGCCTTGGGCAAGCTGCGGGGCTGTCGTTGGGTCCGAATTCTACCGAGCTCAGCCGTGAAGGTCCCATCTTCTTTTTTTTGCGCAGGGCTCCCGAGTAAAACAGATTTTCTTCCAGAGGGGTGAACAGGCAATTGCTTGGACCATGGGGGAGGGTTCTGTAGCCGAATCCTTGATTTCTGCTGGGTTTGGTGGGTGGTTTTTCGTAGAATGGAAACGGGCCTGCTTTGTCATCTTAGGCTTCCCGCCTTTTTTTAATTGTGAAGCCCGAATCAGCGCCACCCCGTGTGCTCTTCTCAGCGGCATGCCGTCCCCAACAGTTCATTTGGGAGCTCTTAATGGGAACCCGGATGAATAAACCCCTGCAGGCGGGACAAATCCCAGGGTCAGCGTCAGTAGTGGCAATCCATCCTGAAATCCCCCCCCCCCCCTCACCCCCGCGCATCCGCGCATGGAATCGAAGCTTTGGGGCCTCAGGAAGCGAAGCCGGAAGCTAAGCCAGCGCCGGAGAGCCGGGCTGCCTGGTGCCCGTGGAACATCCGGGCTGGAGTGGGACATGGCCCCTATGGGTCTCCTTTTCGGCTGTCTGAAGGGTTGAAAGGAAGTTGGTTCTTGCCCCAGCTTTTGGATGCTCCCGGGCTTCTAGAGGATGATCTTTTGAACCCCACTTTTTCGTGGGCTGGGTCGTTTCAGGGCCGTGCTAAAAAGGAAAAAACGCGCCTAGGCCAACCGGGCAACAACTACCTGCCCCATGAGCTCCAATCAGCTAAAGGTGGCAACCTGTGGCAAGGGACATGTGGCCTTCTTGCCCGTGGTTCTTGGTCCCCCAAACAACCGCACAACACAGGCCGAGCTGTTGCTTTTTGACAAGGGCGTGCATTTGGGGACCACGTTCGTTTGTCGGCTGCAAGGCACCACTCGAAGGTTTGAAGTGATATTTCCGATCGGCGATGTTCTAAGGGGACCTCTGAGACCTTTGAAGCGCCCCGACTCGCGATTCGCATCCTTTAGGCGGACGCCACAAGCATCTGCTGGCAACCATGAGCCTGAAGCCGCACTCCACCGCGCAAGGCGCTTATGTTTTTTTCTCTCGGCGTGCTCCGCGGGTTTGATCAGTCGGATCAAACATTGTCAGTTTCATGGGCATCCAAGAAGGCTTCCCCTGCAATGGTGCAATATGGGTGTTGGGAAATATGGGTGTGTCCAAAAATACGGGACAGCTTGTGCGGATGATGTTTGAGGTGAAACCATCAGGAAGCCACCTTGAGACTCATCTGCCAGGAACATGGACGGTCCAGGAACATGGGCAGGTTCAAGAGAATCCCCGCATTGGGCAGGTGTACTATCAGCAGTTTTTTTTTTTTTTTTTTTTTTTTTTTTAAGGAGAAGACAAGGTTCCTCTCCTAATTTTCAAGTTGATCTTGATCGATTCAAGCAAGGACACCTTTTTCAGATTGATCTTGATACAGATTTAAAGAACGACACGCTGTTCAACCTTGATCTTGATAGATTCAAACGAGGTCGCGCTTCCGAAGCTTGATCGACTTGTGGGAAGGGAACCGCGCCGTTTTTTTCAGCGGCTCCTCCTTCCCCCCCACCGGCCAGGATCGCACCGCCTGCAAACGCGCAGGAAAGATGGCCCCTCGGCACGAATTTTGCCCGCGGGATGGGGCGGGATGGGTTTGTTTTGGCCGCTTAAAGGTAAGCGTTGTGTGGGAAACACACCAACCAAGCAGGAACGATGCAAGAAATAGGCTGGCACCATGGTGGTTGGGGGTTCAAGGGTAAGACCAAAGCAACAAACACAAAGAGGACAGAAGGCAAACAAGCTGTTGATGGCCCTGGCTGCCAGGGTCTGGCTCATGTCGGGGGTTGGCCCCGCCGCAAGGCCACTATCAAGGGTCAAACCAATATCCCCCCAGGCTTGGGTCGCATGACATTGGATGGTCAACCTGCACTTCAAAGGATCCTTTGCATTTTGGATTGCCAATGCCACGATTTGGGTCCTCCGTCGGACTTACCATGACGGAGACCGTCTCTGGGTGATTCTCTGTAGAGTTGGGCAATGTTTTTTCCCTGGAGAACAGGTTCCGGCGGTGAATCCTGAGGCAACAAGACGCCGGAGGTGGAGCAGTTCCTGATGGACTCTCTGTGGCTTGGCAAGCCCACGGGTGCGTCCAAGTGGAGAAGGGGGGAGAGGAGGTGTAGGGGCCTGACATGTGTAGCGTCACGCGGCTGACAAGGGAACCTGCAGAGATTTCGTCGGGTTTTGTAGGGTCCCTTGTAGGGTCCCTTAACAAGTCTTGCGAAGCCTTGAAGCCTAGGTTGTCCCCTCACAAAACCGGCCAAGAGCAGGCTGTTCTGTCTGCCTTGGATTGGATGCGAATTATAGGCTGTCCGATAAGCGGCGTATCTGTTGCTGGTCGACTGTTCTCCGAAGAATGAGCGTCGACAAACCACTAGCCAAGCCTGCATGTGTGTTTTGACCTGATGTTTACAGTATATTCAACACATGAGACACTAGAAAACCTCATACCACCTCAGTGCCTGCGGGCGGACTTTCGCCGCGGAATTCCAACGTGCATGAATGAACGAGGCGGGGTCACTTGCAATGGGCACAACGCGCCAAAACCCAGTTGGAGCGCGAGGATGCAAAATGGGTCTCACACCAACAGCACCGCCGAAAACCTGCAGATATGCCTTGTTTCCGCAGACATCGACAGTCTTATATACCTTCCAGAGCGGCTGATTGACCGCCTGACTGGGCGAAACCACTTCCATGCTATTGGCGCTGCATTTTCAATGCGGCCAGTGCATATTGCCCATTGCAACTGAGCTTCACGCAGATGATGGATGCGGACTTCCACAGCGTAAGGGCGCGCGCAGTCACTGAGGTGGTATGAGGTCTCCTAGTGTCTCATGTCTCACAATACAGTACATTACAGGTCAAATCAGACATGGGGACTTGGCTAGTAGACACCTCTCCCCCCCCACCCCCAAACAAAGTGGTTGCGGTTCCTGCAATGAGCATGATCATGTTGCCCCACTTCCCCCCCCACCCCCGTTCCACAAACAGCTCGAGCTGTGCTTGGTGGCAACATACGACCTGATGAACCCTGGGGCTTGATCCTCTTTTGAGCACTCTTCTTTTTTGATCATCCCGTGGGAAGTGTTGGATGGAACCATAACAGGAGTGCTTTGTGCTGAGCTGCAGTCCGACTGCAGTCCCAGTGGAGGGGACCTCCTTTTTGGATGATTTTTTTTGGGATCCAATTTTCATCACATGGGTGCCCTTTTTGAGGGCATGCAACCATTGGATACAAGCACACATGCAATGTAATATATATATATATATGCATACGCAACCCTGCTTTCATGAAGGCTTGCAACCATTGGTGTCCCGGCCTTTACAAAGTGTTCCCGTGGTTGGCTTCACCTTAAGCCCACTTTTTTTTACCATGAGTTCATTTTGGGGTGATGTGTAAGGGGGAAAGATTGTAGGCAGTGATTTGGAATGGGCCCTAACCATTCAAATGTTGGTTGCCTTTTAAGGAAACCCGAGCGGTTCATTCGCATGGCGACTCCCTAAGAAGCTGCAAGGGGGGACATTTCGTTGGAGCCCTGAACAAATCACCACCTAGGACCGGCAGGTGGTTTTTGGGCGGGTTTGTGGATGCTTCAATGCGGAGGGGGCGGTGCATTGATTTCGAAGGGTTTGCACAAACCCCATTGCTTTCCAGACAAATACACTAAAACAATTTTCAGAACAAAGCCTTGGAGCTCAGTACTGGTCAGTTTTTGAGGGGATTCTTCCATTTATTTGCTCAATAATTAAACAAGGGAATCTATCACTGGACATATTTTCCCATGTTTTCTGGTGGGCGAAAGCAAATGGACGGATTCGCATTGGTTCCTTTGATTTTCCAAACTAGTGAAGTTTTCCTATTGTTTTTGTGTTGACAAGAAACCAAGAAAGGGGTACCGACTCAAAGAAGCAACCATTTTCCTTGTGGTTTGCAAAAAGCCACGCCTCTTCCAGGGGTCATTATTTTGACGGTTTCTGGGGCATATGAGGTTATCAAAGTCAGAAAGGGGTTTGTTTCCCCTCCTCCCACCACTTAGGGGGTGACTTGGACCATGGTAAAAGAATGAGGCAGCTCTTCGCGTTTTATTTTCTTCTTCTTCTCCCGCCGAGTCGCGGGGTCGCCGTCGCCGTGGCGATTTTTTTTCTATTCGAGGCGCCGGGATCCGGGCAGCAGCCAGGCGCAGCTCAGCGAGGCGGACCTGGCGGCGCCGCTTGGGCTGAAAAGAGGCACCTCGAGTCGCGTGCGTTGTGTCCGTTTTCTTTTTTTGTGTTTGTGAGGGGAACAATGTGAATGGTTTGTGGGTTTGAGGTGATTCTTGTTTCTTTGGAGGGTTTAGCAGGGGAAGTCCCGTTTTTTTTGAGGAACACCAAACCCATTTCTTGCGGGTTTAAAAGGGACACCACTGAACCAGGGGAGTGTTTTGGAGGGAGCAACCGCCATGTTTCGCGGGTTTAAAAGGGAACCCAAGAAGGAAGAGTCGCTTTTGGCGTTTTTGAGGGTTCAGGTGATTCAGGGTTGGAGTTTTGGAAGGGCTGCCGACGTGCTCTTTTTGGACCAACAAAACGTGGGTTTGAGCCAGCCTCCTTGCGGTGATGTTGAAGGACTTTGAAGTGGCTCTTGATGTGTTTAGTTCGGCGTACCACAAAACCCGTTCAAGAACTAGACATTTGGTGGTGAAGTACGGGCTAAAACGAGCAGCGTGATGAGGGTCCTTTTCCTGGCGGATTCCTTGTGTCCGGTTTGCAAATTATAGTTGGCCGAAATTGCCCAAAGCTGTCTCAAACAAAGGGGTTGCTCCGTGCTCACTCTTGACGCAGTTTTGGGAGAGTTACCAAGCGGACTCGCATTGGAGAACGTCCTTTGCTTGCCATTTCGGCTCACAATGGACATGACGATGTTTTTCTGGTGAGCAAAGCGAAATGACTTTTTTGCAGGTGAGCTTACAACCAGCTTACAACAGGCTTGACTCCGTTCGCAAGACTTCGGTGTGGGTAACCATTTGGATAGATCCAGGCACTTCCCCTCCCACCACTATTTCGGAACCTATCCGGGGGGTGTTGGGCAAAGCGAGCGCTTCGAGGCTCCCATTATTCTTAGAGGTTCGATTCCTGTCGTCGGTGCAGGTTTTCATGTTGAAAAAGAGGTACCCCATCAGTGGCCCCCTGAGCAAGGATGACACGCACAAATCGGTGGCATGGAAGCCGCTTTTGGATCGAGGCACACGGAAAAGCGTGCTATGGGCAGCTGCCTGATTCACAGGTTATGAGCCCATGGTCGTGACCACGGCGCCGACGCAATGGCGACTGGAGGTGGAAGACAGAGAAGAACAAGGACCTTGGAGGCGAACGAAGCCGCAGGCAAAGGGTCTGGCAGCAATGGCAGACCTACCCTGGAGGCGGAAGAAGATCGAGGACCTACGATGGTGGCAAGACCGGACGGCTCGGTGGAGGCGGAGACGGCGGCACTATGGCCGGATGGTCCTCAAGGAGAACCAGAGGAACTTGGACCTGGGCGGAATGCGCTGTTCACGCCTCAGCAGATGAGGAGGTTGGACGAGTGGACTGATGAGGCACCGCTGATCAATGCGAGTCCTGGAGATGGTGACCGAGGAGGATTTCCGGACTACATTGAGAGGTCCAACGAGGGCATGGTGGAGGCCAGAGAGATGGCGATGGCATCACAGCAATTGGCTCTACCGGGACCTGGAGGACTGGCGGAAGGTCCACGGCCAGATCAATGGTCAGCTCTACAACGTGGATATGCTGGAGGCCCACGGCTTCCCCAATGGCAAGATCAGCGTATGGGGCAGCAAATGGTTCTTCAAGGACATGGAGGACCTGGTGGTGGTCAAGGAATTGCTCTATGGCCAGATCCCATGCAGGAGATGCGCTACTACATGATGCAGCTGGTAGCTGATAACCAGCAGCTGAAGAAGGTAGTTGGGAGCTGCGTAAGCCAGGTCAATGATCTGCAGCGGAGGTGGCAACAGCCGGAAGCATGGAACCCCTGAGGGTCAAGCTGAACCTGGTGAACAGGAGGAGGAATCGTCGGAGCTCCGGGCGGATCAGCCGGGAGCAGGATCTGGACAATCGCTGGACGTTATGTTGAAGATTGTCCAAGGGATGCAGGCCATGCAGCAGCAGATGCTGAACCAGCAGAAGAAACCTGAGGGGGGCGACGACCACAGCGAGATGGTGAAGAACACTGCCATGGAGCTGCCGAAGTTGGTGGAGTACCGACCAGAGAGCGCCCCGATCGACTTGGGTGATTGGATCTGCGTCCTGGAACCGATCATGGCGGACTTGAGTGAGTCCTCACACCAGTGGTGGCATAAGGTGGTGGAATCAGCGAGGGCATGGTACTCCAAGTATCAAGCAACACCGCCACTGGAACGACTGCGACTCCAGCCGAAGGACCCCGCTGAGCTTCAGGAGGCGAGGTGGAGGAGGTTGGAACGGCGAGCAGTGGGATTACTTCTTCGAGCTCTCCCCGATGGAGCTCGGGAAGAGATGGTGGCAACGAAATCGATGAGTTGCTACGCAATCTTGTGCAAGCTCATGGCGAGCTATCAGCCTGGAGGCTTGGTGGAGAAGTCGGTGATCTTGCAGACTTGGAGAACCCCCCGCAGGTTGACACCCTGGCAGCGTTGGTGGTTAGCTTGCGGAAGTGGACGCGGTGGAAGCAGCGAGCCCAAGAACTTGGGGTGACAATTCCAGACCCAACGGTGCTTGCTCGATCGTTGAACAAGATGGTCAAGAAGGTGGTGGAGATGCAGCCGGAGCTTTCGTTCAAGATGGCCTTGGCGAGGAATTCGCTGCAGCTGGACTCCATCCCCTCACATGAGGCGGTGGACCGATATGCGGAACACGTGCTGTCGGAGGTGGAAGCGATCGCTCATCTGGAGAAGGATATCAAGGCACCGGTGACGAAGGGCCAGCAGGTGGACACCCGCGTCAAGAAGGTGGACACGGCAGACGTCAAGCCGGACACGAAGAAGGCGGGAGAGAGTGCGAAGCCTTGCAGGTTCTTCCTTTCGGAAAAGGGTTGCAGGCTTGGTCGTGGATGCCGATGGAGCCATGACCAGAAGGATGAGAAGATGAGGTGTTGGTCGTGTGGGGCGAGCGAGCACATGCGGAAGGACTGCCCGGTGGCCAACGTAGCCAAACCCAACCCGGATCGGAAGCCCAAGGCGGCGAAGGTCGCGGTGGAAGAGGAGCTGAAGCAAGAGGTCATGGCTGAGGGGAACAGGGAAGCGACCCCGAGGGCGGCGACCACTACAGCAGCTACGAAGGAGGACTCCCCAGGAATGGCGAGCTCGGCATCAAGCGAGAAGGAGGATGGGACCATGAAGGATGCACCGGTGGAAGACGAGAAGAAGCTGAGCGACTTGCAGAAGCAGTTGGACGGCATAAGAGAAAGGATGAGAATTCGACAGGTCAGACTATCGAAGGTCGAAGTGGGCGGGATGCGAGGGCTGGTGGACTCAGGAGCAACGAATCCGCTACGGGCCGTGGAGAAGGATGAGGACGTTTCGGGCTATGAGGAACGGACGGTGGAGTTGGCTGCTGGGGAAACCTACAGTCTGAAGGTGACCCCGGGTGGCACGCTCATTGCAGAGGACCGGAAGACCCAGCCGATAATCCCGATGGGAATGCTTACGAAGGACCTGAACTGCAAGGTCAAGTGGAGCGGCAAGGACTGCTCTATCCTACATCCTGGACGAGGGCAACTACCGGTGGTGATGTGTCAAGGGTGCCCAGAAGTACCCAGGGAGCTGGCACTTAGCCTGATTCAGGAGTTGGAGGGGGTGAACCGCTTCAAAGTTAAGTCACTCTCGAGACGGGAGGAAGTGGACTTCGTGACGAAGGTTGTGGAATTGCATCCGGTTTTCGACGAAGTACCGGAGGAGATCAAGCAAAGGCTGATGGTTGAGCCGGCGGAGGATTGGAAACCGCTGGGACTGAATCGAAGCCGCAGGAGAAGGCTTGAGAAAAAGGGAGGAGCGGTGGTCCACCTGTTCGCGGGTCCGGAGGAGGGGTTCGACCTTTCGAGGGCATACAAGGAGCAGGGTGGAGATCTGCGGGACATCCTGGAGTACGACATCCTTCGAGACGAGACCCATGACCTCATGGACAATGGGCTCATGAGCGGGCTGGTACGGTTGGCTCTGGATGACCGAGTCAAGGCCGTGGTGGGGGGACCGAACTGCAGGACGAGATCGGTGCTGCGATTCTACCCGCTGCTCAACAGGACTAGGCCACGTCCGGTGAGGACAATGGAGCATCGATGGGGCCTGCCGGAGATGGATGAGGGAGAGAAGGCGATTGAGAAGATGATGTGTTGATGTTCCGCTTCATCCTGATTTACCTGTTGGCGGACATCACGGCAAAGGCGAGAGAAAACGAAGGTGGTGGGGTGGAATTCTTCATGGAGCAGCCGGCGGAACCCAAGGGTGAGCCGAGATGTGCGACCCCGGAGTGGCGACGGTGGGCACAACGAGGCATCTGCAGACTGCATCAGGGAGAAGCTCAACGTCATGATCGGGAGGTGGAAAAGCCAAGGTGGGAGATGACGGATGAGGAGAAGCTCAGCTCGTCAAAGGCGTTGGCACGGTGGGCTCCTGGGATGATGAGAGAGCTAGGTGAAGGTAAAGGCTCTTTCGTGGGAGGAGCACGTGAAGATGGGCCACCTGCCCTTTCGACGGGACTGCCGAGTCTGTCAGGAAGCCGGATCTCACCGGGCCGTTCATCATGGGCACCGATGTGGATGGGGTCCAGGACGAAAGGTATCTGTTGGTGGCCGCGTATACATGGCCGCAAATAGACACCTCAGATGGAGAAGAGCTTCCTGGTGAAGAACCTGGAGGAGAAGAAGGAAGTGGTGGACCATAAGAAGATCTACTACCGGAGGAGGATCCTGGAGAGGAGACAGCAGAGGAAGGCTTTGAGGTTGACGGGGCAGCGGAGGAACGGGAGCAGCCAATTCTTCCGGAGCCACAGGAGGAGCCTCACCCGCTGAAGACGCTGTACATGACGGTCCCGCTCAAATCCAAGGATCGGAAGGAGGTCTTGGCGGCGATCCAGGAGATCTACATCAGATTGAGAAGGGAAGGCTTCCTGGTGCTGAGGTTGCACTCGGACAAGGGGGGTGAATTTATGAGCAAGGAGCTAGCGGCTTGGTGTCGACTGAGAGACATCAGGAAGTCCACCAGGACTCCGGATCAAATGCAGGAAAATGGTCGGGCTGAAGCAGCGGTGGGAGTGGTGAAGTCGATGATGAGGCGAGTGATCATCGCGACGAAGTGGGACCCGGTTTGGTGGCCGTGCATTGCCAGGTACGTTTCGGAGGTGCGCTTTAGCTATGATCTGAAGGGCCACAAGCCGAAGTATCAGTTCGGCGAAGACGTGGTGGTCCCCAAGAGGGCTTGGAAGCAGAAATCCTTCGAGGCGAAGAATGAGAGGGGCAAGTACTTGGCACCGCTCTACGACATCACGCGTGGGCATGCAGTGCTGCTGAATGCTGACCAGAAGGTGGTTGCCGTTTCGAAGGTGCTTTCCGGATTGCGAGAAGGGGAGGTTCCGGGTGCACCGGGGGCAGCTGCTAATGAAGAGGAAGAGAACCGAGAAGGAGATGCTCTCTTTGATGAGGCTCTTCGTGTGAGAAGGAGAATGAGGATGAAGACGAGTGACCCAGCTCGGATGGACGATGGTGGTGGTGACAAGGTCGCGGAGAGGATTCGGCTGCTTCGCCACATCATCGTGGAAGAAGAAGAGAGGATGTTGGAAGATGAGGAAGGGACCGCCGAGATGACCTTCCGGATGGTGCGGAAACTGCGAGATGAGGAGGAGAGCCTGAAGCAGATGGTTCCGGATCAGACGGAGGCGGAGAAGATCTTGCACACGAAGATGGTGTCTCCGAATGAGGTAATCTCCGACAAGGAAGGGGCGGCCTCGATTAAGACCGAGCTGGACTCGCTGATGACAGAGAAGCAGGCGCTACGGAGAGTGCCGCCCAGGGAAGCCGAGAAGATGATCCGAGAGAAGGGCAGCAAGCTGTCTGTGGTGCCGGCCAAGGCGATCTTCAGTGTGAAGGCCGGGAGTTCTAGACGGAAGACCAGATTGGTGGTCTGTGGCACGGGACACGGAGGCGGAGGGTGACACCTTTGCGGGTGGGACAGACATCACGGCGATCCGCCTGCAGGTCAAGGTTGCTATGGAAAAGAAGTGCAGCATGAGCCGCATGTGCAGCATGACGTCCAAGAATCCCAAATGGACGATCAAGGCTGCGGGCTATGTTCTGGGCTACCTGAAGGAAACGAAATGGGTGTCTGGAGACACTGGACGACATTGGTCGGGTCATGGTGCCGCCCGCAGATGCTTCGTTTGCGCCGTTGGGAGAAAGGAGCCAAGGATGTTCCTTGGTAGCATGGAACGGCACGGTCATTGCGTGGAAGGCAGGAAAGCAGGCTTTTCCAGCACTGTCGACAGCGGAGAGCGAGCTGATCGAGGCGATCGACAGCGTGATCCTTGGGGACAGCGTGGAGGCGTTGATCACAGACACCCTGGGTATGGACAATTTCAAGAAGATGTTGCTGTCGGATGATGCGGCAGCGGTGGCGATTGCCACGGATGTCACGGGCTCGTGGCGAACACGACACCTTCGGTTGAGGTCATTCCATCTGCGGTGGAGGATCAGGGCCGGAGATTGGGAACTTCGACACTGCCCAGGACAGCAAATGCTGGCAGACCTTGGCACAAAGCCATTGGGTCCGATGAGGATCAAAGAGCTCTGCGACCTGTGGAACCTCAAGGCCATGGGAGAAGAGAGCAAGGTGACCAAGGTGAGCAAGGCGGTGGTTCAGACGGAAAAGGAGAGGTGGATCCAGTTGCTGGTGATCTTGATCGTGATCACTGGTTGCAGAGCACAGGGCAATAATCCACGGCCGGAGGAGGACGGTGTGGACATCTCCGTGGTGGTGTTACTGATAGCTGTGGTTGCGGTGGTGATTTACCGCTTGGCTACCGAGGCTGTGTCGGGGCTCCGCCAGGGGATCAGGAGGTTGAGAGTGAGCAGTGTGGAAAGGAGCACTCAAACGGAAGAAGAAGAAGAAGTCATTGAGGTGCCGAGATCGCAGAGCGCTTCGGTGGCACGGTCCTCCAGCTCTACCAGCGGGACTGCCTCAAGGTCAAGTACAATGAGGAGGCGGAACGGTGGGAGCGCGGGTCAAGCTGAGGGGCAACCCGCAGACGAGCGAGCTCCCACAAGGTCGGTTGAGCAGGAGACAGAAGATGAGAGATTGAATGCCAGGTGGCGGGAGGAGCTTCGGGTCATGGAACAGCTCCGGTGGCGGGAGCTGCGGCCGGAACCGGAAGCAGTTGAGGTTTACCACATCACCTCGATGGGTGACCGGATTCACTGGCGACGCAACTGCTATGGGCTCCGGAACGCCACTGTCCGGGGAATGCGGGCGGTGCTGCCGTGTCCTCACTGTTGGCCGGGAGAACGACAGCGAGCGCGGGGCGCAAGATCGTATCGTGGGGAAGACGGCTTTCTGCATGGCAATGCTCGATGTGTGGGCATTGGAAGAGAGCCGCTGAACCCTATGCAGCCTTGCAGGTTTTGCCAAGGTGGCGTGACCGACGAGAACTTTGAAAGAATGCAAGATGAGGGCAGATGGCCCCGAGGACTGATGTGATGCGGCTTGAGCTGGACATCCTCTATGGCAAGAACGGAGGATGTGAGTGCTAGGAACGTTTTGTCATTTGTGCCCTCTCTGAACACAAAGGGGAGGAGTGCAGGTTTTCATGTTGAAAAAGGGGTACCCCATCAGTGGCCCCCTGAGCAAGGATGACACGCACAAATCGGTGGCATGGAAGCCGCTTTTGGATCGAGGCACACGGAAAAGTGTGCTATGGGCAGCTGCCTGATTCACACGGAACCCCCAATTTAAACTCTCTTTGGGGTGCCTTTTCGTGGCTTGGGACGTGCTAAATATCGCCGATCCGGCACACTGACTGGAGGGATCCCACGCATGGTTTGTGTTTTCTTTTTGTTTTTTCGGGGCCTTCCGATTGGCCGGCCGTTTTGGATAGCTGTTTTTGCCGAGGATCGTGTCGGTGATGGAGTTCTATGAGTTCGCCGCCTGGCAGTTGGGGCTCTGCCAAACAGAATCAAACTCGTGGCTCTCGGCTTAGGGGGGATGTCTCAAACGGCTGGCTTCCTTTTGGCTCGGTGAAACCCTCCGACAGGGGGCCTCTTCGCACAGCCAAGACAAAACGAGCAGAACAGTACATGACCAGCCGTAAACCGAGGCCGCTGAGATTTGCGCTTCCTTACCGCGAGCTTTGGATATATTCCTTGGATACTGACTTTCAATCAGCCGGGCCATTCCTATTCTGGATCAAATGTTGCTCGGGGGTGGTGCACCGTTCCACGGAGCCCGGTGCATATTCTCAGGCCTTAGCTCAGTGGGTGTGTGCACCCTCTTTCTGAAAAAATACGGGGCACTTCCAAGTGGCGGGACTGACATCTCCCTAGCACATCCGTAGCAGAGATCCTTGATCTCATGTTCACTTGTTCCCTTTCCACTTGTCTTCAGGCAGGGCCTTGGAGCCTGGGCCGACTTGGAATCCAAGAAGTCGCCTTGGATCAGCGGCCCGCCGAATTGAAGCCAAAGGAAGCTGAGTAAACAAAGGACCTGACCGGAGGGTCGATTCCGGCGCATGGCCCTGCTCCGCGTGCTCAGGAGCCCGACGCCTCCGATGATGAAGGTGCATTCCTGTGGTCGCCATGCTGATTTCCAGAACACAAGTCTTTGGGTTGGGGCATTCAAGAACTGCTGGTCATGCTGGTCGTTTGTGGCAAGGACCGGGTCTTGGGGAGGGGCAACACGTGAGGCCTATTGAATCATGTAGTAAGCCCAGAAGGGGGACCTGTTGTATGACGTGCTGAATCACTGAACGAGATGTTTCAGGGGTTTTCAGTCGCCACCCAGATAGATATCCCCTCCCTTCAAAGCCTTTGGGCTTGCTCTCTGGGAAGAAACGGGTCCCAGCAGCATTGCCAAGCAGCGCAGGATTCCCGGTTCATTCATTGCCTGGGTTCCCATGTGGCTGAATAAAGACTGCAGGAACCTTGAAGCACAGGGGCTCCCCTGCGTCGCTTTTTCCTCCTGCTCGCCACTCGCTTGAGTTCGGTGTTCGCCAGACAGCGGCGGAATGGGCGTGGGGGGCGCCTCCGGGTACATCTTCGTGGTGGACAGCGGCAGCTTCGAGGTGCGCATCGACGGGACCCCCATCGCCACGCTGGCCCGGGCCCCAGTTCCCAGGGTCTCGAGGGTCGCGAGGGTCGCGAGGGTCAGCGGGAAAGACCTGTCGGGTTTTTGAGTGATTTCCCGTTTGGGGTGATGTTTCATTTTTTTGTTTTTGGGGGGTTCGTCTTTTGAGGGGAAATTACGAGGAATCCTGCTTGAAAAGCACTGCATTTTGGAGAGGGCGTGGGGGTTTCGGAGCTTTGGAGCTTTGGCCCACAGGCGGGCAAAGTTTTGCTCTCCTTCCTGAACATGGTGCTAGCAGAGGTTGCGAAAGCCACGGCGGGTTTCGGGCGAAAGTCTGAGTTGGTAAGTGGAGTGACTGGCAGCTGGCGGAATTGGGGAGGACCCGAAGAACAGAATATCTCCAGCTCAAAGAAGTAGGCCCAGTTGTGATTCATGCTTTCAGGTGGCAGTTGGGGATGCCCGTCCAGTCGGGCAATACTCAGAGGGTGCATTCACTCTTATGGTTCATATGATACATGGGCCCAGGAATTTGGGACGCCTCGTTGCAGCCAACGTTGATGTGCTCCAACTTGGGGGGTGGTTTGGGGGCAGTGGGGTCCCCATCTTTTGTACCCTGACCCTCTTTCGTTCTAAGGCAAGGTAGGGATGCGCTCTTTTGCTTTCCAGTGCTTGGTTCTAGTTGTATACCAGTATACCAGCCATTTTCTTATGAGCCATTCTCCGAGGGCCGGGGGTGCACCTTCGGCTGGAACTTCCTCATGAAGCAGCCGCAGTTTGGGGCCCCAGTGGATTGCCGGCCGGTTTCGGCTTCAGGACACATCCCAAGAGCCGCCGGCTTAAGGGGATCTGCCGAAAAATCAGCTGGTACAGGTGGATTTTTGACTGGCCCAAATTTGTATCCTTTAAAATGACCCCCGAAGAAGCAACTCGTCAGGACATCCCAAGCACCCGAAAAGTCTCGCTGGAATCCTTTCAGGAGTCCGAACTGCAAACACCAACATGGGCCCGACCTTGCAAGAGGGGGTCCCTATATTTCCCTGGATGTTAGACTTGAAGAGTTGGTGCAATGGCCACTCTCCCCATGTGGAGAACAAGTAGCACACAACGATGCGTCAAGACAACAACATCCATCCCACGAGGCAGATTTCGGCCTCGTCAGCCTGCCTTACCCCAGCCCACAGCAGGTCACACGGTCATAGGACGTCAAGTGTCCTGCCTTGGGTTCACCAGTGCAAGGAGAGCGCGTTCTGAGCACTGCAATGTGAACCAAGATCATGTCGGACTTGTTTGTCAGTGCTTTTGGGCAGGTTTATCCTATTCGTTATTCGTTTGATTTGCAGACTCCCCAACAGGGTCAACACTTGGTTGCTTCTTGGTGCAAGCTTTACCCTTCCTGCACAGAAAATTTCCTTTTGGAAAGGCGGCCTGTGCACTTCCATGTTTGTTGGTGGGAAGGCAAGCTTTTATTCTTTTAGAACAGCCCCCCCATCTTGGCCAGCGCTTCGCTCTGCGAGCGTTGTGCACTAAAGCAAACGCGGGACTTTTTTCGGGACACCCTTTACCTCCCTTTTTGGGGGATTTCAAGCATTGCCTTGCAGGTCCATTCAAAGTGAGTTTCCTATAGGTTAGTGGTAGTTCATTTTTTTTGGGTTGGGCATAATTTTAGGGCTTCAATGCTTAGATTGGTACTCAAGCAAACTCAAGTCATGAGACAACATGTGCCATGTTTTGCCCTTTTTCGCTCCACAGGACCCCAAAGCTCGGCCCTCGCAAATCCGGATCTCCCGACGCGCCGAGGGCTTCCTCGGTCTTCGCGTGCACCAAGTCGGGCCTGTGGGGCGCAGATGGGCAGAAGGTCCAGACGATGCTCCACGAGCGCCAGCGGGACCGGGGGTTTGGGGTAGGGGGCGGTCCCTGAAATTTTGGGGGGCGGGGGTTTGGGGGAGGTTGGAGTTTTTTGTTTGTTCTCCAGTTGGAACTCTTTAGTTGGGTGGTGAGTAGAAGCAAAGCGCGGACGGGAAAGAACCGAAGGCCGTTTCGGAGGGTCATTCAATTTTAGACACATCTATGTCGTTTTCCTCAACAGCCTTGACTGGCTCCGGCTCCAGAGGATTGCGGGGAATGAAGCTTGGCTTGCGTTGGGGACGCCACTTTGGCTCCATGTTTTTTTGACAAGGGGGGGGCTGGTTGAGTGACAATGGGTTGCTTGAGATTTGTCACCGCTTTTTGGATGGCGTTGGCCGACTTGTAAGAAACACCCGTTTCGTTCGAGAACAGCAGGTTCGGTGGGGAGTGGGAGTGGCTCAGAATTTGGAGAATGTTCGAGTGGAGCTCGCTTTGAGTCCAGGCACAAGGCGGGGGTTGGGCAAGCAGACCCACGAGAAGAGCCGAATTCCGGGGATCGCTCACAGCCGAACTGACCCATGAGGCTTTCAGTTCCAATCTCCTGCATTCTGGAACACTCCAGCGGATGCGTTGTATTGTAAGCAATAACGGCCTTTTTTATGCCTTACCCTGCACTGTTTTTGAACCCGATGCGGGGTGCGTGGGTGGGGGGGGGGTCAACTTTTCTCCCAAAAGGACTTTCCGAGGGCCAGAGGGGTGGGTTGTCTCTGCCGTCTCGCATTGGAATCACGCAGGATCGGCTCCAGCAGAATCGGAAGCTCCTGGCATCTTGGCTTTGATCGTTTGGCTGCACGGCAGGGTCGGATGGCTGTGCGCAGGGGTCAGCCGCTCAGCCCCATATGTCCCGCCCGAGCACTGCCACACTTGAGAAAATGGGAACATACTTGAGATGGCAGTGAAGCTGGAATGTTTCATCCTCGATGTGGGATTTTTGTGCATTGCTTTACTCGGGTACTCCCGCACCGTTGTTATCGCCCCTCAATGGACAGCGAAGCACACAATGCTCAAGATAGCTGGCGCTTGTGCAGCTTCTCTGGGTGCAGAGGTGCGGTGGGTTGATGTCCCTCATTGCAAGCCAACCAGCCACAAACAAGAGGGACATGTCTGTTTCCCTGTTGTCAACTTATAAGCCGGTCACAAACCAGGAAGCTTTGAATTGGGAACCCCCTTCTCCCAGCTTTGACCGAAGTTCCGCCGCGCGTGCGAAGACGAGGACTGTGTGTCCATGTTCAAGGGCCTGCCGCCAAGACAGATCGAGCTGCTCAGCTCCGCCATCGTCTCGGAGACGGCGGGGTTCGTTAGCGAACGGAGCCAAGAGCGAATCGATGGGGGGGCGGGGGTAGTCCCGGAAGCTCCTCGGAGAGTATGTCACATTTCAACGTGAATCAAAGTCAGAATGCACAAATACATATACATATACATGTATATAATATATATGGCTTCCGCCAGGGCGTTCAGGGGCATTTCTCTTGATCCCCTTGCGCAAGGACTCCCCTTTGTAGTGATTTCCGAATCGGGCTAGAACATCGGATCCAGCCATGCGTTTTGAGCAGCTCATGGAGAGCGGACTGAAGTGCAGGAAGTTCTTGGCTGAAGAATCTGCTTCCAAATTGATCTTGGGCGTTCAGGTTCTAGCTGGGAGGCTTCCTTTGCCGCACTCACTCCCATCCAAAACCCAAAACCAAGGGGACTCGCTCATTTTTCCAGGACTCACGCATGGCCCGAAAAAAATCCAGGTGAAGCACCAAGTCTCCCATAAACTTCACAGCGACTCGCCAATTTTCCCAGAAGAAAAAACAAAGGAAGGAAAAAACAGGAGGACGCAACTTACAGACAGCCAGTCAAACAAAAGACTTCCTTAACAAACAGGTGACACCGCCGCGAGTCGCCTGCCACGAATCAAGCCTCTCGTTTTCACAATTCACTGCGCTGGGCCAACGAAGTCAGCACATGTTAGCAAAAAACCAGTCAAATGGAACTCTAGTTCGTTCGTTTAGATAGGTTTGCGTCACGGCAGCTAAAAAGGTCCGCAATCTAAAGGTTCAAGTCGGGGTTGTGACAACATTATGTTCAGTTTCGAGAGTGGGTTGTGACGACATCCTGTGCAGTTTCAAGTGTGGCGAGTGTATTATCATTTGTGATAGAGTGAGTGCAGCGGTCGTGGATGCGAGTGGGTGAGTGTATTATCATTTGTGCCAGCATGCGTGCAGCAGTCTTGGATGCGTGGGGCGTGTGAGTTATCATTTGTGCCAGCATGCGTGCAGCGGTCGTGGATGCGTGAGGGCAGGGCGTGTGAGTTCTCATTTGCGCCAGCATGCGTGCAGTGGTCGTGGATGCGCGTGGGCGTGTGTATTATCATTTGTGCTAGCATGCGTGCCGCGCTTATGGATGCGCGTGGGCGTGTGAGTTATCATTTGTGCCAGCATGCCTGCAGCGGTCGTGGATGAGCGAGGGCGTGTGCATCATGACTTGTGCAGCTTGGCCTCATGCGTAAAGACTCCGAGTACCCGAACAAATGTGAAGCAGACATGAGAAACGCACGCAACAACCAGGTTCCTGGCGGCGGTCCCAGCAACAAACAACAAGTTGAGAAACAATCTACCGGACATTCCCTAGCAATTCTAGCAAGTGCCTACTACATCCGAAGGGTTTTTGCTCATTGTGTAGACTGGTCCTGTAGCTGGTATGATAAACGGCGCTTGCCACATCTATCGGGGGGTGGCGGGGGTTGGTGTGCACATCTCTTTCATACCATTTTGGAGCCCCCGTTGAAGTGAACAAGTAGTCGGTTGATAGGCAAAAACGGTTGGTATTTGCGCCTTTTGTTGTAGAGTGAGAAGATAGTCACAGAGATGGCCCACTATGGCATCACGTCTTTTTGCCAACCGCAGCCATACCCCTGGCCATCAATCGGCCACCCTGGACAGGTGCCGGCAGGGATGAAGGCGCTACGACGGGTTTGCGGGAGTGAGTGATGCGAAGGGCAGATTCCTCCAGTGACTCGTGGGGATTAAACGGTGGGTAAATGAAAGTGCGACCTCAGGGATCCCATTTGCGTCCAAGCTTGGTTTTGGGCTCCGTTTCTTATAAGATTGAGCATTGGAATTGACTCATTCCCGGTCAAGGTTGTCCTTATGTCCCTTCAAGACTACCTGAAGTTGGAACAATGCATGGAGAGGCCCCCGAAAAAGACCAATCCGGATTTCTCTTGGAGGTATGGAACCCAAACTTGTCTCGAAGGATTTGCGCAAAAGGATTAGGCCGTTTCAATCCGTTTCAAGCAGATCGTTGAGGCCTTGCTCCAAGCTTGGGCAGAGCGGGGCAGGGCAGCGGCATGTTTGTTTTTGTTTCTAGCAGATGTTGTTCTCTTGTTGGAAGAAGCTTGTGTATGTTGAGGACGTGCCCGCCTGGGGTCCGCGCCACTTCCAGAAGGGTGGGGGGGGGATTCAGTTTGGGTTTTGGCGGCCAGTTGGGTCAGGAATGATTGCAGTGACCGGATTGAAAAGGCGTGTCCGAACAGAGGTGCTGTGAAACTTCACCTTTGGGTCACTTCAAAACGCGGGCTTCCTTTGGTGACGTTTGTAGGTTGGACACTTCAAATTAGGATCCGCTGTCCCCACCACACCCAAGCTGGAATAGCTACGAGCACAGCTACCAGGCATGGGGCACGGAATCGCAGGTGGTGGAGAAAGGCGAACTGTCCACGGCGCTCTACTTCATCAAGCAAGGCGCGGTTCGGAAATCGGCCCTGCGAGAAAGGCCCTGAGGGTCGAAGCTGACCGCACCGCAGAGTCTGGTTTCTTTTCTTTGCTTTTCTTTGCTATTTTGTTCTTTTCTGTTCTACTCCGTTCATTTCCTTTCTTTTGTTTTCTTTTGATTTTCCTCTCCAACCAGCCTGATCCGCCGGGCGAAAATTGGCAAACCCAACAACTTTTCAGGTCACCAGGACTGTGGTTTGGGGGTAAGCTGACTCTTGACAGTGGTGTTTGATGGGGGGTCTTCCACAAAACGATCTGAAGAGTCTGAAGAGCCATCCCACCCCTAAGCCTAAGGAATCGCCTGGTTAATGTGTCAATTTGAGAAGGCGGGTCTTGGTGCCTAGTCAAGGGGCCGATCAGTCCAATGCAGTTTTCTTTGATGACAAAGTGAACCAAAGTAGTACCAAAAAAAATGTGTTCCATAGAGGTTGCTCTGTCAGTAGGGAAAGCAAATTCTTGTTGAAGGTTTTCAGATGCCATTAGCAGGATCTCCCTTCCAGAAAAACAACAACAGCAACAGCAATTTGGGATTGTTTCAGAATTGGGTACCTTCGCAGTTGGCTCTTTTGGCTTGCCTGAGAGACATGCGAAAAGTGGGAGCTCGGGTTCCATGAAGTCTTGCGACCAGCGCCGTGCGGACCCGGCTCTGAGAGCGGTTCGGGTACGCCGCGGGAAGCGGCCAGGCACGCTGCTGGTGGAAGAGAACCAAAAGG
This sequence comes from Effrenium voratum, assembly GCA_963377175.1. Classification (NCBI taxonomy): domain Eukaryota; class Dinophyceae; order Suessiales; family Symbiodiniaceae; genus Effrenium; species Effrenium voratum. The sequence goes on from CAUJNA010003333.1 coordinate 112,093, forward strand.
AGCTGGGCCCAGGCGCGATTGATTGGGGCGGGGGGGGGGGGGGGCCTCTTTCCGTGCTGGCGGGTGGCCTGTCTGAGGGGATACCTGAAAGTTTGCATGACTGGATTGCCAAGCTTCTTTGCCACGGACCCGAGCAAAAACCCAAAAGGTGGCAGAAGCGAAACGCAACCAAGCCATCTTCCCTTTCGACCACAGCGAGTTGTCAGGGGAGTTCTTCGGCGAGCGTGCGCTGCTGCACCACGCGCCGCGGTCCGCCACCGTGAGCGCCGTCACCGAGGCGCTGGGAGATGGGGAGATGGGGCGTGGGGTGAGCGCCTTTTTTTTGTGTGACATCAACCACGGCTGGTGAGAACCCATCCATAAAGTTGTTCATAGCAAGTCATGGGTTCAAAGTTCATCGTGGCTACATGAACCTGCAGCATCTACTGGTTGCAAGCGGTGGAGCCAAGAGTCAACCGCCAGGCCGAGCTGCTGCGGTTGGAGGCAGAGAACTTGCCAGCGGCTGAGAGTCGGACGGGGTGGGCGTCCTTGGGGAAGTTGTTTTAAGCGGGGGTTTTGTGGGGAACCCCCAAAAGCCCCTGGCGGCTTCGGCGCGGGTCCCACTTTCTCACCCTGAGATGAGGAGATGGACCCAGCAGGGGCTTCTTTCCCTTACAGGAAAAAAGGAATGGACTCCTTTGGGAGAGGGGTCACCCCAAAAAAGCCATGAACATGACTGTCAACAAATTTCTAGGTTGGTAGGGGTGGTCAACCCCTTTGGGATGTTAGACACCGAGATGCTTTAGGGAACCCCATGGCCCACAATCGACGCAGTTTTTGGCCGCATGCTATGTTTGTTCTTTCGTCTGACCAATCCCCAACGGCAAATGGACATGAATTTCAATCGGGCAGGGACCCTTCGTTGCAACAAAGACAGGGACTTTTGCAACTGCCAACTATTTCGATGGAAGTTCCAGCCGTTCAAGTTCATAGTCAAGAGCAGGGGATTTGGTTTCCCTTCAGCCCCCCCCCCCCAAAGGGTACCCACTCCAAAACAAAGACAGGCGCCAAAACGAGACACATTTGCCGCTGCTCAGGAAGTCGGTGGTGGGCAACGACGTGATGGTGTACCTTTCGAGGCGTGCCACGTGTCCCCAGTAAAAGTGGGGGTTCATCACTTGATGGGAAACCCCCAGTAAGTTGCACGGGTTAATATGAATCCAGGGTCAACATGATGTTTCCCCCAAGGGTGGGTTGAAACATCGCCTTTTTGAGAAGGCCTAGTCAAAGGGGGCTTCTTTTTGGTAGGTGAGCTTCTTGCAAATACACCCGTCAGCCAGAGTTCAGGTCTGACTCTTACGTTTCCTGGCTGGGAAATCGTTCCTGCCCAATGTGCGCAGTGGCAAAGGTTTGTTGCAGCTTTGAAGGACTCGACCGTCAAGGCCTGTGAAGGCCATATTTGGCTTAGCGGCTCATATGACCCAAAGGATGTTTCCATGAAGAAATTCATTGTTTTGGTGGAGTCTGGTGCTGCAAATAACCGGATGGATCGCCAGGCTCGAAGCTTCCTTGTTGGGAGAACCGGATTGCTTAGACAGAAATGGCTCCAGACTTGGGAATCTCACAAAGCCTGTGTGTGAGGAACATGGCTGCCAAGTTGTACACAAGTGCTTTGGTGAACCCCCTCCTTTCTACGTGAGTTTTGATCCAAACAGCTCATTTTTTTCTCCCGTTGGCGCCATGACGACCCCAAGCGCCGAAGCCGTCACCTTCATGAAGCAGAGCTTCCGCTACCCCGGCATGGATGAGCTCCTCGCCGGGGACCCCGTGCTCGCGGAGCTCTACGCGGCCGTGCGCGCCGGCATCGTCCGCAACGTGAAGACGCAGCCCGGCGGGTTCAAGGCGACGAGCGGCGTCGTGCTGCCGTACTACCTGAATCTGTCGACCAACTTCATGGACCCCACAGTGGCCCCGAAGATCCTCGCGCTCGTCACGCGCATGCTGCTGAAGCTGCACCCGACCATGGCCGCGCCTGGCGAGCGGGTCGCGGTGGTCGGGCCGGAGGTCGCCGGGGGGATGCTTGTGTCGCAGCTCGCCTGTGTGATGAACCCCGAGCTCGACGCCCTATACGACTTCTGCTACATGCGCAAGACGAAGAAGACCACCGGCACCGCGCAGCAGCTGGAGGGGCTCAAGATGTTCACCGAGCGCACCCCCGAGAGCCCGCCGCTCAAGGCCATCTTGGTCGACGATGCGAACTCGACCGGGTCGTCGCTGACGGCTGCGCTCGAGCTCCTCCTCGCAGACTACAACATCGAGGTGGTAGCCGCGCTGTACATTTGCGACCGCTCGCAGGACCGCGCCGACCTGGCGCCGGAGAAGATGTACCTCGCGCAGCCCCGGTACACGGAGGGCCGGACGCGCATCTTCGCGCTGATGGACCTGAAGGAGATCGACCCCCTCGTCCCGCGGGAGGAGCCGTGCGACGCAGATGGCGTAAAACGGCAGAGACTGGCAGAAGCGGAATGATGGGGGGGGGTGAGGCAGTGGATTGTCATTATGATGTGTGCCAAGACCAAGACGCGGGGGACCCTGCTGCTGCTGCCGTGCTCGCGCGTGGTTGCGTTGTGTGTAAGCACACACATTAGCTTCACGAGAACCAAGCGAGAAAGAAAACATGTCGGTGCATACGCCTTTGGCGCTATGCTTGTAGGGTTGCCACAAGCCGCAGAGGTCCCTCGTTTGCACGTTCCTTCCCCCTCTCTTTCCAATCATGCGAGCTGTCAGGGATTTTAGACAACTTCTAAGCCACATCCTCAAAGCCTAGATGAAGGTTTGGTGCAGACATCCGCCGTTTAATTTTGTCTATAAAAGGTTAGGCATCGCAATGTTTTGGAAGGCCGAGGCCAACCGGGCAACCCTGCACCTCCCACCGTGAAGCAAGAAAGGTTGGAGATGGCAACCTGCTCTGATCAGAAAACAACCAAATCACAAGGGGAAGGGGCAATCGAGCCCCTGTCTCACTCCCGGTTGGGGATGTCAACGCCAGACATGCCAGTCATGTCAAAGCTTGTTGATGTCAAATTTACAAAATACTGGAGGATGGATGCCCTTTTCGTTGTGAAGGGCAATTCCATTTCAACTTGGATGTTTCCTGACACCCAAAGCTGGGCGTCTCCCTGTACAAATCCAAACGAAGCCCTTCCTTCTCCTTCTTCATTCCGATATATCTTTATATGTCGTTGCTTTATTGAGCTCTTTTTGGATTGGGATTAAGTTGCATCACAGGACCATTTGCCATTCTAGGAGGTCCCCTATTTTCAGACACGCACACACACACACACACACACACACACACACACACACACACACACACACACACACACACACACACACACACACACACACACACACACACACACACACACACACACACACACACACACACACACACACACACACACACACACACACACACACACACACACACACACACACACACACACACACACACACACACACACACACACACACACACACACACACACACACACACACACTCACACACACACACACACACACACACACACACACACACACACACACACACACACACACACACACACACACACACACACACACACACACACACACACACACACACACACACACACACACACACACACACACACACACACACACACACACACACACACACACACACACACACACACACACACACACACACACACACACACACACACACACACACACACACACACACACACACACACACACACACACACACACACACACACACACACACACACACACACACACACACCACACACACACACACACACACACACACACACACACACACACACACACACACACACACACACACACACACACACACACACACACACACACACACACACACACACACACACACACACACACACACACACACACACACACACACACACACAAACACACACACTCACACACACACACACACACACACACACACACACACACACACACACACACACACACACACACACACACACACACACACACACTCACACACACACACACACACACACACACACACACACACACACACACACACACACACACACACACACACACACACACACACACACACACACACACACGCTCATGTGTTGTTGGATTTGACGTGACATGTTTGTGACTGTATATATTTTGTCTCGCTCTGGCGCCGAGCCAACAAATATAGCGTGCTGTGGATGGAGTTGGGATGGATGACACCCTATGAGCTGGTGCAGGATGTTGTTCGTGGTATGGTCTCCTCGTATTTTGATATTCGCCGAGCGAACCCGAGCCACGATCGAGATCTCTTGCTTTTTCTTGAAGCCAGCCAAAAACACGGTTGCCCCCAGGACAAAAAAAGAACAAAAAACAAAAACACTTGCCTACTTGCCAGGTTCCGGACTTGAGACGGTTCTTTCGGCTTGGCAAAGGATCCACTTTCTTAGTATGGTACTGTCATGACCCGTGGAGTGGGGAGTCGCAGCAATCATCATGAGGATGTCTTTGCAGGGAACCATGACCATGGCCTATAGCTATGCGGAGATTGACCGTGGCACAAGTGGGTCTATTGTTATTGTTGAGTTGGCTCCCTTTTAAGGGAATGATTCTGAGATAAGGCAAAGAGCAAGTCTCCAAATGAGCACACTCTAACAAGTCAGTGATTCTCCTTTGGTCTCCCTTAGCACCAGCTCCAAAAATGAGTCTTAACTCAACACAGAAACCTTCCGCATACATAGCAAGATGATTTGCCTTTGATTTCCTGCACCCCAAAAAGGCACACCCCCAAAAAACCACACAAAAAAAAGGGGGAAATAACAAAACAACGAACATCAAGTTGGAACCACAACCCCCCCTTTTCCCCCTCCCCCCCCCCCCCCCGACGCAACGTCTGTCCCGCCCGCCCAAAAACTCGGCCGGGGTAGGTCCCTGATCCTGGAGTCTCTGAAGGGGTCCCACGCCTGCGGCCAGCCGGGCGCCTAGCGGTCGACAACTTGACGATCCGGGCGGGTTGTTTGCGGGGAAACCAACCTCAAAGCAAAACCAAAGGGAAATCAAAGGAAACTAATGGTCGTATGGAGAAACCAAGTCTTGTGTGGGGAAATCAAAGGGAGACGAAAGGTGGTATGGAGAAGCCAAAGGTTGTAGGGAGAAGCCAAAGGGTTGTTGGGGCAAGCTAAAGGTTGTTTGGGGTACCCCCTTATTTGCAGAACCTATTTAAAGGGGAGTCCAAAAGCAAACAAGCCCCAGACACCGGTGGATTTTATAGGTGACTCAAAGTGAGGCAAATAACTGCTAGCAGAATGTCATTTTCTCACTCAGAGCAGTGGCAGCCGTCATTGCAGCCCCAAGACTATCAGTGACGAATCGCGACCATTGGAGACCATTAAGGACCATTCAGGGTCATCTTCCCATGGCTCCCCTTGCCATGGCTCTTGAATCATTGCAAGCTCAGTTGTTCAGTGGCACCCTTTTTCCTTTTTTTGGGTGGCTGCCCCACTAAAAAATGGTCTTACCCAAAAAGGGTTCCCTTTTTTTTCCAGGGTCACTGAACAACTGAGTAAGAACGGGCTTGGCCCATGGGAACATTGTGAAGGTAGCCAAAGAAGACTCGCCGAATTCAGTCGCTTGCAGGTTCTCAGCGACCCAGCAGTCGGCGATCCTGCAGAAGATGACGATCTCTGAGGCGGGCTTTTCGGAACCACCGGTTCTTGGCTTCTTGGTTTCGTATTTTTGCGTTCCTTCGGATTTCCAGGGGGCTGGGCGGGGCTCCCTTTTTCATTTCCTTGCCGGTTGCTTGGAAGGTCTTTGGTTCTGCTGATTTGTAGTGGCCGAGAACCTGCAAACAGTCAGGGCAGTGTTGCCCTTTGTCTCAGGGTCATGGCGGTGGTTGTGACACATTCCCATTTGGACTTTTTCGCTTGGACGCTTCCCGGAAGCTGAGGAAAACCCGTTTGGGTCTTTGGTGACATCCATGGTCAGCAAAACTGGAAACGGGCCGCCTGAAAGAAGAAAGGCAATGTTCAAGGTCGAAACAACAACAATCAACCAGACCGACAAGCAGGCAGGCAGACAGACAGACAAAAAAGACACAGAGGCATTCAGCCACAGATAGAGACGGAGACAGAGACAGGCAGACAAGAGATAGACAAACAACTCAGCAGACCAGGATTTGTTCAGGGTTGGGGTTGAACAGGGTCGATTTATGCAGCCACTTTTGTGATAGCTTTCGGGAAGTATTACCTCTAAGGTTTCAAAAAAACAACAACAAAACATGGGGATAGGCTTCCAGTGGTATCACAGAAGTAATGCCATGGGCACTTAGTGAAGAAGGTAGACACGCAAAAAAGACTCAGTCCAAGATTCACCGTCTTTGCTGTAGTAACAGAATGACATGGGGCACGCAAAACCCCAAATGGGCAATAGTACATATGGGTGGAGCCGCGTCGAAATCCCATGTGAGTCGCAAGGGACTCGCTGAATATTGACCGTTGCATAGTTTACATTTCTCTCTCTCTCTCTCTCCCTCTCTGTCTGGACTTGATTATTTGCAGTTTGAGAAGGTGAGGTGTGGGGTTGCAAGCGACCATATGGGAACTTTTTTTGAGGGTACCCGGATCGGGTGGTTTCAAGGGGCACCCAAAGGAACACCATGGGTTCTCCTTTTGGTTTACCTCTTGACCCCCTTTTGAGGCTCTCAATCATGAATGCCACGCATGATGCCATGACCATGAGGTCATTTGGTTGAAAGGTACCCAGCCCCCATCGCCGCGCAGAGAATCCGCCGGACCAAGACGCGCAGGTGCCGGCCAACATGCCGATCCGCGAGGCGAAGTCCGATAAGTTCCTGCTGCTGGCACCTGGACCGAACGGTGTGAGTTATCTTCAGTCAGAAAGAGCTGGTTCGAAGAAGAAACGTGAAAGGGTCACATGCTGGTTCCTTCCAAAGATGGGTTTGTCTTTTGGATTCAGAAGCAGGCCTTTGGATCATAGACCTAGTAAGCCAGTTTCGTTGGTGCAGTTATCCTCCTCCACGGGTGATCTTTGATTCAAGCAACACCTGTGCTGCCCGAGGCAGTGATCCAAGGCGAAGTGCACGAGCCATGGCGGGAACGTTTGGCGCAGTGGTTCTTTGCCGTTGAGTTGGCAAAGCCAACAAATGCTGGAATTTGGTTAACATAATTTGGGTACCCCAACAAAGTTGCTGTCCTTCAATTTGCCTAGAGGCAGAGGGTTGGATGTTGCCAAGAAGCAAAGCTTTCAACATTGTTGCCCGGAAGGATGGAGAATCCCCCAATTCAGAAGTGGGAGGAGGGTTTGGTCGGTTGGGGCAGGGTTTACATTTCTCGGCCCCATTATTAGGAAGCAGCGGAAACCCAATTCATGTAGGGTTTCTTTTGTGGCCAAAGGGCAAACGCCTTGATCTTTGTTTTCCCTTTCCTTGATTGTCGGTCGTTTGGATGATGCATGTCCAAGCCCCTAAATTGTAGAAAGAGTGGCCTTGGTTTCCCTTCACCGGCCAAAGTTCTATGCCGATTGGGTCGGATGGGAGCAACGCAGTAAGGGCACCTCCAAACACACTTGCACGGAGGCTGATCTCCCCGTTGTTCAGCATCCATTTTTCGAGAAACCTACACTTGGCTTCCAATGGTGCAAGATCTCGTATTCGGTGGGGGGTTCGCCCTTGTTGAAAGGGCAACTTGTTCGGGGGCCCTCCTTTGCTAGAGACATACACCCAGATAAAACCCTGACCAATTGAAGGGCTCCCCAATTTTGGGAAGAACCTAGCTAGAGCTCGGGTTGTGGTCGAATCAGCCTTTGGTTTCCCAGTGGTATCACAGAAGTGGGACGGTGCCCTGCTCGATTTTCCCAGATGCGCCATAGTTTGTTGCTTCGATCGTGTTTGAGGAAGTCCATTGTCTCTGAGCCTTACTAGTCTACGGAGCTTTCCGGGAATTACAGTCTCCAAGCTGCTGAACCATCTTCGTAGACACCGCAGCATGAAGCCGCCCGCTTTTGACCCGGGTTGGTGCCCGCTCGCTTTTCAGGGCAAGTCGTCTGAAGCTCGCGACGTAGACTTTTCCGGGGGCGCCCGCCACACCTCCCAGAGCCCAACGCCTGCGACCCCGAAGCGCTCGCTGAGGACATCACCAGGCTCGGGGAGCCCCAGGTGTTTCTCCCCGGCACGCCCTACGAGTCCAAGGCGCATGCAAAGCGAGGGGGAGGGGCGATGCGGTCCTACGGGCGAGATCGGCGTGAGGACTGGACCTTAGTCCCCTAAAGGAGACGACGGCTAGCCATCTGGACCAAAATAGGAGGTTCGAAACTTTGGGCTTTGCAGCAAGCTCGTCAACCCATTTTTTCGACTTAAGGGTTCCCTTGTTTCTGTTTTGGCGGGGCTGGGCGTCCCTTTCAATGCAACGAGAAATAAGGCTGCTCCTCCGACCGTGCCTACGAGATGATAGATGATCAGATCACAAGGGAAGACAATTGAGCAGCACCCAAACCCGTGGTTCTACTACTTGGTTTCATTGAGGTTTTTGTGAAACCTCTATAAAGCTTCAGAACTACGTTGGGATCAAAAGTCAATGGGTTCTGGGCGCTCAATTTGCCATGCTTCCTTTGGTTTCTATATCAGCTTGTGGCAATCCATTCGGCCGACTGGGACCCCGGGCAAAGTCCAGTCCGCAGATTCCTCTCTTTGGGGCCCGGACCGAACGTGAAGGCCGGGGGTTGGTTTACACATCCGTTGTCAGCACCTAAGTTGTTTTAAAACTCGTGCAGGGAAGAAACGTGGCCGTTAGACAACGCCGTACATCTGAAACGCAACTAACGAATCCGCCAGCAAGGCGCGCCGAGCCGCGAACTTGCGCCTCAGGCGAAGGAAGTGGACAAGGTCTCGTCGCCCCAGTCCGTGACGATGCACCTTGGGCAGCACATAAAATCTTGTCTCTCTGTCTGCTGCCTGTCTGCCTGTCCTGTCCTGTCCTGTCCTGTCCTGTCCCCTCCTGTCCTGTCCTGTCCTGTCCTGTCCTGTCCTGTCCTGTTTGTTTGTTTGTTTGCTTGTTTGTTTGTTTGTTTGTGTGTTTGCACGAGAGCCTTTGTGAATGGCACACTTGTTTGAAAGGCATGTTGTTTGGCTGCTCAATGAAAGACAGACCAATTTTCACCCAACGCCCAAGCTGTTTGACCGGTGTCCGAGTTGCTTGCTCCCCTACACAACGTGGCACCCAAAGAGGGGAAATCAGCTTGCGGGATATACGTTCTAGACATGCCGCTTCCAGCAATCTTGCCATCGTGGCTCCGATGTGTGGTGATGTGGCTAGTGCCTTACACTTGGTGACAAGCAGAGCGATGATGAAATCCTTTTCATTCAGGTCACCCGCCTCCAGATGTGTCAAAGTCTTGGCAATCGATGCAAGCCCAACAGGCAATGCGTCTGTATTCTCTGTAAAAAAGATTCCTCCCAAGAGGGCTGCGTCCTTGTCATTTTTTCCTAGGGTGTAGGGCGCAAAGCGGGGGGACCCCAGGGTTCGAGACTGGTCCATTCAAAGCCACACACTTTTGATCGCGAGCCTTTTCTGGGGCCACCATCTCTCGTGTGGTTTGGGCATCTTTGCTGGTGGGCTGTTGCATGAGTCTCATGTTCCCCGTTTGAATCGAACTTCTATCATAGGTAGGCAGCTAGGATAGGCGGGAAAACAACCATCCGGCGATGGCAATTCGATCAGAAAACACCATCGGGATGGATCCCTTTGGAAAGCACCTGTTTTATCAAGGGGTTCCCAACAGCGGCCGTCTACGTTTATCACCCAAAGGAATTGTCAAACCGAGTGAAAGGACACCGCGGGGACAAGAATTCATGGAATATTAAACAGGCCCTTCTTGGTGGGTTTCTTTCCTATCTGTTCCCCTTGCAGCTTGGCTTTGATTGACGTTGGTTTGTTTTGAGACTTTCGCTGTCGGTTGGTTTGACGTCGGATGTTGGTCGCTTGTAAACATCCCACCTGGTCATTCCGACTGGGGTCCTCTATTTTTGGTTGGACCTAGCTAGACCAGGATGCCAAGACGCCGCATAGGAAGGCGACAACGGCGACAACATTTTTCAGTAAAAGGCGGTTAGCGCTGGAAACAGACTCATCATTAACAAGTGGCACAAGTGGCGCTGATAGGCTGATAGTTTGGCAGCCTTGACTACTAACTGCCAACTGCACTGCCAATTTTTAGGCCACCTAGGCCTAGGCTAGGCCTTCTAAAAAGTTTGCAGCTTGAAAGTCGAGTCTAGCGTGCGCCGGGCGCCGCAGCCATCATCGCAGAGTCGCAGATTCTCAGATGATCGCAGGGCGGCAGGGCAGCCGCGTTACTGCACTTAGTAGTACTAGTCTGACTAGTCTATAGTCCTATAGTCTATTGAATAGTCTATTGTTACTAGTATGGCTTTGCATTTCGACCCTCTGAAACATTAACATTTCGAACTTCTCGAGTCAGCCTTGAGGTCCTGGACTTCAGGGCCGTGACTCGATTCAAGTCTCAAGGGGCCGGGCCGGGCCTTCAAGGCTTCAAGGCTTTAAAACCCGAGACTTGAGTTACTTGAGTTACTTAGTAATTTCTGACCTCTGAACTTCTGAACTGGAAACTTGCGACTTTGCGATGATGGCCTGTTAGTTGGCGCCAATGTCGCCAAGCACAGTTTGTGATGACCTTTCAGCTTTCAGCCACCACCAGTCAACAACTGAAGAATTTACTGACAACGCAAAACATCGGCGCGCCGGCGCCGCCTTCTGGCTCATCAGGTCTGACGGTCTGACCCTGACCATGGTCTGGCTTGCAGCTGGGCAATAGCATGCCAGCCAGCCTAATGGTTCGTCAGCTGGCCCTGACCAGGACGAAGTCGAAGGCAAACCTTGGCGGCCTTGGCGAGGATGAGGTGGACAGCTTGCGACTGCTCCGACTGCGCTGCGGCAAGAAGCGCAAGGGCCAAGCTGGCCAACCCATTCCTGGAACGCTGACACAGGGAAGCGCAGCAACCATGGCAGCTTCAGGCCCCCTGACGCCAGAGGAGTACTGCGCGGACTGCGCGGAAACTGTGTCTGAAGACGACGATGAGTCTACTGATGGCAGCAACTTGGATCTCGAAGACCCACGATCGTCGCAGTCGCCGTCGTCGTCGTGGCCATTGTCATTGTCAGAGTCAGGGTCCTGCTCGCAGTCGCAGAGTGAGGCTTCTGAAGCCCGGGCCCAGACTCAGACGCCAGGGCCGCCAGGGCGCAGAACAGAGCTACAGTGCACACTCACACTGTTTTGGCACTGGTCATGCCGAGCAATTTGCGACGCTGAGGGTTGTGCTGACCCTTGTTGGAGACCTGTGTGTCACCCGTTTAAGTTCAAGCGCCACTTGACGCATCGCTGTGTTTTGCATGCTGAGTCGCAAGTATAGGCACGGCACAACTACAACAGTAACAGGCAACAGAGTCAGAGTTCGTTGTGTGCCACACTACTGTGTGCCTATAGCGCGCACGGCGCAGCATGCGCTCAAGTTCAAGATAGGGGATTTATGCCCTTCAGGCTTGGCTCTTAGCATTAGCTTGTCATGCCACGCCATGCTGTGAGTGACTTCAGCTTTGTTTGTAAGTAATTGTTTTCCATTGTGGGGTCAAATCAGTTTCCAAGTTTTCGGAGTCTGGCGTCCAGTGGTTTTGGGCCAGGGCCGGCCAGGGCCAGGGTGCCTGGCTGCGGTGCTCACAGCAAGCATTGCCCAAGAGTGCAACGAGCAGCGAGCCTGAGGCAGAAAGAGGGTTTCGCGCATGACTACGCCTGTGACCAAGTGTTTGCTGCACGCAACATGGCACATGGCTTTGAGCCATGAGCCATGATGACTGTGCATGTGCCGTCTCTTGCTGTCATGCTGTGAGTTGTGAGTGAGTGATACCTTAGGTCGGTGCTTTGCAGATTGCAGACTGTTGAGTTGAGTTGCGCTTTTGCAAAGCGAAAGCCAAAACATGTTGTTGGCTCAAACTTGCTGGTAGTTTGCAGCTTGCGGTTGGCCTTTGTCACATGGCAGCATTTCGGAACGAGGAAGAACTCGAAGTGCCACTGTGGCTGGCCTTTCGCTTCAATGATAGGCATCGCTTCCGATCATTCGAGCCACGCTCTGTCAATGCTTGCCGTCAACAGCGTAACCGCCGGGACGCGGAGCCTACAGTGGTGGCCCGCAGTGTGCTGGCCACTGCTGCAAAAGCCGCTCAGAGCGGCGGCGTTGCAGAAGGCCCGCAGCATGTGAAGTGGTCAGCCTGCGGCGGATGCATGGGCACAGTGTTGGAATCCATGTGGCGCAATGTGCTGCACATAGTGGGCAACAACTATGACCGAGCAAAGGGCATATTTCTCAGCACGCTTGAAAATCAACAACAGTTGGTGGCACTTTGCAAAGTTTCTATTGTCACATTTGAGGATGGGTTACTGGCAGCGCTCAGTCATGAAGAACGGTTCATGTCTGAATTTCACAACCAACTGCCCTGTGTTCTTTTGCGGGTACTTGATGTTTGCAGTCTGCAAAGCCTGAGCCTCAATGCAATCCCGTTCGAAAGAGGTGGCCACCAAACCTCAGTTCTATTCAGCATGCATCCAGAGCAAGTGGAGAACTTGTGCCAACTTGACAGCGTGCAGCAGTTTGCTGGAAGGTCAGGGTGGAGCGTTGAGCAACTTAAGCGTTGCAGGCTTGGTTTGCAAACTTGGGCGCCATTCGGACTTTTAGTTGCTGAAGGGAGGTGGGCATGCTTAGGTTTTCCTGTGCTGCAGAGGATGCCGCCTTCTGTTCCTGGGCAGTTGAAGGCAGCTGCAAAGACTGTTCTGGAGCAGTGCGAAGCCAATTACGAGGGCGGCCAGCCTCAAAACCCTGGGCCGCAGGACTTGCAAAATCCTCACATCTTGAGGGAGATGGCTGAAAAAGTTAGACATTGGTCCAGAATCATTATTGGGCACGGCCCACAAATGGATGCAGAGCAGGACAGGTTTGATTTGGAAACAGCTGTGAGTTTTTTCGAGCAACATGCTAGTTCGATGGAAAACATGTTGCGAGATCCCATGATGGAGCGATATGGAAGATTTGGTTTTCAGAAGCGATTTCGCATGGTGCAGCTCTTGCGTGTGGTGCTGTTTGCCAGGGACTTGCGCAGCCAAACTCAGGCCCAAGATGCGCTGCTGAACGCGTTGAGGATGCTGGATGTTGGAGAGGCAAACTTTTCCTACCTGAAAGGCATTGTGGAGGACAAGGCATTTTCATTGCCAAGGAAAACAGTTCTATATCACATGAGATTTGTGGTGGATTGCGGCCTGATGTTCTTCCACAGGAAATGTTTGCACAACATGTTGTCAAGCGCGCGCACCGAGAGGCCGTGCATTTACGCGATGGTGGACAGCAGCCCCCAAGGAGGAAGAAATATTGTCAACTCAGAGTACGATTATGTGCTAGGTGAGGATTTGCTGGAGCTGTGCAGCATTTTTGCAAACATGGTTTCAGGCATGAAGACTCTTAGACACCGTGACCCTTCTGTGCGTGAGGTCGTGGCCATCTTCGAGGAGCAATGCGACATGCTGGAGCGGGCTAAGAGACTTATGCGACACCATGCAAACATTCCTGTTGCGCTGGGCTCTGGGTGCGCAACCTTGTTGCATGAGTTTGTAGCTCTTCAGCATTCTATTTTCATGGAGGCTGGTTCGACAAAGGTTCTGACTGCCTTCAACGCGGCTGTGGTCGCCATAACCACAGATCGAGGTGTTGAGAAAGGTTTGGTCCATGTGCCTTCAGTGAACTTTGGGGCTGTGTTTCCTTTTTTCGTTTCGCAAGCTCAAGGGTTCGAGGTTGATGGAGGGGATGCTCATGCAGCCAGGGACATAGACGATGGCCAGGCTGAACAGGCTGAACAGGAGACTTACAGCGCCCCAGCTGACATTGATCCTACAGATGTGCTTTCGTTGGAGTGCGCCTTGGATGTTGCAGGCGCTATGCACGCCCTGAGTAATGCAAGCAAAGCGATGCTGACAGCCATGCCAAACTACGAAAGTTTCTTTTTCCCACTCCTCAATGCATTGGTGCGGTTCTTGCATGCTCCTTGGCAACGGTCAAGGTTTTGCGAGCTTTGTCTTACTGGGCCACTTGAACCTTTGCGCGGGCTTTTCAAAACATTTCCCTTGACCATAGTGCAGTGGAGATGGCTCACATTGACTGCGGTTATTCCAGAACTGCTTCTTCGCCAGAACGCACTTGAAGCAGCGTGGTCCCCAGACCTCATGGGAGTCAAAGTGCAAGATGCTGGAAATGACAATGGTGAAGGAGAAGCCGCTGCTGACAGGTTTGCTCCGATGCAGTGGGATCTCGTGCACCAGGCCATCAAAAGCCGCGAGTTCTGGGCATGGCTTCACATGCTGGAAGTTCTGACACGCATTTTGTCATACTTGGAGTCTTGGTTCTTTGACTGCCCATGCCATGCTGAGGAAGTGAACCTTGAAGACTGTTTGCTTGTTCTGTCAGGACTGACCCGGCAGGTAGAGGGTGTGCGCAAAGATTTGCAGGCGAGGAAACACTCATGTGTGTTCAGAGGACGGCGCGGGCCAGAGATTGCAAGCGGGGACTTGCTGTGCGTGTTGGATCACATGCTGGCAGCTGCAAATCACCGGGTGACGCTTGTTGTGTTGCCTGCTTGCGACTCAGAGAGCCAAGGGCGAATAGTTGCTGATTTTGAGGCAGCTAAGCAACATTTGCTTTTCCATTTGAGGGTGCAATTTTCTTCCTGGAGCCACTTGCCTCGGGTGCTGCTTGGTGTTCACCACCTCGACGAGGCAAAGGCGAGACAATGTGCTGTAAGTGCGCTGACGCAATGGCGCAACATGAGTGATGCGCAGCGAGGCTGCGCGCACAAGATTGCAGTGAAATTCTGCAAGGAAGGCCCTTTGCGACAGGCCCTGGTGCAGTTTGTGAGGGGGCAGCCCTTGGTTGGGCTGCCGCAGCTTCGCTTGGAGGTTTTCAGGCTGGCCCTTGTCAACTTGTGCGAGATGTCTGTGGAAAGGATGCACGCAGTCACGCAGTCAGTCTTGCGGTCTGGCAGCGCGCATTCCAGCATGCCCACATTGTCGCTCGGCAATCGTTGGAATGAATTTGTGAGTGCTGTGCAGCAGCCTGGTCAGTTTGCGTGGATGGCTGCGGCCTGCCAGCAAAGCTACCACCCCTTGAGGGCAGCACCTGTGTTCGGTATTGTTGAGCATCCATCGCTGGGGCCTCGCCGCGTGGCTGAGTGTCAAGGAAACCCTTCGCTGCTAAGATTGCTAGGCAGCACCATGAAATACAGCAAGACTGTCAAAAACATTGTCTATCGCACAGACAGCGCGTTGCAGCACATGGACCTGAGCCAGGCCTTTCCGCCGCAGCAGAAGCAGTCTAAGATCACCGCGCTTGCGCTTCACGGCCTTGTTTTTGACACAGAGTCACTGCTGAACCATGAAGCAGTCAAGGCATTCTCACTGTTGGTGGAATCCGGGGCACACATAAGTGTTCCTGCGTGTGTTCGTATTGGCGCTGAAGAGTCCCAACTGCAAATTGTGGACGCATGTGACCGATTGCAAGCAAGCGCATCAGCTTCGGCGGGTGATTTCCCTGCCTGGCTACAGAGAGAAGGAGGTCTTGAGGAGTTGGAGTTTGACGACCCTGAGGTTGGAGTTGGGGTGTTTGAAGGCAAGCAGGGAGTCAGGCCACAGCACCCCGCAGTCGCTCCAGCTCCTGAACCAGGTTCCCCCCCTGATGACTTCTTTTTTCGGGTGATTTCGAAAAGCCCATCGTTGCAAAAGAAGGATGCTGTGAGCACCATGCTTGGCTTTGCCTCGACAGACATTGCTGTGGCTAGGCATCAGGTTTTGCAGACAGACTTGCGCAACGGAACAGCCCTAATTGAGGCCGCTGCAACCTTTGCAATGCCAGTTGCAATGCTGGAGAGGACTTCAGGGGAGTTGCAGAGCCAGTGGATTCTTCCAGCAACACAAGCCTCCCATATCAGACATGCGCGTGTGTGGGAAGCTGACGAGATTTTGCATTGCAAAGGCATCGACTCATCACTGGTCACTCCAGAGACACAGGCGCTTCTTGAGCATGCCGCAGAGCGGCACGCGTGGCCAGGCACAACTGCAGTTCTTCACACGGATCTTTTGGACAAGGAAGAGATGGACTTGCTGAAGGACAACCCGAAGTGTTTTGCATGGTTGCCTGCTATGTGATTTGGCTGCAGGTTCAAGTTCCTTAGGCAAGCAGAGGTCATGACTGCCCTTGGCCCTTGTTGCCCAACTTGTTGCAAACATGCCTTGCTGGCCCATGTTGGATGTCTTGTTGCCTCATGTTCGTCTCGATGTATCATGCTGGTCCACGTTACATTTGCTGGGGCATGTTGCACTTGTTGCTTTGATTTGTTTTGCTGGCACATGTCATGATGGCGCATAATGTGCAGGTCTTGTTGCATCCGCTGTGCTTCGAACTTGATGTGTCATGTTGTGGTGTGTTGCTCCATGTTGCAGTGTTCCAAGTTGAGCCCACCTGAAGACTTGAGTTTGGCATGTTGGCCCATGTTGCACCGTTGCCCATGTTGCCCATGTTGCCCATGTTGCCCATGTTGCCCATGTTGCCCATGTTGCCCATGTTGCCAATGTTGGCAATGGCAATGTTGGCTTAGCGGCTTATGTTGCCCATGTTGGCCCATGTTGCCATGTTCCATGTTGCAGGCAGGGCATGCTGACCATGTCGAGGGCATGTTCCACAGGATGCTGAGACTGGAGTTGCATGCCAACCCGAGGTCAGGATTTCAATTGACTTCCTGGGCGGTCCAGAATATGAAGTTTGCGAGGGCATTGAAGAACCCAGCTTTTGTCCTCCTTTCAGACCAGGACAGTCCTGCTGCGGAACGCTGTGTCTACACCCTTCTCACCCAGCTGTTCAAAGCAGGGTGGACTCTGGAGGTTGCTCCAAAGGCAGACGCCAAAAGGTTGGAAGCGCTTCCAATACCTGCTGGCGAGATCCCTCAGACCAGCCGCAAGATTTACCTGGTGCAGGGGGCAGCGAGCATTGGCAAGCAGTACATTCTTTGCTGCTGGGAGCTCACAACCGAAAGAGATTTCAGGGCATTTTTGCGGCAGCATGAAGTCAAGATGTTCAAGCATTGCCAGCCTGAGGCTTATTACAAGTTGCTCTTGTCCAGAAAGCCTGCGAAGCTTCAGGCGTTCGATTTCGAGCATGACATGGGCGCTGCAAGCAGCAGCCAAAAGGAGGAAGCTCTACAGGTTCTGGCAGGCGCCCTTGGCCCAGGGCGGGGGAAATTCAGGCTGGAACAGTCCTTTACATGGGGGTGTGTGAGCTTCAAGCATCACAAACGTGGAGGGCTGCAAGTTGATTGCCCTCGTCGCAGTCACATCCGTCATCACCACAAGAGTGGAAAACGAATGCTCTGCACATACTCAAGCAACTACAAAACTGAGGAGCAGCGCCATGAGGCTGTGCAGCGCATGAAGTGGTGGATCATTAGAGGCCTTGAGGAGTCCTGTCGAAGCCATTCTGCTCACCAAGAGATCAAGAAGCAGGTTCAGAAGGCGCCGCTGAGCGCTTTGCCTTCAGACCAGGAGCTGGACGCGCAAATGCCGCCAGCAGAAAGAGCTCTAACTGACGACGAAGGGAAGAAGCCAAGGCAAGCGAATAGACCTAAAAAGAAGGCAAAGGCTGCGGCAAAGGCATCAACAACAGTGATCGCTGCTGAGCCGAAGAAGGAAGCTTCGTCTGATTCTGATTCAGACTCTGATTCTGGCTCTGGCTCTGGCTCAGGCTCCTCAGATTCAGATTCCTCGTCTTCATCTTCCAGTTCTTGATCGTCTTCCAACAAAGACAAAGGGCAGCGGGCAGTGACCACGAGCAGAAGGCCAGGCGTGTGTTGCTCAGATCGATCGGGCTGGGATGGGTGTGGCAAGGAATGAAGGAAGAGTAAAATTAAGGTTCTACAAAGATAGTGTTAAGGGCAGAGGACATGCTTAGTTTGTTGCTCTCAGCAGGTGATGACTTTCAAGCTGTCTTGGAGTTGGTTTTCGCGCAAGTGTGGCGTGTTGAGGTTGCAGTTTGAACCCTCGCACCAACCAATTGTTGTTGGCATGTTTCCGATTGTGACCTCATGGCATGTTCCTTGTGTGTGCCTTTCGCATAGAAGCTCAAGCCAGGCATGGGACTGGCTGCTTTGGCGGTCATGGGGTGGCATTCATGCTGTGTGAGTCATGCTGTCACAGCGCGCGCAACATGTACATCATAGCCAGCAAGCAATAACTTGTGCAGCCAATGTGCATCGTGCATCACGCATGTGCGGCTACATGACTTTACCAACCTTCGACCTTGCCTGAGCACAGCCATGAGTTCTTTCCAGCAGTCCCCGCCTTGGAAGAGGCTGCGTGGCAAAATTTGGCAAGTTGTGTTTTTGTTCAGCTTCAGGTTTAGCTTTGAGAGCAAGCCAAGAGGAAGTCAAGTGTTGAGCCGGTAATAAAGCCTACTGAGCTCCTTTTTTGCCACCCTTGCTCAGGGCCCGGGCTGACAACAAGAAGAAGAATGAGAATGAGAACGCCCGGCCGGAGATCACAAGTTCGGCCCGCCAGGCGCAGGTCCAGGTGAGCTTCCTCACTGTGAACTACCAGTTCACAATCCCAGCTCCCCCGCCTCCGCCAGCGTTTCCACCTCCACCATTCCCGCCGCCGCCTTTGCCATGCAAGCCGCCCCCAGTCCCGATAAGATTGCAGCCTGCGAAGAGGCCGAGAGCGAGAACACCATCGCCGCCGTCGCCGCCATCGCCATCGCCGTCGCCGCAGAGACCAATCGCTGCTTCGCCTGCGCCTGCGCCTTCGAGACCAAGACTCGGACCGCCGGCGCCACCGCCGCCGAAGGCAAAGAACACAAACAAGAACAGGAAGCAGAGGGAGAAGCAGAAGGAGCAGAAGGCGATGGCCAAGGCAGCAGCCAAGGCCAAGACATTGGCGGCAATGGCGGCAATTGCGGCAATGACAGTGAAGCAGGCGCCGATGACACCGATGACGCCAAAGGTCAAGAAGATGCCAAAGAGGCCGAGTCCAGTCCTGCCACTGCCAGTCCTCAAGGGCACAGTGGCAATGGTAGTGGCGGCCGGTGCCGCCGCCGGTGCCGCCGCCGCCGCCGCCTCCACTGAGTGCCCCAAGGCTTCCATGGCTTCCAAGGACTCCAAGGACGCCGCAGAAGATGACGATGAAGATGATCAGACCAGGGGCATTGGGGCAGATGGACCAAGGCCTCCGAGGCCTCTGAGACTGAGGTGAGCAAGAGTGAGTGTGAGGTCATTGAGGACGCTCTGGAGTCCCTGGATGCCTGGAGCCTTGTGAGTGGGATGAGCCGGATGAGCCGCTGAGCGGACTTTGAACTGGCAAGTGCTGGACAGCCCCCGCAAGGCTGCCACAGCTGCCAACTGAGCAGGAATTGATGGAATGGCCAGCCGCCCAAGACAGGCCAGCCAAAGGCAAGCCAGTCACATGGTCCCAGCGTGAAAAAGGCGGTCTCTGCACTTAGGGTTTAGGGTGACCTTTGGATTTCACCACAATCTGGCAAAAACTGAAAAACACTTCAGGTCCACTATTTTTGCGTTTGTGCTTCCATTTGTTGATTCTGCCTGTGATGGAAAGCCAGCAGGGAGGCCCGCGATAGTCAGCACTACACCCACGAAGGTTCCGGAAAGGCCCACGGAGGTGCCACACAGCCCCACAAAGGTTCCACGAAGGTCCACGAAGGTCCTCGAAGGTTATGTAAAGGGCGAAGATGACACCCCCCTGGAGGCCACGAAGGTCCACGAAGGTTCCACGAAGGTCCACGAACGTTCCACGAAGGTTCCACGAAGGTCCACGAAGGTCCACGAAGGTCCACGAAGGTCCACGAAGGTCCACGAAGGTCCACGAAGGTCCACGAAGGTCCACGAAGGTCCACGAATTTCAAAATTAGTGGCCCTGGCAATGTTTTCCATTTTTCCAGAACACTACAGAATTTGCAGTTGTGGGACCTATCTGGAGTTTTCAGGCATGGGGCAGCAGATTTCTTGCCATGTCTCGCCCAGTATGCCACATTTGCGCTGGCAGGCAAAAAGCCAAAGAAGAAGACAAGACTGGCCGGGGGCTTCTGGCATCTGGAAAGTGAAAAAAGGTGTTCATTACCATGCTGGCAATGCTTGGTTGAATTTGCTGTGCCATGTTGGACATGTTGGACTGCTGTGCCATGCTGAATCAAGCGCTTGATGCCAGTGGTTGTTGAGTTGCTAGCTTCAGCATGTTGGACTTGATGTGCATCAGCAAGTTTGATGTGCATGTTGACATTGAAATGTCGAGTTGTTGTGCCTGTGACCTTGTGTCCTAGTTAGCGACAGCGGCTTGATCATTGTGAAGCTTTTCAGGCTGGCAGTAATATTGTTTGACCGACCTGTTGCACGCCCAGCCGCCAGTATGGAATCTATGGAAGCTTCCTTGGTTCTCGACTTTGACGAGGATGCGATGCAGGGGGTGTCCCAGGTTGACCAGGCTGCTCAGGCGCTGCCTGCTTTGGCGCCGATGGCGCCGCCACCAGCGCCGGCGCCGGGGCCGCCGCAAAGGCATGTGACTGACCCTCTCAGTGAGCAGCCTTTGAAGACAGGCATTTGCTGGTTGTCACCTACATGCGACAAGAAGACATATGCCAAGAGCAAGTTCTGCAGTGCCCACAAGAAGGAGGCAGAGGCGTTGAAGCGCGACGCAGAGAAGAGCGGCAAAAACGCCCTGCAGTTCTACTTGTCCCAATGCTCGTCCCAGACGCTGTACTCCAAGATGCTGATTGAGTTCATGGGTAGGTGCCAGAGCAGGGGGAAGGGCGCAGGTCGGGAGCGCTTCAACTGGGTTCAGTACTAGGAGACATGCTACAGATCCAGGGAGGTCAGGCGCGGCTCCAAGGACCAGATGAGACTTGGCCACCACATGTCACAGGTTTTCGCTCTCACCGGGGTCACCGGGATGCTCTCATGCTGAATGATGCTGCCTCATGCTGCGGCTGCATCATGTTACCCCATGTTGCCAGTTGAGCCACGCCCAAATGTGTCACTGTTGGCTTCACTTTGCATTGCCTGGCATGTTGCCTGCGTCATGTTGAACATGTTGCCCCATGCTGACTCAAGAGGCTTTAAAGATACCTGACACCCCAGCGCTGCTTGATTGATGCTGTTGGCTGCCGCATGTTGCCGCATGTTGCCGCATGTTGTTGCCGCATGTTGCCGCATGTTGGGCATGTTGCCCATGTTGCCGCATGTTGCCGCATGTTGCCGCATGTTGCCGCATGTTGCCGCATGTTGCCGCATGTTGCCGCATGTTGCCGCAATTTGAAATTTGCATCAGTTGCCTCCCTTGTTTTGGATCATGTTAGCAAGATTCCTGCTGCACTGCTGGACAGGCTGAAGTGGTTGTTGAAGCATGCAGCATGTGGGCTTGATATTGGCAAGGATGTGCTACGAGCAGTGGATGGATGTCTCACAGGCAAAGCACAAGCGGTCCTGGGAAGAGAGCGACAGGATGTGGACCGAGTTCTCCAACGACAGCGAACGCGAAAAGGACCAGATGGGTCCGGAGTGCTCAAAACTCAGAATTGAATGCCCAGTGAAAGACTACATCCTCCGAGAAGACGTGAGCGGGTATTCCAAAGCTCGCGTTGCAGCCCACAAGCAAATGAAAAACCCCAAGCAGGAGGACATGGAGAAGGCTGACTCCACAGTTTGCACTTCTTTGCCCAGATGGACTGATTCGCATTTTGCCATCGGCAACAAATCCGGGGCAACCAGCAACGGTTTCATGCATGGCGACCAGGCAGCGGCAGCGCCAAGCACTCCTATGTGCGAAGCAAGTGCAGGGCTGGATTCTTTGTTCACGCCAGAAAAGCAGGACTTGCCAGGGCTGCCAGAGAACAAGAAAAAGAATATCAAAGACATCAGTCGATACAGAACGAAAAAGTACGACGCAGTCATGAAGACTTACAAGAGCTTGGACCTCAAGTGCGACAGCTTGCATAAGCAGGTCTCGGACTTTTGCAGCTCCAAGGACAACACTGATGAGTTCAAGCACTTCATTGACCTGGCCAAGTTCAAGTTGGAGTTCATGGGCCGCTTGTCAACCTCCAAGGACGCAGAGGAATGGCGCAGCTACTTGGAGAGCCTTTCAGAGCAGGAGAAGGCGATGCTTCCAGGCGACTTGTCCTTGCTGCACTGCCCTGCTGAGATTGACGCTCAGGCTTCATAGTAATTACTTAGTATTACTTAGTATTACTTAGTGGTTAGTAGTCAGAAGCCATTGAAGTCATAGTCAATTGGCGATGTGCTGTGAGGCTGTGAATTGCGAGCCCGTGCAGCAAGCTTGTGCGCGTGCTAATGAATCGCATGTTGATTGACCATGTGGTGGATGTCAAGGGGGGCAAAGCATGTTGAGCTGTGTGTGTTCAGAGGACAGGCGCTCCAAGTCTCCAAGTTGCATGTTTTGGTTTGGATTTGGATTGTTGTAAGTTGTAAGGACACTATGATTGCCGCGCTGTTGGGCAAGAATGATGTTGATGAGATTGACCAAGCCCATGTCAAGATCACAGCAGCTTTGAATCTTGTGGTCACCCAAGCTAAAGCAGTAAAGGGGGCTGTGAATGATTTGCTTGCTGCAAAGCGAAGCCGGGAGAAGGAGGTGGAAAGGCAGCAGCAGGCTGCCAAACGCAAGGCTGAACAAGCTGCTGTGAAAGAGGAGAGGAAGCGGCAGCGCCAGAACGAGGAGGAGACCGCGAGGCGCCGCATCACTGACCAGACACAGAGCCACCGCATTGACAAGCTCCCTGGGCACTTGTTTTGCAAGGCTAGCCTGTACGCAGATGCCTTGGCCTTGACTACCAATGCGCCTGATGGCATGCATCCTTGCCTGGTGTCTGCGCCGCCAGTTCCCTGCATGACAGGAGGTGTGTTCACTGAGCATGTGGGAGCCTTCAAAGCCCAATTCCCAACAACCTTGGCAGCCAAAAGCACTGGCCGTGCTCAGTGCAGTTTCCGCCCAGCTGCGCTGAAAGCGGAGGTGGAAACCTTCATGAGGAAGCTTTCGCCATGGGTGACGCCAGACCTGAGCAACTTTGATGAGGTTGCTGCAGAGCTCTCCTTGTTCGGCTGTGTTCAGGGAATGTCGTTTGTTAGCTCTGAGTGGAACGGCATGGGGCAAGTGAGGTACCTGCTGGAAGGGTCAAGGAAGGTGTTCGCAGCACCGTGCGGGTGGCTGGTTCAGGCAGCGCGCAAGGTCGGCAAGGATGTGCAGACCGAGGAGCAACTATACACATGGTTTCGCCACTTGTCAGAGCAGCATATCACAGCCCTCAACGGAGTTGCCAACACGCCACAGATTGTCAGCCTTGTCCAGGATCAAGGCCAACTGGTATACATCCCTTCTGGGTGGATTGTTGGAGACTTCACAGAGCAGGTCAGCATTGGGCTTCGCTACGCAGCCCTTTCCAGCCAGGATGTTGTGAGCGGCAACTTGGAGCAGTTGATCAATTTGATCAGCGACGGCAAGAAGCAAAAGGGAACCATGCAGAAGTTGCTCCAAGCAGCCAAAAACCAGCTTGCCAAGGAGAAGTCGGAGAAGGCGCCTGCCAAGGCTGCCAAGTCTGCCAAGTCGCCAGAAGTGCCAGAAGCAGCAGAGCCAAAGCCAGCTCCAGCAAAGCCAGCTCCAGCAAAGTCAAAGGTTAAGTCTCAGTCAGGGGCAGCTGCAGGCAAATGAAGAAAGCTGAGGCTGAGCCGGCCGGCTCTGAGCAAGTGTACTGAGTAGACAGTCTGTCGCAGGAAGTTGCAAGCTTGGCTTGGTCATATTCAGATTGCTTTCAACTGTTTGAATGTTAAGAGTGGTTATCACTTGTGACAGACTGTGCTGTGTGGAGGTGACAGGCTTTGACATTGTGAGATTGTTGTTGGTGTACTCCAGATTCCAGACCAAGCTGCATCCATCTTGGAGCGTGTAGTGTAGAGCTAGGAACACACTGATTGTAGTAGGAGCAGCTTGTGTAGTAACTTGTAGGCTGCGCCAGCCCTATTATCAACACAGTTCCAGTTCCATCAGCTGTTTCAAGCGCAACTTGATGCACATGCATTGAAGTGTGCTCCTGGTCCCTGTGACTGGCCTGCGCAGTGCAGGGGTCCTCAGGGACAGTGCAGCTCAACTGGAGTCAGAGGCCCTTATTCGGGGGGAAGCGTCTAGAGTCTAGAAAAATCCTGTAGGCCATCAAACAGCTGCCTGAGCTTCATGTTCGGCATGCGCTTTGTGATGAGGCTTGCTAACGGCTAACGCATTGCAGGGCAAAGCAGTGCAATCTGACACATGCGCAGTGACTTGTTGATTGTTGAGTTGAGTTGCGATGGTTTTTGGCATGTTGCTCATGCCTGACACTTGCAGGTTGGAGACATGTTGCCTGCTGATGGCCATGTTGCGTGCAGTGTGAGCTTGCATGATGCACTTGCATGGCAGTGATTTGGTTCTTTGAAGTTCCTTGTTGCGTGTGCTTCACAACTGCAAGAATCAGAATGGCGCCCAAGAAGGGGTTGAAGAGGCCTGCAGCTTCGATGGAAATGGAAACACGTAGGGCAAAGAAGAAGCCGAGCGCAAAAGATGATGAGCCTGACCCACTAGCAGGACATCACTCAGAAACAGACGGGCAAATCTGGAGCGGGTGTGTCCCCCAGTGTGATGAGGTTGAGGATGGGCCAGAGAGCTTGCATGACATTCTGAATTGGGCAGAGCGAGCCGTGGACATTGTGCTGAAGAAGCCGCATGAATCAGACCTCTTCCTGGCCAACATGTCTCGCGGCATTTGCATTGGAACCAGCTACTCTGGCATGAAGACTCCTGAAATTGCCTTGGACCAGTTGCTGGCAGCAGCCAACCAATTGCTGCCCTGGTTCGGCAAGCAGCCGCTTGGCCCCAAGCTTCATTGTGCTTGGTCCTGCGACAACGGCAGTGGCCCGCTTGAAGTGGCCAGAGGCTGGAGCTCGGAGAGGTGGGCTGGCAAGGGCCACATTTTTGGCGACTTGCATGACCTGCTGTCAGAGTCAGCCTTGGCGGAATTCCACAAGTTTCGCAAGTTCCAGGAGCAAGGCCGAGTTGAAGAAGGCTTGGGTCAGTTGAGCAATTGGCTGATGAAGAACTGCAACGAGGCAATTGACACAGGGCATTGCTATGCCCACAGTGCCCGTTGTAGGCGGGCGCTGTGTTGCAATTTGCAAGAGTAAGAGAGTTTTTGCGGTTTTTCCATTTTGTTTTTGGAGACTTGGAGAGAGAGGTCAGAGCTAGGCTTTAACTTTGGCCAAGCGCGCGCAGGGCAAGCGATTTCCAGGCAGGCGCCAGCTGCCCCTTTCCGGACCCCATCACGATAGAAGTCGCTGGATCCAGTTGTGTGGCGTGGAGCCCGCAGGGTGCAAGAGCCGGCACAGATCACGACAGCCACTTGGCCTTCCTGATTTGGGCCTGCCATGTCAGGAAGGCTCGTCCTGTGCTTCTCGTGCATGAGTGCACAAAGACCTTCCCCTTTGATTTGCTTCAGTGGTGGCTCGATGATCTGTATGACTTGAAGGAAGCTCTCTTTGAACCATCTGACTTTGGCCATCCCATTCGCAGGCCAGGCCGCAGATACACTTGGGGTTTCCTGGCTTCATCAAAACCTGTTGCTTTGTGATTGCAGTTTGCCTTTGTAGTTTGAAGTTTGACAGTTTGACTTGGCCAGGCTGTTGCAGCTGTTGTGTTTCACAGTTCCACGAGTCATGACCTTTGTCGCGGTGTGAAGTGCAGTGTTGTCACCTTGTGTGTTTTCAACTTTCAACATTGAATGCAGTCGCTCCAAGGCATCCGGAAGGACTACGAGTTTGTGGGCAGCATTGAGGAGTTCAAGGCTGAGCACATGCGAAAGTGCGTCCTGGATGGCAATGTGTACTACGCAGCCCCAGAACACATTCTGCAGGCAGAGCTGAACAGGCTGGCTCATAACCGCAAGGTGGCCCAGGTTCCAGTGACTTCGATTTCCACATCATGGACTCGCTTCTACCCTGCTGGCGCGCAGCTGCGGTTGAAGAAGGCGATGACGAGGTTCGCCAAAGAAACACTCATTTGTGATCTGGATCAGAACCCTGGCTTCGGACCTGCAGCAGGCGCGCGCTTTGTTTGCAATTGCCAATGGCAGTATGATACAGTATGTGCTGAGTTGCGCTTGGTGCTTGGTTACTTTCAGCTTTCAGCTTGGGGCTGACAGATTCGAGAACTGTAGAACAATATTGTTCCTTTCGAAATTTTAAAATCTAGTTTTGAGAGCATGTGTGAGGATCATACATTCCCACATTGGTGACGCATGGCTGCATCCACAACACTGGCAAGGGGCGCTGCCTGGTTCCTTTGGAGCACTTGCTGGTCATGGGGCTGCCTGTTTTTGAGGGTTTGCCAGGCTTCCCGACACCCATCCAGGGAGCTCTGGCAGACTTGTCTGCAGCCAACCTCAAAAAGTTGGCTGGAAATGCTATGTATTTGCCGCAGGTTGGAGCCATGCTCTGCTACCTTCTGAGCAATGTCAAGCAACAGATGAAGAAGCAGTTGGGGGGCGGGCGTTGTGCAGTGTCAGCTTCAAGCTTTTCCTTCATCAGCGAGGGCAGTAACAACATGACAGCGAGCCCGCCCAACAAGATGGCAGAGCTCAGCAGGCCCAGCCAGTGACAGGCGATTCTGGTCACCAGACCGTAGTAGACTTAGCGCTTTAGTGTCGTCTTTTAGCTGCTTGATGCTTGGATGGTTGTGACGGTTGTCAGTTGTGACGGTTGTGAATTGTGATGTGATTTTCTGGCAACGCTCCAGCCCAGCAATTTTCTGCAGAAGGCAGGTGTAGCGGCTGTAGCGCTGATAGTCACTGATAGTGCCGGAGGCCGGAGAGTGTTGGCAACTCGGATTTGATCTCGCTTATGAACCTGTAGCTTCGGAGTCATGTTCAGGCGTTTGCGGCTGAAAGGGAATGGCGCCACTCATGACTCATGGCTCTAGAGTTCTGAAAAGGGCAGCCTCATGTCTCATGTGCTTGGTGCCTGCTAGCCGCTGCTTAGCCAAGCGCCTGCAGTTTTTGGTTTTTGTTTGTTTTGGACTCATGTGGTGGCGGTGGTGCTGGCACCAGCTCCGGAATGGCGATTGGGGATGGAGATGGTTCATGATCACGGAATCCGGGGACATGGTCTGGCCAGGCAGCTCAACGCAGGGAGAGAGAAGCCCAACAGACCACATTGCTGACTCTGCTGACTGCGACATGTCCGAAAGCAGCTGTGAGAAGAAGTCACGAAAGAGGAGGAGCGCGAGCCCAGTTGCAGCTGCCAAAGCTGGTGCTGATGCGAAGAACGACGAGGGTTACAAGGACGCACAGGCACAGCCAGCCAAGAGAAGGGCCAGAGGAGAGTCCCCTTGAATTTCTTGAATGCCCGGATGCCCAACGCAACCTTCTGCCAGTGGCTGCCAGTGATTGCCAGCGCCAGCCCAGCGCATTGCATGCTTTGCTCAGACTTGCGCTGCAGTGCAGCGCCGAATTTTGGCCACGCCAGCGCAGTGTTGCTTGAAGCACCTGTGGAGTTGGCGTCGCGAACAGCAGGCATTGTGCAGCTTCTGTTGGCCTGCTGTTTGGATGATCATTTGGATGCTCAATCCAGGGAATCCAGGGGTCCAGAACATGACGATCCATGATGATGATCATGACCATGATGAAGCATGTTGGCATGTGATGTGTCACAGTCACAGATTGCAAGTCATTGTTTGACACTGGCACAGCCTGACACAGCGCATGCCGCATGCATGCCACATGCCTTTGCTTGATGCAATGCCTGATGCCGGGCTTAGGGTTTAGGCTGGGGCCGGGTTGGTTGAAGTTGAAGTTGAGGTTGAGTGCTTGCTTGTTTGCTTGTGTTTTGCAAGTTGGCCGGCCCCTGCGTTAATGTCTGCCTGCAAGTTTGCATGTGGATTGTTGAATGAATGTTGCTTGGATGACTTGATGCCCTTGATGCTGCTTGCTTGCCATATTGGTTGTAGACAGACTTAGCCTTGGCCTTAGCCACGCAGCCTTGGCGTGAGCTTAGCTTGTCAAGGGCCGGCGCCATGATGGGAGGAGGAAGCAGAGGAAGGCCGCCGCTGCCTGCCCGAGCTGCTTCAGCTGCAGCTGATGAAGCTGAAGCTGCTGCTATGGGCTGGACAGTGGTTGGCGAAGAAACTGCAGCTGCAGACAGCGAGGCTGACGCTGCTGATCTAGCCGCGGCGGATGCAGCAGCTGCAGCCGCTCTGCCTGCGGGCATTGCTTCCTCAGAGTTGGGATTGATCATCTTCTCGAGGTTCGGCGAGTACAGCGACGCAGACAAGGGCCTTGCAAGAAACAGCCTTGCGATGGTGGTGGCTGTCATTGGGTTCCTGAAGCGCAGGCTGCAGTCTGCAGCTGTGTGGGGGTGGCTGACCTACTGGCAGGCAGCCCTGCTCGAAACAATCTTCCAGCTGGATGGCGCCAGCCAGGCCAGGGCCAGGGATGTGAGGCCGGAGCCGCAGTACGAGCTCCCTGCAGTGGCGCTTGTTGAAGGGCCTCAGTCTGGCCCAATCCCTTTGTTGCAGGAGCCTGCTGCCTTGCAGGAGTACTATGAGTTCTTAGAAGGTAGTGTGGAGTTCTTGACACTCATGCTGACCGAATGGCAGCAGCAGCAGCAGCAGGCTCAGCAGGCAGCAGTGGCAGTGGCAAGTAGCAACAATCCTCGTTGGCCTCGTTGTGACAAGCCTGGGCCACACATTTGGTTGTTGTGGCTCCGCAATGTCTTCTTGAGCCAGTTGCCAGAGCTGCAGTAATGAGCCAAAGCTGGTCTGAGTTTTGGTTTGCGTCTGCGTCTGCGTTGGCAGCCCTGGCAGTGGCAGCGTGTGACAATTTGTGTGTGTGAACTGGTTGGCACTGGTTGGGCTGGCTGGCTGCCAACCAAGGTTGGAAGTTGGAAGCACACACGCATGTCTTTCAGAAAGCTTTCATTGTCATCAATGAGTTGTCAATGAGGCTGCGGCTGCGAGGCACGGAAAAGAAGAAAAGCGGCCCGGGCTGTCTGCTGCTCAACCGGAAAGTTGTCAAGTTGTCATGGTCACTCATCGGATCAGGAGGATTCAAATAGTTGTAGACATGAATTTCACATGAAGGCAGACACGTAAACTTAAGCAAGCTTCAGACCCTATTCCAAGATTATTGTAAAACTCTTCTGAATGGTTGATGGTTGTGTGGTCGCTTTCTTCCTTCGTTTTATGCTCCATCCTTTGCCCTGACAACTTGCTAACGCTAGGAAATAAAATGCCAAGCCACATGGGCTCCCAGATGTTGCGCCTGGGCGCAGGTTGCTGAGTGACATACCGATTGTACCTTGAATTGCGTGATTGTTCCAGCCCCAGTTCCTTGGATTCCTTGCAGTTGTGCCGTTGCCCCAGTGATGATGGCCTGGCAGCATGAGCGGCATGAGCTGCTGCATCAATGCCAGTACTGAGGGGCGCTTGTAATAGGTGACAGCATGGTGCAAGATTTGTGCTTTGCAGCGTGCGGTTGGCGTGAGGCTTGCTGTGGTGTAAGACAAGTAGGGCGGAGCACTTTTGCAACCTTCACACAGGACCCCAGTAGGAATGACCAATCCCACCTGCAACTCGCGCTCCTCCGGGGTGGGATGCGAGGTGCCGTGTGAACACCGAGGTGGTGAGGCTGGGGAAAAATAGGGCAACGTGGGGTTCTGCCACCGACCCTAGGCCCTAGCATTCGTCTCGTGATTTGGCTTTTTGGCTTTTTGGTTCTGCTCATTTTTGGATGGGGGGTACAATGGGTACAGAAGAACAGACAGTCAGGGTATCCCCCAATTGGTTGTTTGGATCGGTTTAGGATTTGAACCCCTGGCTCTTGTAGAGAGCCCCCTAAAATGGGGCACCCTAATCATTCATCAGCCCGTTGTTAAATTTTTTCCCGCATGCCGCGTGCGGCTGTTTGAAGCGCGAGCTGTATGGCAACTCTACTTGGTGACTGGGATTGGTGGTGTGTGGAGGGAGGAAGGGGTCCTTCTTGTTGGGGCACTGGTCGATAATCGGGGTCAACCTTAGACCCTAAGTGTCCACCATTTCAAAGTTTCAAAAGGGATTTGAGATCCGCCAGGGGAAATCCCAGTGCTGAGACAGACCCATAGGACATCTTCATTGTTGTTACTGTCATGCTTTTCTTGGGCCTTCATCTTTGGTGAGGGCTGCACATCGTCTGTCTGGGCAACACCCGTTTCGGTGGTGAGGGACTCTCCATGTGCAAGATACACCCAGACGACCTTGTCCTCTTGGAGGTATTGTTTCAGAGTCAGTTTTTGCTAGAATGCTAGAGCTTGGAAGAATAATCCTGAGCCAAGGCTTGCGCAAGGCATCTCCAAATCATTTCCTACATTGTCATTTGGAGAGTTTTCACACCCATATAGGCTCTGTACGGCTCCGATTTTCCCTGGGAAGTGGGTTTTAGGGTGGCAAAGCGTGGTTTCCTGTTGCCAGCATCCGCACATTCCACCAGGTCCCCGCAGCATCCTTGATGTGCGCTGATGTTTGGTTCCCATGGGTTTCCCTTTGAGCCAACGGGGTGGACGAGCCAAGGGGCTGAGACCGATTTGTTTCCCCGTGACCAAAAACACCGAAAAGGCCAAAGGGAGGGGGCCAAGTCCGGGGCTGGGAAATTCGACCAATTTGAGCCAGGGAGAAGTTGGTGCTGGCGGCCGGCCCGGAGGGCGCCAAGGCGGGCTACGGTTTGTTTGGGTCTGTCTCAGAATCGGGTGCCCGAAAAATGGTGAGTTTCCTTGTGGTTTTCCTTCAAAACCCTCCAACACAGGGGTACCCTCCCAAAAATGAGACAGCCATTTGCTGGGTCCCTTAGTGGATCAGTGGTCCCCAGTGGCACTGTTTGTGATGCAAAGGAAGCCAATCACAATTCTAGCCCATGTGAATCAGTGGAGGGTCACTTTCTGTGATACGGGAATTAGAATCCGAATGCCTTTCAAGTACAAATTTAGTCACGGGCGAGTTTCATGTTGGGTGATGTTCAAAGGACTTTTAAGGGAGGCCTGCATGTTTCCCCCCGTTCTTGTAACCAGTTTTGACTTTGCGCTCCAATCCACGAGGTGTGGGGCTTGTTCTCATGTTTTTTTGCGAATCAGCCCTTTTGAGCTTGTGATTCCGCATTGAGACCTCAACAACCACCAGCCCCCCACAAACTCCACCCGGTTTGGCCTGATTCGGTGTGCTGAAATTGGAGCGCGACCCCCTTTTGGAGGGCGAAACGAGAAACCAAAAGCATGCCCTTGCCAACTTGGGGCTTCATTCGTAAAGCTTTCTCCTTGCCAATTGCCTTTAGCCTCCGATGATCATGAGTAAAGGAACTCCGACCTAAAGGGGGTGCTCACCTTTGTTTCTGAAGGGTACCCCTTGCGGCAATGTGTGGCTATCAGAGGATTCGGCCAAAGGTTGCCAGCGATTTTTGGATCTCTGGGGTGTCCGTGGCCCCGAGCGGGAGCTTCAGGTGGCTGTGCTGATGGAGTCAGGCGGGTGCAGGGCCCTTCCAATGGACGTGCACATTAGGGCCCTGTCCACGTCCATGCTTCGAGCTGAGCCCTTTGCCTCGAATGGCCCCAAGTCTTGGCGGTTGAGTTGACATATGCCCAGATTGCTCCCTCCCACATGTGCGTGCCCGCATTTTTACTTGATGAGTTTCTTCTGGATGTTCCTGCGCGCGCACATATATATATATATATATATTGGGCATATAGGTTCTTCATCATTTCAGTGCAGGCCCCACAAGTTTCGGCTTTTCTGCCCAGTCAATACGGAGCCCAGCGGACTCCTGGTCGAATTTCTTGGTCTCGAGTTCCAGAGATGCCCTTCCGAATGTGCGGGTGGGGAGGGTGTGATTTCTGGGCCCATGTTTGGGCCAAAGTCTTTTTGGGCCGGCGTTTTGTGATACCGGAAGGGACACCGTAGCCCATAGTTCACTCTGGTGTCACGGAAAGCGCACGTGCAAGATGCTGACCTGTAAGCTTTCCCTCCTGCATCTTAGGCACCATCCCGGCCTATCTCCATCATTCTGGGTTTATGCGCCTTCTATGACCATGCGTAACGGTCATCCTTTGCACAGAGCATTTGATATGTCGCTAAGCGAGAACAAGGAAACAAGACCACTTGGCTGGCAGCTTCTGATGCTCTCGCTCTGCTCCAACCTTTTGTTGGCTCCTAGTTTTGACACGTAAGCAACCCCGTTATTTGACACTAGAACCGTTGCCTGCGCACTTGGCAGGGCACCCTTGTTTCCTCGTTTCTTCGGCGGGTTTCCCTTCAAGCTTCCGGCGCAACCACGCTTTCTCACTGTTTTTGTCTTTTCTTTTTCCCAGGAGGTGTCGCACAAGCAACATGCGCTCCGGGCCTGGCTGCAAGTAATGGCCTAGATCACTTTCCGCCGGGTTCCAGGGATTCAGCGAACATTTCAGATACCGATGTAATATGGTTCTCTCCAGTTTCCCAGGCTTGCAGCCCTTACAAGGGGCTTAAGGGGCCCTGCATTGGGGTTGGGTGGAAAATAAGAACACACCAGGGGGGAATGCCATCTACTTTCACCCAACTGGACAGCCACCTGTATGATTTAGGGAGAGAAAGCCGAGGCATTTTTGCGCCCGCAGGCCTTGAGGCAGCGCTGGCGGACGGCAGCCCCTCCAGCGATCCATCCGTCACCTCGCGGAAGGAGCGCTTCGGGCAGAAGATGCTCGCGGTGAAGAAGGCGCCCGCTGACGCCAAGCCGATTGCGTGACGGAAGTGAAGCTTTTGGGATGGAAGTGGAAGTATTTGATCATGGGCTTTCAGGGATCACCCCATTCAGCTCTGAATGAGGCCTTAGGGCTCCTCTTTCGCTGCAGTCCCACACTTGGGGTCCATGATGCAAAGACCTCCATGTGCATTCAGCTTGAGCCACCAAAAAGGTTCTGCTTCCAAAGGCCCGGGGTATTTTCAGCCCGCAACCCCTTCCGGCCATTCAGGGTTCCCCGCAAAAGGGGAGAGGCAGGTAGCCAAAAGGAGGGGCCTGCACCAGGAATTGATCGAGATGTTGGTGGTTCCCCGGTTTCGGGACAAAATATGTAAAAGAATGCAGATTGAACGGTCAGGTGCCCATCTTCCGGCACCTCAACAAGCAGCAGACGGAGCGAGTAGTCATGCCCGCGTCTCAAATGCGAGTGTACGGTTTCTCCCATGGAGTCTGCGCACATGCTGGCCCTGTTCCACTGGTTGGTTTGATAAATCTCAATGCTCATTCAGTTCTTTCCATGAGAGAGGGCTGAGCTTACGGAAAGCAAAACAAAAATCCAGCTGTGGCCTCGTTGGTCAAAACCAGGCGGCTGTCTCTTTTGAATCTCTTCCTTTGTCTCTGGTGCCTCAGGCACTCGTTATTTCTTCCACATGTGGCCTGCTGTTGGGTGCATCCTTCCCATGATCAGGTACTATCCCCAGAGGATCCAAGTACAGTGTGCTCAGGTTGTGCCTTCAAGACCTGGGACAAGTAGTATGGCCTACCCCAAACGCGATTGCTTCCCTCCTAGAAGTATGCCAAGCCTTCAAAACAGCCTTCAGAAGGACCCGCCATGCCTGGAACCCATTGCTTCCTTTTATTCCGACGGGCTTTCCTTTTGAAAGGTCTCCGATTCTATCCCAGACCTCTGGCCACCAGTCTCACCTCTCGTGACTGGACTCGTCCGTTCTCAGGTCCTTGCAAGACCAGAAGTTGGTCCACTCGGAGGTGGTCATCCGGCAAGGCGTCGTTACGTGACAAGGGGCCACTTCTATTAGGCTCCCTGTTTTGCTCTCTCCGTTTGTGGGAACAGCCTGTTGGAGTCGGGGTGGTTGAATGAGGTCTTGGTATTCGCACCGCCGCAGCCACCACCACCACCACCACCACCAGCAGCAGCAACAGCAGCAGCAGCAGCAACAGCAACAGCAACAGCAACAGCAACAGCAACAGCAACAGTAGCAGCAAGCGCACCGATAGCTAGTTGTCTTTTTTGCTCGCTGTTTCATTTTGTTCTGTTCTGTTCTGTTTGCGTTGTTTGGATAAATTGTTCAAGTTTGGTCCCGTTGGTGGTTTGTGTTCGTTGCTCGCTTGTTTACTTGTTCGCTTGTTTGTTTGTTTGTTTGTTTGTTTGTTTGTCTGTCTGTCTGTTTGTCTGTCTGTCTGTCTGTCTGTCTGTCTGTCTGTCTGTCTGTCTGTCAGTCTGTCTGTCAAGCTAGTTTTGTTCTTTGTTTGTTTGTTTGTTTGTTTGTTTGTTTGTTTGTTTGTTTTGCTCGTCTACTTGTCTTTGTTTTTCTTCTTTGTGTGTGTTGCTTCAGCTTCCCACCACTTTGTGGTGTGCATTGGTGGTTTGGTGGTTCAGGGTAGCACATTTACCCCTGTGCAAGAACCAGGGGTTCAAATTCCGAAACCAGCAATGCAAACCACCAACTAAGGGTTCCCTGAGTCGTTTTTTTTTGCTTTGTTAGGCTTTTAGTTCGCCTCGTGTTGGTCAGGACCCGCGCTGTTTTTTGAGGCGGGTAAAACATGAGTTGCGTGCATGCGTGTCCACAGCCACGCCGCGCGGCAAGAGCACGAGGAGCGGGCGGTGCATGGGCCGTGGCCATGCAGGGCACAGAGTGGACTCGTGCTCTTCGCGTGCTGAAGTAGAGATTCGCCGCTTGAAGGTTTTTTGCAAGTCATTCGACGAAGAGTGGTGGGAAGCCTGGGCGTGATCTTCGTGGAAGGAAGCGGATTGCAGACAAGGATGCTGCAAGCAAGGAGTACAAGAAGCGCAACACGCAGGAGACACCAGACAAGAAGCGATTGCGGCAAGGCAACGTGGAAACCAGGTGAAGTCGTGCTTGGGCAACGAAGAGGAGGCTTGGCAGCTGCTTGAGCGTTGGAGGTTGTCGATCTGCTCACCTTTTTGTGGTTGACGCTTGCAGGCGTTGTGGCAGGGTGTTTTCGCAAAGGCCAACACGCGCGGGAGTTCAGGAACCTTCAGGACAGCTCTGGAATGGCGACCAGGTGGCTTCCAGGACGTGCCGTTGCGCCGTCTTTCCAAGCACCATTTTGGACGCAACATTTTCAAGCACACTGCGGATGGATGCCGGCTCGCCGCGGCGTCCTCGTCCCACACACTTGGAAATGCCCTGTGCTCATGTCGTTTTGCCCTGGGACGCGTTTGCAGGGCCCTGCTGCAGCCAACAAGTCTTGCTCCCAGTGTCGCGCCTCCTTTCAGACAATCGACGCCCGCCTCAAGCACGACTGTCCATACCTTGCGCAGCCTTAAGCAATCCTTGGCCATCACTAGTTGAATTTCTCAAGGTTCTTTCCGTGATCGTCTCTTCTGTCCCTGTTCCAGCCCCTTCGTCGTGTCCGCCCCGTGTCGTGCTGGTCTTTGGTTTCTACGTTTTTGTTCCTTGGAGTGTTGGCCGTTCCAGCCGCCTTTTGATTGCTCGCTCAGCGCCAACTCGTCTCCCACATGTCGGCCTCCGTATCCGTGCCTGCCACGACCACCCTCGAGTCTCTTGAGGAGCGCGTCGTGCCTCCAGGTGCCTTTGACGACGTGCTTGGTGTCGGGGCAGGAGAGGCGCCTTGACATCCGCATGAAGCACGACATGGCGGCGTTGCGGCTTCACACCCTCAGCAAGCGCCACGTCGGCCCCACGTTGAAGTCCATGTGGGTGCAAAATGCCTGCCCCACATGAAGCGGAACGCACCATGTAGGTTGACTTCGAAGGCGCCCCGAAGGGTAAGGGAAGCAAGGCGGCTCAAAACGGGCAGACCAAAAAGTCAAACTGGCCTGTGTGAAGGTTGTTTCCTGCTTGTCTTTCAAATGGTCTTCTATGCACCGCCCTTTTCCGTGGTCTTGTTGGCTTTCACCATGCTTAACTTGGAGTCCTATCTCCGTCCGCTCTGCTTTTTAGCCGCACTTCTATCCGAGAAGGCCCGTTTCTCCGCAGAATAACGTACCAGACTGCATCTCAGGAGCAATAACCCGGCTGGGAAGAATCATTTTTGCTGGTGGTCCTAGCCGGAAGCTGTGTTTGAATCATCATGATGTTGCAAACTGGCAAACATGAATGCGTGATTCCATGAGCCTCTTATTTGTGCATCTCGCCTGAAATTCTCGTTGGTCTTTCTGTTTTTTGTTTCGCCTTTGGACTGATTTGTTGCTCTGTCTCCTCCTCCTCTCCCCTGTTCCTCTCTCCTTCCTTTTCCGCTCCCCCCTCTCTCTGGTCTCCCCTCTTTCTTTCCCCTCCTTCTCTCCCCTCCTCTTCTTTTCTTTTTCCGCACCGTTTTGGTACTTTGCGTTGTGTGCCTTTTTTCCTAGTCTTTCAGTTCGCCGATCACGGCCGACACCGCCCGCTTGACCTTCACCTGCGAAAGGATGTGAGGTGATTTAAAGTTAAGGAGCCCGAAAGCCGTTGATTCGCGTGGGTTTCCCACACAACACAAACCAAGGAGATGCTTCCCACCATAGAACGACATGCCCGAGGACTCCCAAGTGGTTGAAAGGGCTTGGGATGCATTCATCACATTCCCCCTTCAAACCAAACTTCCAAATCAAACGCTGCCCATTTGGGTTGTCCAAATAGGGGCTTCGCCGCCAACCCCGCGGGCATTTGGCATCAATTGGTCACTTCCGCCAGGGGACAAGGGGAACCACTTCTTTGTGATCGTCAAGGGCGAGGTCACAGCCCCGCGGCAAGCAAGCGGCCGAACAGCCGGCTGATTCTGCATGGATTCCTTATGTGTCATGCTGGAATTCCCCGAGTTCGGGTTGGATGGGATGCGCCGTTTGAACAACATCTAGGCTACAATGAAGTTGTCACTGTTGGAGACGGCTGTTTGAGCCAATCCCCATGCAAATGATGTGCACGAAAGTGGCCACAGTTGAACATGGCACCTAAATGGATGCTGTTTTACAGAGGAGTGTAAACCACTGGCTGTCCTTCAGGAAACCTGCACTAACCCGACCGTAGGGGCCGGGTGGGATTTTGGTCGAGGTGTGCGCGGATGTGTTTCATGGCTTCATGCATGCTCCATGTGGGCTAGAGTGCGGACATGTGCCGGTAAAAGCAAACAAATGAGATTGCAATGTCAGGGTACACCAGGATTAAAGTAGATGGTACAGTTTCCTTTGCCTGGCTAAGTGAAGGGGATGACTAAACCAATATGATGGAATAGTGACACCTACTTTCACCCAACTGTAAGGTTTCCGAGTTGATCAGGCTTCACCCCCTGGTTAGAACACCAGTTCGGGAAACGACCTGTTGTTGCGGAGATGTGCCCTTCAGCGGAGCTCAACGGACGTCTCCAAGCGGTTAGTTGAACCGATGTTAAAAGCAAGTTGGGGGGTCTGCAAGATCATTGATTCCTTTTGGTCTCCCTTAAACGCACACCTTTCAACGGATGGCCTTTTGGGCTTTCCTTTTCCACGCTCAAAGGAGGTGGTGCTTTGTACGGCTCACATGGATGTTGGCTTCCTCTCAGTGAGTCCTGTTGCATCCACTTGGTTGATAGGGCCCCTTCCATATTTTTGGTTTCATGTAGGCTTCGTAGGTTTCCTTTTGAAACCAAGGGCACCTTCCATATTGTTGGTTTCATGTAGGCTTCGTAGGTTTCCTTTTGAAACCATTCCCAAAAGCGTCCCCCAAGGGTTTTGCCCGGACACATCCAGATTCACTTGTCGGACATCTTTGGCCGTTTTTGGCCTTTTTCCGCCAGCATGGAAGCCAAATAGGGGTCCTTGCACCCAGTTTCTCCTCTAAATCCTTGGGGGGGGGAGTTTCTCTCCAAATGCTTGGGCCGGGGTGTCTTTGAGCCTGGGGTTTCCCGACACCTGGGCGATCTCCCAGGTGACCATCGACGGGAAGAAGATCCGCACCCAGGGCAAGAACGCCTCCTTCGGGGTGCCGAACTCGGAGCGCTCGGGGAACGGGCCCCTAGAAACCCTGAAGAAAGGCTGCCTCAACACCCCATCAAAAAGGCGTCCTACCAACCACTATCAACCACTAAAGCAAACCCTTCAACAGCCCATCAAAAAGGCTATTGTTGTAAGAAACCAAACCAGACCTCCTCATCTTGAGACGGGAAGGAGCCCGCCCGAGCTCGAATTCGAGGTCGGGCTCGGGTCCAGAAGGACAACTTGTCGGGACTTCGGGGTTGAAACACCATGGTGTTGTTTGCTTTGACCTTCGACTCATTTTTTTGCAAGGCTTCGCGGCTTCCCTCTGTTCTTGTTTTGGTCAGTCTCAGAATCTGTTGCCCGTGGGCTTCTTCCCTTGGCCCACCTTGACTTGTCCCCAAATCCAGCCACAGACTCTCAATCAATCAGAAACCAGGCGGTATACCCCTCACGGCATGCCCACCCTCTAAGAGGGCTTCCAGTGCCCGCAAACCACCAACCCCAAGGGAAAGTTGTAGATGTATAGTTATATATATATATACACCCTCTATATCGTGCGCTATATATAGATCAAATGTATATAGTTGTGTGTCAAAATCGGGGAGACCCCCAATGTTGCATAGCCAGTTATTGGTGTGACCAAAAGGCCCCGCAGAACTTGGGGGAAGGAACAAAAACACATGCTTTTGTCATGACACCTACAGGTGATCGACCTTTTGCTCCAAGCGCCACCGATTCCGGCGGCCTTCTGAGGAGCGCGCCCTGCTCTTCGACGAACCCCGAAGCGCCACGGTTCAGGCTCCGCCGGCAAGAATACTTCGCGGCAGTGCAGCGATTTGCCATGGGTAGCAAATGGGCGTGGCTCAAAAAAGGGGGGCCCCAAAAACTGGAGGTTTTGTTTCTTGCGTCGACTTGAAGGTAAGGAGGCTTTGAAGGTAAGGAGGTTCTCTTCCAAGACTTATATTTTTTTCAATATTGGGGTAGACTAGATGGCAAACATAATCTGAACATAAGATGTTCTGTGCATTCCAGATGGGGGCCAAGCCCAACAACTCTTGGGGCCATTTTGGCAGGAGGTCTGCGCGGTTCAATGGCCGGCCATTTTGGCAGGGGGTCTACGCGGTTCAATGGCCCTTTGCCGCCGATTCATCTTACAGAGCATCCCCAAACGAAGAAAACACACTGGCTGTTCCTCGCTGTCCGCCCGCAGTCTTGACTTCGTTCTCTTTGGAATGACTGAGCACTTGGCTTCCGTCCGTGGCTCACCTCACAGATGTTTTCGAATTCGGATCGAAGCTTCCGAAGCTCCAGGTCCTGTGTCGATAGCGCGACTTTCTCTGAGTGTGATTTAAATTGTCTGCCGCCCGGGTACGACAACACAGTTGTGGCATGTCTCAAAGTAGCTGGACCCCGAAATGGCCGAGTCTCATTGGTATTCCTTACAGCCTGAGAAACAGTTTCTCCTCAACAACACCAAGACATGCACACCCACACACACACACTCCCCCACGGCCGGGCATGTATTTCTTCTAGGGGAATAAGCCAAGGCAAAACCACAAAGGAAACATATTTGTTGCGAGAAGGGGTCACCTAAGAAATAGGGAACTCCCACAGTTCCAAGCCAACCAACTCCCGAAAAGGCATTGGAAAGCCAACCCTCCCGCCAAAAGCTGCCGTGTGCATCAACCAGCCCTCCCAACAAAAACCATTCAACTCCATTCAAATCCAACCAACCAACCAACCAACCAACCAACTAACCAACCAACCAACCAACCAACCAACCTTTACCAACTCCTTTTCCCATTGACCCCTTTTCCCCCAAAAAAATGCAACGAGGGACGCGACGAGCTCCGCGGCATCGGACCCGCGCCCGAAAGTCCCTCGACCCGTCGCAGGTCTCCAGCGAGGCGGCGGAGCTGTGGACGCTGGAGAAGTCGGTGTTCAAGCGCCTGGGATACCGAACGAGAGATGGCAAGAACCCCCCCCAAATATATATATATATATATATATATGTATATATATATATATAAATGCGTGCACCAAAAGTCAAAACAAAGAAAGACGCCCCAAAAAAATGCGTGCCAAAAAAAAAGCAAGGAAAAGGAAGCCGCCCAAAGAGAGAGCTTCTACTATTGGGGCTTATTTTGTTGCGCCAATTGGGATTTCCTAATTGGAATCTACAGCTGGAGCGTCTAAAACAGGGTGACCGAAAGCACTGCCTACAAGTACCAGTACAGTATACAAGGGGCTTGCTGTCCCAAACAAAAACGGCCCCAAAAGGGCGATTCGATTACAAGCTCCTCAAACCTCAAGTGGCCATGAAACCGCACAAGGCTAGAAGGCTAGAAGCTTGGTCAACGTTTCGTTTTTTTTCTTCCTTTTGCCAGGATTCGATTTTTGAGGTCATTTGAGGTGTTAAAGCATAACTTGAGAGTAAAACTATCAGATGCTATTTCTGCATCTCTCTCTCTCTCTCTCGCTCTCTCTCTCTCTCTCTCTCTCTCTCTCTCTCGCTCTCTCACTGCCACGTGATGAATGATAGTTGATGTCCGGGGCCAAAGTTTTGTTTTTGGGTTGACATCCTCAATCTCAAACATGGATTTTGGGTTTCCTTTTGGTTGCCCGTAAACAACCGCTCCCAAAAGGGTAGCATGAGAAACCATGAAGGGCTGGCTACGAAGAGACAGTTACAAGAAAATGAAAGAGAGACTAGGGGCCAAATCGTTTCACACATTGTCTTATGAGGTAATTTGGCCTAAACTACCCCACAGCCCCGACAAATGGTTGTGTTCTAAAAGGGGCCACGGGTGTCAGGAAGCGGAGCCACGACATGGGTTGTGCTCGGGTTGGTTGTGGGGTCTGTCTTTCTTTGTGGAGCTAGACGATGCCTAGGTTCTTCTTGTGGTTCTATTGTTGGGTTCCCCAGGTTCTGTTGTTCTTTTGTTTGGCTTTCAAGCTTCAACGGGACCAAGAAGAACCAACCACTTTGGGGGGTGCAGTTGGGTGGAAGTAGATGGCTCGGGGCTCTTGTGAAAGCGAGGGTGAAACTGCTGATTGTGTTTACGCACCTGCTGTGGGGCGACGCTACTGCAAAAGAGCACGTGGTGAACCCTTGCTTTATGTTTACTTTTAGTATTTCGCTGTGACTAGTTTGGTGGGGTTCAGCTGCTGTTTCCAGACAGTAGAGACTTCGGTTTTCCTGTTCGCTGCGGGAGCCGCTGTTCTATGGGTCATCATGCAAGGATGGCATGGTAGCTACTCAACCCTTCATAAGACCATTTTACCAAAACATGGCCACTGCATAGCTTCCTTGCTTTACGTTGTTTGTGCTCCCCTTTGGACACCGTGTTTGGGACACCTTTTTCCAACATCCAAAACAGCACTCCATCAAACTGCAAAGGTTGATGCTTCCAAAGCGACATGTCAGCAACTCGGACTTGGATCGATCGAGCTTGGTTTAGAGCAAATCATCATGCTAATCTCCAAAACATTTCTTAAACCAACTATAGCCCCCGCCCCCCACCACCACCATTCTGATTAGTCAAGCCCTTGTAACGGTAGCGGTAGTCACCAATTTGTCACCTTCTGCCTGCAAACCCTTAAGCTGCATGGTCTGGAAACGACTCAGGCAGATCATCACGGAGAAGATGAAGAAGGATCTGGAGTACCGCATCAGCATCCAAGATGCTGGAGTTGGGGCCCCAGTTCTGGGGAGGGGGGGGGATGGAGGTCCGGATGAGGACTATTTTTCCAAGAAGATACTGTATGCAGGCTTTCCTTTCAGTTTGGCAAAATGACAATCTCTATTGCCGATTGACAACTGGGCTGCTCAATGGCAAGCCTTTATTCTTGTTTTGGGTTCGAGGAGGGGCCCCGTTGTGTCGATTTCCAATGTTGATTGTGGACAGTCGGATTGGCCGCCATTTTTCCGCAAGTGGCCCCGTGAATATGCTTTCCACGAGGCCTTTCTGCTCAACTTCGGAGAAGGGTAAAGGGTCCCTTTAACTTCAACAAGCGCAAGTCCAAGATGACATGACTTTACGTCCATAGGTGTCCACTTATCCTGAACACGAGGGGAACCACGCTTTTGACCAGCCAGAACTCAACAACCACAAGCACAAACAACTCGTTCCCTCCCAAAGCAACCAACTTGAGTTTTGAGTTTGCCAGCGCTTTTACCCCAGTGATCAAGTTGGACCAGCCTTTCGTTTGCCACTGCCCAAGTTTTTGAAACC
Source organism: Effrenium voratum (assembly GCA_963377175.1). Lineage (NCBI taxonomy): Eukaryota > Dinophyceae > Suessiales > Symbiodiniaceae > Effrenium > Effrenium voratum. The sequence continues at coordinate 154,472 of CAUJNA010003333.1, forward strand.
CGTCCGCCCCAACCCCCCAACCAAAGCGAGCGGGCAGCTTCTCTCGGCTCGGAGGTGGGGCTCTCGGACCTGAAGCCCTTGAGCTTCCTGGGCGCCGGCGCCTTTAGCACCGTGCGCCTGGTGGAGCACAGGAGAGAATAGTGCGGAGAGAATGCAGTGCGGTCTTTGGGCGGGGAGGTTCTCTGTTTTTTTTCTGCTTCGGTGGGGGTGGTGGTTGTGTGTGAGTGTGTGTGTCTAATTCAGGGGGGTGGTTGTGTGTGTGTGTGTGTCTAATTCAGGGGGGTGGTTGTGTGTGTGTGTGTGTCTTTTCGAGGGGGTTGGGGGGGGGGGGAGGGGGGGGGGGGTGATTTTGTTCCGGCAGTTTTCCGGCGATTTTATGGCGATCCCACCGATTTCAGGGGTAACACAGGCGTCGGAATGAGGCACAAATTTGCTGTGTTTTTTGGCAGGGGGTTTGAGTGTTTTGGCCGGCCACGCCCTTTGTTGAGGTGTCCGCATCTCGAAAATGGGCTCCAGCTCTCCAGGGTCGGGCTTTTGGTTTGAGTTTGTTTTAGGCACGCTGGTGTGACGGAGTCTCAGAGTCCTTGTTGCCTGTTTTCTGTTTGCGTGCAAGATATATTTGTTTCGAGCAAATCATCCAGGAACCCAGGGGATGTCCTGCTTTGGCATCACAGATCTTGGCATATATCCCACAACTATGTATTGCGACCTGTTTTGTTTGTATTTTTTAGCCTTTTGGTTATGAGCCAAAACACCACTTTTGGTCTATCGGGCCGAAGACAGGCTGGGTGTTGAAAGAACGGGGTCAACCAAGCCCTGCGCCTCGCTTTCGGGCAGGAAGACGGGTGCGAAGTACGCGCTGAAGACGTGCAAGCGGACCTCCACTGGGAAGATGCCGGTGGCCGCTCGCTCACGATAAAAGCACAAAGAGCTTGCCAAAAGCAGGATACAATACAAGTTTGAGCGCCCAACAAGCCCAATGGCCATTTCAGCAGGTGGTTGACCACCTGGTTTTATATGGGTTATAGTACGGCCTCCATATAGTAGAAGCAACTACCATGGGGTTCTGGGAACTGCTTGTGGGGCCAGTTTTGGCATGTATCCTTCCACCGGAACCCTCCAGGCTGTCAGGTTCCTGTTCCTTCCCTTGCTCCCCTGTCAATGTCCTGAAACCGGGCTGGAGAGAGTTTGTTTTTACACTGCACCCCATGGACCCATGCGAACCCCCCCCCCCCTCCCCAATTGGCCCCCTCGGACACCTAACCCCAGACCCTTGAGCAGGGCTCCTTAAAAGATACATTTTGCCCGTTTGAAACATGGCTTTTTCCACCAAAATAAAAGGAAACTACCATTTACAAGGCAATGTTCAGGTGTATAATGTAAGGATCCCTGTCATTGAGAGATGAGAGTGTTGGAGCTGAGAGACCTCAGAGAACCTCAAGGCGCCCAAAGCTTCGCTTTTGCTCTTGAGCAACAAGAAGTTTGCGGGTCCCCCAGACTTCGGGGTTCACGCATCGGGCCAGTTTCCTGGTGCAAAAGTACCAAGTTGATATTTGAAAGGGAAAGTCTGTTGGAGCCCAGAGTTTGACCATAGTCGTTTGTCAAAACCGGACCACCCCACGAAAACAGCACCTGGTGTCCTTTCGGTTTTCCTTTCAGCATCAACCAAGGACAAGGACAGCTGCGGAACAAGGTGACTGTTCTTAGGTCGCTTCGGTTTGAAGGGGAAGCATGTCCATTTTGTGAAGCCCTCGCATGCCTCCTTTCAAGCTTTCAGATCCCCAAGGAGCGTCACCATTTGTCAGCGTGTCGTTTTCGGCTCCGTCGAGGAAATGCAGACGGAGTGCGACATTCTGGCGGAAAACGACCATCCCTTCATCCTGCGCCTCCAAAAAGGAAGCGTCCTGATTTGATCTGGATTTGGTGATGTGAACTTGGAAATTCTGTAAACTTCTATTTACCTAAGGCGACGTTTGTATGTTGCCCCGTTGGTTTTAGTGAATAGTTAGGAATTCAAAGTGCCGCAAGCACATGCAGGTCATTATGAAGAGGTTTTCAAGACGAGAAACCCAAACCCGGGGTCTGCTCCGATGACACCATATATATATATATATATTGAAAGTTTAAAGATTTGCTATGTTGTGGGGCATGGGGGTCCCGAAGCATCGGGTTGGGCTTTTCTTACAAAGGGGACTTGCAACCAATTCACAGCGCACTTCCCCTAGAGGGGTGAACCAATCCCTGAGTTCTCTCGACGCAGACGCCGTTTGACTCAACCAACCCCTTTTAATAGGACACGCCCGTTTGATTTAACTTAACCAGCCTGTCCTTGCGCATTCAGCTGAGCGCTGAGAGCCCAGGTCCCAGGTTATTTACACCCCCCAGCATGTTCACCGGTCCCGCGTTGTGCTCATCTGAGCATCGAACCCGACCATAGGGAAGTCCTTTGGGTTGGATCGTTTGGTTTCATCTGGTTCCTTCGCGGCCCCTCCGGTCCATGGAGCCCCGACAGGTTACCTCAAATGCTTGAGGTGTGGCTCATGGGAAGGGGCGTGTGCCTCGTTTTTTGAGGGAACCCTTTTTACCTTGGCTTAGAGGGAAACCAACAGGAGGACCACCATTGTTGGGGTGCCGCGTGAGCTCGAATTTTCGCCGCCAGGTACATGGTGGCCGTTTTCGAGACCAAGACCTATGTGAGTATGCTCACCGAGATCCTCGCCGGAGGCCGCCAGAAACTTCGTGTGGTTCTCATCGACCAGAAGTTTTGGGGAGAACGTAAAGGGGCTCGCAGAGGAAAAACCGCCCCTGGTGGCCGTGCAATGCCGCGGCGATCTTTGGTTCCCTTTCAGCCATTCCCTTCCGAGCGCGTCTGTGGAGCAACCCTGAACTTCTCCCACCGCTAAGTCTGAACTTGATTGGCTGGATTCCATGTGAGCGCCTACTCCCCTGGTCCATTTCGGCAGCTGTAATCCCTAGTGGCGATGAATTTTCATAGGGCACCAACAAACAAAACATGAATGGCGGACAGGACTCCTCATCTAAATTGTCTCCACCAAGGAACCTCCCACTACAATCTACACGCATATAAATCGTTGTGACCATTGGTGGAATCCGGGAACCTTTTCAGTCCGCTCGGGTCAAGCGGGTCCGCTGCTCATGTCCACCTGAGTGGGCGCGAATGTTCAGGCGAGCTCTGGTCGGCACTCCGGAAGCTGCCGGTGATGTTGCCCCGGGAGGCGCGCGGGGAGAGAGAGCTTTGGGAGTACAAGATCAATAGAGGGTGTGGGAATGTTTGCAAACATTAGCCTTTTGAAAGCTGTATGTGGTTGTCAAAGTGCCGAATCTCATAGCGGCGTCCAACAATAGTGAGAGATTCCTGCCTCGGTTCAGATCCCTTTTGAAGGCCAAATGAAGTGAAGCAATTGCAATCTTTTGTTTCATGGTGCAAACGGGGAGCCCGGCAGAGGAGTTTGCGGTCTGAAACGACGCCAAAAGGAAGAGAACACCTCGGCCATTGCTCGCTCTGGTTGCAGCTTCAGTTTGCTGAACATCGCAGCTCGGAGGCGACAGGATCTCAAAGTTCGGTCAACCCATGCTGTTTGGCGGAGATTGCTTTGCGGACTGGGGCCAGGCCTAGGCCCATCCAAACAAAAACATGATGTCGGAGTGTGTGCCTTGCAGAGGGGCTGGAAGAAGTGGGAAGGTCTGCATGGATTGTCTCTGAGGAGCCAGGTTCCTCGCTCGTTGTTGTTGTTTTTTCTTGGAGTGGTACTTTTCCCTGTTGGTTTCATTTGGCGGCTTCGGCCAACGGCCGACCTCCGATAAACGACATCAACTCGGTCGCTTTCAGCCGCTTTGCTCAAAGTGTGACCAGAAGCTGTGACTGATCTTAGCAGCCATGTCCGACAAGGTGCTGAGCAGCTCGTCCTGCAATTGATGTCTGTTTATTGCTAGCTGATTCTAAGCAGGAACTAGTGGGGGGGTGGGGTGGGGTGGGGGTGGGTAAGTCCCAAACCTGGGGCTTGTGATCCCTAAGGAGGAAGTGTCCACTATGGAAACGGCGCTTTGTGTGGCCCTGGATCTATTTCAGTATGATCCTATTGATGTACACCGAATGGATGTATTGACCAATGGATGTCCCTGGTGAATAGTCCTGTAAGTAATATATCACGGAGAGCGCGCCGGCAGGGTTTTCACAAGGGCATGGATTGCTACACTGAGTGTGAAAAAGAGAAGGGCCCTTGATCCAATATAGCGGAGTGAGATTGTGTGGGGTTCAATGACTGTAAAAGCAACCGCAGGGGGTGGGGGGTGTTGGGAGCGGGGGCCTTTGGTTCCTCCTGTCCTTATGTTCTCAGCGTGGAAGCCAAGCGAACCCGCAGAGATGTCAACACCTGGCGAAAGCCGGTGCTCAGGCATGGAGGAGGTGGCCAAGCACAACACCAAAGACGATTGCTGGGTGGTGCTCTACGGCAAGGCGGGGTGTTTTGTCCTTCTCTCGTCTTTAGGACAATGGTCTTCACCAAACATGACTTGGATGGTCCTGAAGGCACACCTGCAAGTTTCAAAGTTGCCCAAGAGGATCGGCATACTTTGAAGTTATCTGTTGAGGCTTCCTTTGGTGCCTTGATTCAGTCAAATGGCAGCAATGCTTTTTGGTTCCCTCCATCTAGCAAAAAACTACAGTTACCCCTACGTAGTTGGTGGTTTTTGTTTGGATTTCAACTTCACTTGGTTGCCCTCAAATTTGGGTGAAGCTGATTTCAGCCACTGTGGCCCCTCTCGATGGTTTTGCTGAGCGCCACCTCGCCACAGCGCCGCATCGCCGCATCAGCGAGGCCTACGACCTCAGCAAGTTCGCCAAGGTGCACCCGGGGGGCGCCAAGCTGATCACCGATGCTGCGGGCATGGACGCCACCAAGATTTTTGACCCCATCCACCCCAAGGAGAGAGATGGGGATTGGGGGGTGGAGGGAGGAGGGGGGAGTAGTGGTCCAAACAGCCAGGCCCCCTTAAACATGGAACCCGAAAGGAGGTTGTTTCAACAAGGCAAGAAGAGCTGGAAAGGACAATGCCTCAACATCGATCATGGTTTTGCTTTCAAAGCCCCAACCGATTGGCTTCCGTTTTCGAATCCTTCGAATGTTTTGACTTGTTTCTTGTGGAAAGTGGCGGTTTCCTCAGGAGCTCATCGCCGGTGGCCGGTCGGTTCTTGGGAAGAAAGGATCGGCTTAACCCTGGCAAAAAAAAGGTGCTGAAGGCGGTCCCTTTGGGCAGACACATTTTTCGGGCTCCGTGGTAGGCTTTTCATGCGCACCAAACTCATGCCGCGGTCGTTCGTTCGACTCTTCATGAGTGATTCTTTGATTAGCGAGCTTCTTGACGGTTTCAATCTGTGAGATACTACCCGTGAATGATTTCTTGGTCTTCTATGGAAGTCATGTGCGTTCCATGATGTGACCCACCAGGTTCAGGGCTCGGACTCACACTGGTGTCTCCTCCCCGCTCAGATCAACTTCTGCAGCCACAATCAAAGTCGGGTGACTGAAGGTTAGAGCAATCCCAACCCGAAAAAAGCCGTTTGTTTGGGACTTCTCATGACATGTGCACAAATTGTACCAGGCTCGCCTTGCCCATGAGGAAGATCGCTGGGGGATTCCTTAACTCTAGTTGGGGTTACGTGGGTCCCAACACTTAGAGCAAGTGGCTTATTTCATCTTTTGCTGCTTATGACCTTTCTGGTTTCCCTTTCCCACCATCCAGAACGAGGGGAGGGGGGGGGTACTTTTGGGTCTTAAAGAACTAAGAAATCAGCACATCCCTGCTGAATCTCAGCTGAGCCAGGTCCATAGGTGTCCTTTTGGGATGGGTTTTCCTGGTAGATGATGAAGCAACCAGGTGAACCAGATCAACCGCCATCCATATTCTGCTAAACCAAAAAGGACATCATGGACAAGCTGCTGAAGCCCGCGCTGACCATGGGAGTGGTGGATGCGAGCACCATCAAGCCCGAACATGTGGCCCAGCCACCCCAGGCGCGCAGGTAAAGGGGGGAAGGGTATGGACTCTTAGAATCAGTTTTGCGTTTCGTCCTTCTTTTGAGTGGCTCTTGTGTGTGGCTTTTTGAGGGGGCCCTTTTTCAGTTTTTTGTTTTTTGTCTTTGTTTTTTTTTTTCCTAGGGAAGCCGAAAGGACAAATCACTATTTGGTGGTCCACATCCCTTTTTCACACATACTCTGGGCAGTTTTTGCAAACGATCCTGGCCCCTTGGTGATTCAGACATACTGAACCCTGTCCATGAATTCCCCTGTAAATTGAAACCGGTCAAGCAGAGCCTATAATTCGTCAGACATTTGAATGAGACCAACTTTCTACTCATCTAATGGGTTCTTTGGAGCAACCTTGACCAACCAGGGGTAGACCTTGAGGCCCAGTGCGCCACATTTAGATGAGTTTCCTCTTGGTGGGATAATGATTTACAGAGAAATCTAGGGCACCCTGTATTTTGGAGACAAAGAAACCGGTGCCGGTCGCCTGCTTTGGCCAGGCGCACAAGCCGGCGGCAAAGAAGAAGAAGGCCGTGGCGGCCGAGGGCCAGGCGTTGGGTTGGGCTGGGGGGTGGGTGGGGTTGGTGATGGGCGGGGGAGCATGGAGAACGTGAAGTGCATGAAGCAGGTGCAGTTCTGTGAGTTCCCTTTGACAGTTGCAGCGAATTCTTGGCCTTTTGCGGAAACCGATGCCACCACTTTCCAAGCCCAAATTCCCTGCGCCAAACGAGGCGTTCGTTCGCCTTGCCCGGTCCCCCAACCAACACGAGTAAACCAAAGACGGGCTAAATGGGTGCACCCGCTGATTCGGTTCGGCAGGTGGAGGAAGAGGAAGAGTTCAAGAAGCCACCGCTCAGCAACATGCTCAACACCTTCGACTTCGAGTCCGTCGCGAGGGAGGCCTGGCGCGTCAGTCCGGGGGAAAAAGCGCCGAGAGTCCGGGCCGAAGGAGTTGTGTTGGGAAACGACGGAGTGTCCATAGAACCTCACGGTTTCTTCTTTTCGTTTTTGTATTCTCGGGGGGGCGGGGGGAGGGGAAGATACCAGTTCTTCAAACAAGTACCTTAGTATTAGGAGTTGTGGCCTGGGAATGTTCATGCGCCATAGAGCTATGGCGTATTGCGCTCCAGTAAAATTATTGGTGTGCTGTGCACACCTTTAGCCCACCTAGGCCGGATATGTGTACCCCCAATCCCCATTGACATGATTTCAGGTCTTATGAATTCAGGGTAGATCAAGAATGACAAGCCGCCACCTGCAAGAAATTCAACAGACAAAACAACAACAAGAGACATCTCAGGCCCCGAAGAAAACAAGGCGCCCCACGCCCACTTCAACCCCGGCCGCGGGCCGCGGGCGCTGTCATAGTGACACTATAGGGGGGTTGGGGTTGGGGGTTGGTCAGCGATCGGCAGGTCATGGAGCCCCAGGCCTGGGGCTACTACTCCTCCGGCGGGGACGACGAGATCACGCTGCGGGACAACCACATGGCGCCTCGCCTCGGCTCGGCTCGGCTCGGCTCGGCTCGACGCCTCGGCTCGGCGCGTTTTTCGTCGTTTGGCCGCTGCGTGTGGAACAAGGGCTGGCGGCAAGTTTGGTTGAGAGCCCTTGGTGCAAGGGGAACCCAAAGGAGGTTGTGAAACAAAAGGTGTTTCATCATGTTCGAACATGGGGTTGGCCCAACCCTGCTGCCAGCATAGCGGAGCGGTTAGACAAGCAAAGTCGGGACGCAAGGGTTGGGGCCAAATCAGTAAGCCGTGCACCAATTACGGCCAAGTGCAGGAGGAGCAGAGCGTCCAATGCTGCGCAGCTTCTTTCGAGCTCACAGATTCTTCCTGGGTCGAATGGGAGCAACCCGATTTTTGCATTTGAAAGCGCAACGCAGGCAGTCCTTTGTCCCTTTCTCGTTTTGTTTTGCTTCGCGTTCTGAGTGTGCTTAGCAAAAAACACAAATCAGCGTCAACGTCACCAAAACACACACCGATTTTCCCACTCAAGTGAGCAGGCTTTCCTTTCAGCGACCGCCGAACTGGCATAGTGTTTACCATTTCTCGAGCTAGAAGCGACCACCTAGCAGCTGCGGGGACTCCTGCACTGGATTTCTTTGTAAGATCGACCGTACAAGGGTTGATTGTTTGGCATGGCCATTGGCAAGCAGTGGTACCACTGCAGCCATGAATGGAATGAACCCTTAGCCAGACCTGAGAGCAACATTCACCATCGTTCACTGTGGTAAGGGGGATGCACAACGATGCCCGTGAGCCCCAAATCACCATAAGGCAAGCGACCATTCGAAAAGTAGGGTTGCTCACCAAATTCCAAGGTGAGAAACATTCCACAGCGTGGGGCATTCGCTTCATTGGTAAGACCCCATGAATCAACACCCTGGCTATGTCACGTAGGATCACAAGGGCTCTTTCCCGCAGCTTTTGAAAGAAAAAATAACATGTTCAAACAAGCGGACCCTGGTCCTCCACAGAGGTAGGCCAGAAGGAGGTTGTCTAAGCAAGTAGTGGGTGGGTTTCGTTTTGGTTTCCCTTCGCACCAGCCCAAAAGGCAAAAATACTCACCAAAAGACACATGATTAAAGCAAGCTTTATACAGCCAAAGGAGCATTGTGCCATCTACTGTCACCCTGGTCCCGCTGTTCAAACCTGCTGTCGACCGTGTGTTCCCATCCGTTGCCGTCTTCGCTTGAGCTCCGCAAGGCGTTCCAGCGGATCACCATGCGCCCCCGAATCCTGGTGAACGTGCGGGAGCGGTTTGGGGGTGTCGGGGGGTTTGGGGGTTTGTTTTTTGTTTTTGTTATTCGAGCCTTTGACTTTGACCTTTTGGACATGATCTGAGTTTCCATTGACCGGGCGGGTTAGGTTTGTTGCTCAGGGATGACCGACTCAGGTTTGTCGTTCCTGACTTTGGTCGAATTGGCCAGTCACCTACATAAGGAGTTTTGACCATGGCACATGCGAGCAACCAACAAGATTGGTGGTGTATTGTTAACGGGAGGACATCCTCTCCCACAAAAGCCGGGCGGGGGGGGGGCCAAGTTTTGTCTGGGGAAACACGCAATTTTGTCAACGCGGTTCATATGAGCCATGGTCAAGAACACTTGGGGCTGGGTAGAGCTGGTCATCAACCCCACACTCGGAATTTTGGACCACTACAAGAAGGGCCGCACATGAGAACTTTCCAGCTTGCGGGTGGCTGTTGCTCATTTTTCCTAGAGGCCAGACAGAACTGGCGCTTCAACTCCACAAACCATCCATCCAAACTATTCCATGTTCGATTTCCCATCGAAACCATTCCTTCTTCCGTGTGCCCATTCTTTTTTTGGGTTTGTTTTTTGTTGTTTTCTTCACCCTTGCGCTTTCCTTCTTTTACTTCTGGGGGAGGAGATCGACATGAGCACCACCATCTTGGGGGTGCCGGCCTCCTTGCCGCTCTACTTCACCGCCACGGCCCTCGCCAAGCTGGCGCACCAGGAACGCAGTGCGCTGCGAGCCCGCGGGTGGTTTTTCGGGTTGGAGACGGCCCGAACAAGCACAAAAAGAGGACCCTTACTTTGAGAAACTCCCACGTTTCCACCGGGCCCCTTAGAGTGGTTGCACTTTGAGAAGTTCGCAACATTGCTTTTGAAAGGTGAGGTGGTGCCCCTTAGCACCACCATTTGGAGGGTAAATCTGAGGATCTCTCGTGGAGCCATCCGGTAAGCAAGTTACAGCCTGCAGGTTCATAGGGAGCCACAAAGCATCTATTGTTTCAAGGAAACAAAGAGGAAATCCACCATTTCCGGGTCCTACTTGTTTCAGACATCCCCTGTCGGAATTTGTTGGAGTTTCCTCCGTGACGTTTTCAATGCAAACCCAACCCCCCTTTTGCGGGTCGCCAAATTTGAAGAGACAGATTTGCCATGCTTTCGATCCCTTGACTTGGCGTGCGTAGAGATGGTCATCAACTCTTTATAGGATTTTTAGACAGCCCTTGCAAGGACCCTTACTAATGTAACCATCACCCACAGAATCAGGGTTTTTGGCCATGTGTCTCAAACATGCATGAACTTCGCTCTTGGTCGCACTACTAGGACTTGTGTGTGTTTTTGACGGTACCCCTTTTTCAGGTTGATTGTTTTAAAGGGAAGCCGCAAGGGAAATCTCACCAGTTGCGGGGTCCACATCGCTATCTTGACACCTCCCGAGAAGCCGCCCTTCGTCAGGAGGGCGAGCTGGCCATTGTCAAGGCGATGCCAAACTTCGATGGTTGATTTGGCTGGGCTTTTTGCGAAGCAACATTTGCAGGGCTTATCTAATTTGCCGCAAAACGAGGAAAGCAGCAAACGGCCAGCCAGTTATGACAGCCTTGGCTGGTTGGCTGGTAGCGTAGTTGAGGTTTAGCGATAGTTGAATTATTAGCTAAATGTTGTAATTTGAATGTGGTCCAGATGTTCTTGCAGGTCTCGGGGTGATCGCTCAACAGTTCGTAATCTTGCAAGTACCTTCAGGGGATTCCACTGGGGTGAGCCCTCCTGGACCATCTAAGATGATATGCATTGTTTGTGTTTGGCAAAGCAGAGCAATTGGTGCAGAGGGGTGCAGAAGGTTTGCCCCAGGTGTTGGTGTTTGTTGGAGCTTTGCACGCGGAGGCCTGATCACTCCACTATGTGTCCCTTGACGTGGGCAAAGCCAAAGGGAGGTCAAAATGTGGCAGTTTCTCGTGAATTCAACTCGTTCCGCTTTCAAGATCGTCAAGGTTTGGACCGGAGTTTCCGGGGGTTTAAGAGATCGAACCCCTGATTCCGGTCCTCTCCGTTGGCCAGGACTGCAACAGGAAAGTCAACGGAATTCACATGTTTAGATTTTTCAGTACTGGAGACGGGCATGACCTGAATTGGCAATCCTGAAAACTATGAACGGAAGTAGTCAGAAGTATTAGCAATGCCTTTGTAGTTGGACCACGCGCCATAGACGGCCGTGTATTTTCGTTGATTTTTCAGCCGGCGGGGGAGGGTGGGGTGGGGTGGGGGGGGGGGTGATCTCGGACTCGTCCACAGCGTTCATGTTTGCCTTCAGTGTTGGTTCGAATCCGAGGACGCTCGTCTCGCCTTAGGTCTCGTCCTGATCTTGCGCTGTGCTGGCTCGTCCCCTCTTTTCTGCTGCCACCCAATCCTGGATCCTTTTTTTGCTGTGTGCCTGGACTCTCTCTTTGACGTAGTGACGCAAACCCCGGACCTGTGTTTGTCGCTCGTGGCAGAGATAGTCTTGCTGCCTCATCGGTTTCCACTGGCCTTTGACTCTCTTGGCCTTTGCTTGCCTGTGCTTTGGTCTGCTATGAGGCGTTCTGCGTGTTTTCCGCCCTCTCGCTTAGTCTCGCTGGCGTCCAGTTGCAAGGGGTGACACATCAGATGGTTGTCGCAAGATGGTGGTCGCATCAGTATGCAGAATTGATATATTTTGATGAATCGACAACATTTTGTGAAATCGGCAGTTAGTTTGCGGGATTCCGTGAAAGCATGTTGAAGTTGCAATTCTATTGGTGGAAGCACTGGTTTTGCTAATTCCCACTGGAATTGCAAGCACAGAGATTGAACCAACACAGATGCATGAAAAACCATAGGAATATCAATGTTTTTGACCGCTTCGCTGCTGCGAGCGTGGCCAAAAACCCACGGCCATCTACGGCGCGTGGACCTAGTTAGAAACTATGCTTTTTCATTTTGTGTTTTGGAGGGCAGAAGGGGGCCGGTTGTACTCAAGGCAGTTTTGGTGAGGGCCAAAAATAGGATTCGGGTCATCTTGCCACTTGTGGACTTGTGGGTGATTTTGATTTTTGGGCCTGGCAACGGGGCAATCTTTAGTACCCTGAATTGGTGGTTTGGATTGGTGGTTTGGGGGTTTGAACCCCTGCTTCTTGTAGAGAATACGCACGAAACAGCTCCTAACCAAAAAATCACTAATTCAAACCACCAAGTATTGGCAAGATGATACTTGGATGGTTTATTGCATTTTTAACTTAGTTCGGTGTAGGGCCGAGTCCACATTGTGTCAACCCCTGCCCACCGAATAGCGAGTTTCAACCATGCCTGACTTCTCGCGATTTCCTTCTCCCAGCATTGTTCTTGCTGCTTTTGCGGGGGTACGCCCGAATGGGTGGGCTCTCTTGGACTTCCCATTGACTTCCCTGTTGCGCACAGGGGTCTGATTTGCGAATATACAACGAAAAGCAACCTGACAAGATGAGAATGATGGAAGGATCCATGCAAGAAGAGCACAACACGAACAGACAGTGACCATGATCACAAACATGAAGATGCTAGTGCTACTAGTACGAAGGGCAGTAATCATTGAAACATAGTCCATAACTGTGCAGCGCACACACACACACGCACACACACACACAGAGTCTAATGACAGTATTCATGGGTATGATCTTGGCTTTGATAGACATGATACTGATCACGGCAGCACTGACAATCATTCAACCATGCCGATCATATGACCGGCTCTCTCTCTCTCTCTCTCTCTCCCTCCCTCCCTCCCTCCCTCCCTCCCTCCAACCTTTCAGGGCAATGCAGATACATGCCCTTATTTGTCCCTTACTTGGCAATATGCATGCGCTGTTTGTAGTCATATTATGAGTGATGTGTGCGGTGTGTGTATATACATATATATAGATGTACACAGTATATGTGTATACTGTATATATATATATATATATGTATACTTTTCGCTTGTATATACAAGTAAAACAACACAATGACTCCTCTCCCTCCCTCCCTCTCTCTCTCTCTCTCTATATATATGTACGTCAGGGTCGCCATTTTCCGCTCCCAGCTTCACATGGCTCACCTACCGCCCTCGGCGTCCTCTGGTGAACCCCAGGCGGCCAAGAAGGCGGGGGTGCCCTACATGCTGCCCACCTTGAGCTCCTACACCCTGGACGAGATGCTGGAAGCGAGGCGTGTTGGTTCGGAGAAGACAAGGAGGCCCCATATTTGGTTTGGCAAGGCCCTGCCCAAATTGGGGGGGGGTCCGATTTAGTTTTGTGGGGAGCTTTTGATATCCTTTTGTATTTCAAGATGGCGTATTTCCGTAAACGCTCTCAACTGGTCTGCCTCAGCTTGGCAGTTCCCAGCCATATGGTTTCATAGGCTGCTAGCTTTTCGAACCCCCCTGGCTTTTGTAGAGGGCAAATGGAAAACCCTTCCTTAACCACCAAACCTCCAATCCAAACCACCAACTAGAGGGAAGCTGAAATCCAGCGGCGCAGACAGAAACCCAGGGATTTTTCTCAATACGGACCTCAAATCTGGTTGGTTTCCTGCCAGCTTTCCCTCTGGCACACCTTCCTTCAAGGGCTTTCTCTCAAACCATCCTGAGGTCTGTTGGAACTCTAGTGCAGCTTTATTGAAGTTCTGCTGAACTGAAACGAGATATTGTTTTGGGCGGCTGGCCCCGCAAGAGTCAGGAAAAACACAACTTTAAAGCACCGGACGGGTACGGGGTTGCTCAGGAGAATCCCTGCTTTCGAGGCGCGCAGGTTGGGTATGAAATCAACGGGCAGCAGGGCGCCCCTTTCTGTGGCTGCAATGAGCTGAGTCGCGGGGAAATTATGTATGGGAAAATTGGGTGACCCGGACTTAACCTTGGCTCTTTAAGTGCTCTCTCACGCTCTCTCTCTCTTCTCTCTCTTGCAAAGCATCCCACCGCATGGAACCCCTGATTAAGATGGTTCCTGATTAAAAGACCCCCCCATCTACATATACTGTATCTGTCTACTTTCGAGCTTGCCGTAGGTCCTTGATTTGCGGATCCAATTCTTCTAGTTTCAGATTAGCACTAGCAATTCACCACAAGAAGGAGGGACATAGTCATGACCAGCGTCATGCTTGTTACCACCTGTCACATGTGGCAAGGGAAACCCCACGCACCCCCGACGCAGGAACCCCAGCGGCTCCTTGTCGTCAACTCGTCAGGTCCCCGGACCAGCAGGTCTTCTCGCAGCTCTACGTGAACCCGGAGCGGTCCAGGCCGGTTCCGGGCGAATGATTTGACACCTGGGGCTTGGTTTGTGTCAAAAGGTCGCGCCAAATTTCGGTCACTGAACAATGGAGCCGGTTTCCACTTGGTTTCCCCTGAAAGCAACCCGCGTTGGGGGCGTGTATACCTAAAACAAACACATCTCAGTTGTGTTACTGTAACACAATCTCCAGTTCGAGCAACAAATTCCTTGCAGAACCCATTTCAGAAGTTGCTGGGTTGTTGGGGGGGTTGAGGGGCCGGTTTTATGTGGCTACTCACCCTTGACCTTGGACGTGGGTAGGCTGGGCTGTGCAGTTGGGCAAATTGGTGGGCCCCCTTCAGACAAATCCGGAGAACTGTACTACAGGACAGTCCCCCTGTAGTAGAACACATGATCGATTTGAGGGGACAACTCCGGTTCCCCGGATTCATTCAAATTGGGCTTTCAGTTGATGCGTTCAGTTGGGCAATCCGGAAGAGTCTTCCCTGGTTAGTGCCAACCCATTTTGCAGGGTCCATTTTCGGGAGACACCCTAACTGGATTGTTTCTCACCAGAGCCCGCAATGCCCCTTTTGTAGACATGTGAAGCTGGGAAAACGTGGTCAACTCCAGACCAGCTCCTGTCATTGGATTAAATCCAAGCAAGCCAAACATCTAGCGACCAAAGAAACTCAAAGCACCTGGAAGACACTTCAAGAAGCTTCTCCCGTGCCCCCCGGGTTGACCAGCAGGGGTCTGTCGCCGTTTGGGAATCCTTCACTTTTCTGGGAAACGATCTTGAACAAAGTCCAGGTGGATTCATGTGGGGTCGACAGTACCTGCTGGTGCACAGCAGAAAATGAGGGAATGACCCCTATATCATTGTGCCCCTTGTGGTTTCCCTTAAAGGGGGTTCATTCCCAACACCCTGAAGGTCACTCCCTACCTATCGCACCAGCACGTTTTCGGCTGGTAAAGGGAAGCCAAAAAAAAACTGCCACACAGGTTTTTTGGGGGCTCCAACTTTAAAAAAGACACCTACATAGATCCCAGTTTTCAGAGGGCCTTGCTCCTCGCTCAGAGGAACCCTCTTGCTCAGTTTTGCAGGTGGGCACCAAGACCTTCCGGTGTTATATAAAACCGAGTCGTTATATGGCTGTGGGTCAAAACCAGGTACCCAAAATGGAACCCTGGTAAAATAAAACCAAGGACTAAAGCCTGCGGTCCCCTGGTGGTTTAATTGTGACCCATACCCATATGGCTGTGGGTCAAAACCAATGGTACCATTTTGGTTGGTAGGTGAATTCACCACCCATTTTAGAATCTATTTTTGTGGTTGGATTGGGATGTTCACTGTGGGTACGATTTGGATTTGACCCATGGCCACATGTATTCCCCCCCTTAAACATCACCCCACCAGAACGAACCCCCCCCCAAAGAGCCAAGTCACCTCTCGAGGTCCGAGGAGTATGTCGCCAAGTTGGAGGCCGCCGGGGTCAAGGCCCTCTTCGTCACCGTGGACGCCCCACAGCTGGGCCGCCGCGAGAAGGACATGAGGCCGGCCGGGCGGCTGGGAGCGGCTTCACCTTGGTGGGCTTGGCATTACGGAGCCCGGAACAATTCACGGTAGGATTTTCTGCAAATGAGTGGCCCTTTGGCCGAGTTTTTTGTTTGTTTTAATGACAAAGACCGCGTGTTTTCTGCGTGATTATGTTTGTTTTGGGTGCTTTGAAGGGAAACAACAGAAAGCAACAACGAAGTCCATTCTTTACGAGTTGCATATCCTACATCGCGCTTGCCGTCAAGATGGCGCATCGCCGACCCAAAAGAGGGCAACCCTCTTCCAGTGGCACGTGGAAAGTATTTTACCTTTTTCGTTTTGTCAAAACGGCGACGTCAACACGCAAGGGACACGAAGGAGCGCCTTTCTCGAGTGCAACAGACACCGGCTTCCACTAAGCGTGCGACTTGGGACGAGGATTCACCCTGCCAAAAGAGACCGGAAAGAGCGACATCCATAGTGGGGTAAAGTGTTTTCCGGAACTATGTGAAGGGACTCCAGAAAGGATAGAACAATTGCCCGAGCAGCGGAACGGCCTGCGGCGCACGCGGTGAGTGCGGCGCATGCGGCGTGTCGGCAGGAACAAGTTCACCCAGCAGGGCTCTGATGTGCAGGGGGATGAGGAGGATGACGGCGGGCTTCCGAGAGTGGTTTTCTGAGCGAGACAGGAGAGAAACATCGGCGGCTTGTCCCAGGGTTCTTTGGCTTCCCAAGTTTTATGACACCTGTTCATGGATCTACCATATGGGCCCGCCAATTCCAAAGCAGAGACCGCCACAGCACTAGCTTTTGAAGTGAAAAGAAGTGGCTCTGAACTTTAATCACGACCCTTTGGTGGAGGGCATTCATGTCCACCAACTACTGTTGAGGTGTCCATGTTAACTTGCATAGCCAGCTTCTACAGTGAAAAGAAGTGTTTTTGTAAGAGCTAGACTTAAGTCAGCACGACTCTGGGCAAAAAAAAAAACGCGAGCACGAACCCACGTTGACTTGGAACTCCCACATATATTTCTGCACAAGATACAAAGTTCACATGGAACCACGGACAAGGAGGGTTTTGGGTTCAACTAGAATTTCGGATACGTTCAACAAGCGAAGGGGCCCTGAACAAAATAAGCCCACAAGCAGACGCGCCAAGTCTCCAACCAAACCACAGGACAAGGTTGACGTTGCTTTTCGTTTTCAGGGGACTCTTTGTTGCTCCCCAAGAAATCGCCTCCGGGCGATTTGGCGATTGGATTTGGGTGGGGACACATTCCCCCCCTCTGCGATTGATTTTGGAGAGCGGATTTGACTGTGTGTGTGTGTGTGTGTGTGTTTATGGATGTATGGTTCACAAGCAAATCCAAAAGGACGATCGAACTCCATTTCGGGGAGTCCCCTATTTTGACAAATGGGGGGATCTCTCAAACTGGGATTTGGACCCCCTTTTCCTTGGTAGTAAAAGGGAAAGGAACCCCTGGCTTTGTTAGGGGACCCGGGGACGCTTAGGAACACCCACCTTGTTTCGAGTTTCTCCTACGCTCGAGGCGGCGTGGATCGGTCTCAGGGCGCCACACGGGCGATCAGCAGCTACATCGACCCGGGCCTCAACTGGGAGGCTGGCCGGAGGGGTTGGGGGGGGGGGGCCTGCGAGGTGACACCTAGTGAAAACCCAGAGGCAGAACTTCCCCGATTGATTCGTAGGATTAGTGGGTGTCCTTTTGAAGGGGGGATCCTTCAGCTTGTCGCTTTGCGTGGGTTGGACCTGACCGTCATTTCGCAAAGTCTTTGGTGTCCTCCAAATTCGGCCTTGAGGCCATAAGTGCGGGTCTTCTCCCAGCTTGGTTGGAGTTGGATTGGTTTGGATTTTATCCCGCCAGTGCCTCTTGAAACAAAGCTAACCCTAACCTCCAAACCAGCACCTACACCACGAATTGGGGGCAAGGAGTTGCGCTTGGTTGGTATGAGGCCTCTAGGAAGCCGCTCCGTGCTTTTGGTTTGAGCATCGGGCAGCAGACAACCTCAAAAGGGCCCCCGGAAGAGCAACTCCTCCACCGCGGTTTTGCCTTCGACCACGTTGGAAGAATCGTGCCGTAGAAGTGCGAACCCTCGTGAAGGGAATTTCTTCCAGGGACACCCTTGAGGGTTCCTACACTCTTAGGGCTCACTTGACTTATTGTGAAGGGACAAAACTTGGGCGACATGAATGGTCATAACAAAGCCAGGTTGGTCAAAAAGGGAACCGGTGGTTGGATGTTGCTTGGAACTTGGGTGGCTTCTCTTCTTTTCGAGGCTCGGTTGCTTGGACCCAAAACTGACGGGCCCGAGAACGGCTTTCTGAAGAGACCGGAAACCAGGCCTCAGTTCCCATCCGTGATCCAAAGACCTTTTTACTTTTTATCGGTATTCATAGGGTCTCTTTCATCCATCCCAACTGGTGCAGGGTTTTGTCCATCCACAGCCACTAGAAGATCTTTCCAAGGACCATTTTTTTGTTTAAGAGGGGGAGGCTCCCTATCATGGAAGAGGAATCGCTCCAATACCCATAACCCAGTCAACTCCAAAATGGTCAGGGCCAGACAAGACAACTCTCCTGCAACATGGAACCTGTTTTTTCCAGGAATGCTCTTTGGGCCCCTCTTTTAGTTTCATGTTCATTTGCGGAGTTCGCATTTCTACTTATGGACCCGCAATGACCATGGCGCACATGGGGTTCGCTGTACAGAATGCACGCCATCAATTCCCAAACGAGGCTTTGCCAAGGAATCGTCATGGACTGTTCAGCTTTTACCAAGATATGCCCACAATCGGTGCCTTGGAATTTGACATTTGATAGCGAACCTACGCCAAGGCAGGCGCATTTGGCGAAACCCATGCGGTCTTTGGCCGCATTTCAGGGGCACCACTCAACTCAGGCCTGAACACTGGTCCACGATCTCCTGAAGGAATCGCATGCAAAAGTCTAGGCAACGGTGGTGGAGGTGGAAGGCCAACCAAGCTCCAAGTATAAGCCAACAACAGTTCTATGACTTGGGTGCCTTAACGACCGCAACGCCCTTGGGCCCCTTCTTGTTCTCGCCATGAAGAGAAAGTAAGCCACATACTTCCCCCATACCATGGCCGTGGACATCTTTCTGGTCAGATGTGCTGCTGTCTTTGTTCCCCAGCTTTGCAGCCTTCGGGTCGACAGACCCCTCTTCTCGTACTGCGGAGGGCCGGGGTTCCTTTCTGACTGGTAAAGGGGCTTGGTGATGGGGATACCACCTTGATGTGTGTGTGTGTGTCTTTCTTGCCAGCACCTCCGTCACAACCATGGGCAAGCGTGAGCCCATCGAATAGGGATCCTCCCCAAGAACCGAAGCATCCATGCCAGAGCCCTGCCGGAGGTATCCTTTTGGGCCAGCTTGTTTGAACATTGATGGCAGTTTGAATTTGGCAATAACCATAATTTTCAAGTGCCATCTATTCTTCTCCCGTTTGACATACTGCAAGGCCGTGTTTCTTTGCGAGGCTGCCCTTTTTCGGGCTTGGTTTTTTCAGGCACCGCCCCGTTTTGGGGTTACCCTTTGAGACAAACGCGGCAACAAACCGAGGGTGTCCTTGCCTTCTTTCTTGTCAAGCTTGCGCCAGGACGTGCCTTGGTTGAAGAGCATCACTAAGATGAAGGTGCTGCTCAAGGGCGTGCAGTGCGCGGAGGACGGAGTCGACGCCTTCAAGGCAATGGGCGGCACTCGATCGATGCCGCGGACGTCCGGGGGGTTGTTGGGGAGGTTGTGGGGGTTGCTGCATGCGACCTCCACACCTCCCCACTGAAACCGCATGCTCCACTCACATGGAGTTCATGTTGGTGAGCGTTAAACACATGTATGGAGAACTTGAGTGGTGGGCAAATGTCGGGAGACATGATCTACATGGAGCCTTTGGGTATAGAAAGCTTCTAAGGCAGTACCCCTCATGTTTCTCTACACCTCATCAGTAGCTCTGCGAAAATCCCTTTTGGGGCCAGGCCCGATTTAATTTAAAGGGGGTTTCAACTGAACATGCCCTTGACATGGCAGACTCAACTAGCCTTTTGCCCTTTGTCCCTTTTGGGGGTGTCTTCATTTTCCCTTTCACCCAGGATCAAGCTGGGTCTCCAAAAAACGGACCAATTGGCAGGCGGGGCTTGCGGGGTGCGTGCTGTCGAACCACGGCGGCCGACAGCTGGACACTGCCCGCTCCGGCATCGAGGCGGAAAGTGACGGTCGACCGTTGGTTGGATGTTTGTTTTGGTTGCGAAGGGGCAGGTGCAAATTCGGCAATCTTGAAGTGGCGATCCTCCTTTTGGTGGTTGTTTTAAGGGAAAACCGGAAGGTGGGTCCCCAGCTAATTCGATATTCAGATATTGAGAAAAACACAAATCGCTCTGAGCCCCAATCCCACACGGATTTCTCTTTTGGCGTGGGTTTCCCTTTAAACCGACCCAACATTATTGATTCTCAAAAACATGCGCCACATGGGCCATGGTTTCCTTAGCGACCTGCGTCCTTCGTTTTGCAGGTACTGCCGGAGGTTATGGCGGCCCTCAAGGAGGCAGGTGCCACCAAGGCGGGGGGATTCGGGTCGAGCCGCACAGGTGGGTCGGGTCCATGGGTCTGTCTTGAGTGTAGCCGCGTCCTATAGGTGGTGTTCCTTCAAAAAGTCATGCATCCCCGCTAAAAGGGGCAATCACCCAGGGGTTTAGATCAACATTACTTTCCTTCACTTGGGCCAGTTGGAAGGGATTCGTGTAGAGAGCTCTGCCGTTTGCTGACCTCTTGAGTTCGCCCTCTTTGAACTTTCTGTCGGTAGATTTCTTCCTGGTAGGCAAGGCCGAAAAAAATCCTGGGCAGATTATAGAGACCTCACAAAGGAGGTTAGCGAGCTCGCTGATGCGGTTTCTTCCTTCGCTGGGAGGCATCTCTTATTTCAGGTTGGTAGCTTGTTGGTCAGTTTTTTGAAGGAGGGTAGGGTATTTGATGAACACTGCTTGAATTCAGGGTTGTACGATTCCAAGCCTACATGTTCAGCACATTTCATGTGATAATTTCAAGCATATATCGTATACCTTTCAGCGTATTTGTTGTGGCAGAATTGGCTCATTCGACTGAAAGGGATTTTCTTTTTGCACCTCCGGGGTTATCCCAAAAAACACACACACACACACACACACACACACACACACACACACACACACACACACACACACACACACACACACACACACACACACACACACACACACACACACACACACACACACACACACACACACACACACACACACACACACACACACACACACACACACACACACACACACACACACACACACACACACACACACACACACACACACACACACACACACACACACACACACACACACACACACACACACACACACACACACACACACACACACACACACACACACACACACACACACACACACACACACACACACACACACACACACACACACACACACACACACACACACACACACACACACACACACACACACACACACACACACACACACACACACACACACACACACACACACACACACACACACACACACACACACACACACACACACACACACACACACACACACACACACACACACACACACACACACACACACACACACACACACACACACACACACACACACACACACACACACACACACACACACACACACACACACACACACACACACACACACACACACACACACACACACACACACACACACACACACACACACACACACACACACACACACACACACACACACACACACACACACACACACACACACACACACACACACACACACACACACACACACACACACACACACACACACACACACTCACACACACACACACACACACACACACACACACACACACACACACACACACACACACACACACACACACACACACACACACACACACACACACACACACACACACACACACACACACACACACACACACACACACACACACACACACACACACACACACACACACACACACACACACACACACACACACACACACACACACCACACACACACACACACACACACACACACACACACACACACACACACACACACACACACACACACACACACACACACACACACACACACACACACACACACACACACACACACACACACACACACACACACACACACACACACACAACACACACACACACACACACAACACACAACACACACACAGACACAGACACAGACACAGACACAGACACAGACACAGACACAGACACAGACACAGACACAGACACAGACACAGACACAGACACAGACACAGACACAGACACAGACACAGACACAGACACAGACACAGACACAGACACAGACACAGACACAGACACAGACACAGACACAGACACACACACACACACACACACACACACACACACACACACACACACACACACACACACACACACACACACACACACACACACACACACACACACACACACACACACACACACACACACACACACACACACACACACACACACACACACACACACACACACACACACACACACACACACACACACACACACACACACACACACACACACACACACACACACACACACACACACACACACACACACACACACACACACACACACACACACACACACACACACACACACACACACACACACACACACACACACACACACACACACACACACACACACACACACACACACACACACACACACACACACACACACACACACACACACACACACACACACACACACACACACACACACACACACACACACACACACACACACACACACACACACACACACAAAGAAACACAGACATAAAAAAGGAATAATATCAAACAGTTCCCAGCTGTCATCAAACAAAACATCAAACAAGGAACACCCTCGGTCACATCAAAAAGAAAGACGCATTTCCCAGCTGTCCTTGGGATGATCCCCATCGGGTTGGCCCGCAGGAGACCTTCAGCGTCTTCATCGACGGAGGGGTGCGGCGGGGAGGGGACATCTTCAAGGCGGTGGCGCTGGGTGCGCAGGCGCGTTTCCGCGTTGGCGAAGCGTTGGCCCACGAAAAAACTGCCTAAAACCTGGTAAAACCTTCTTGAAACAGTCTGAAACGCACTAACAACCACCGGAAAAAAGTGGATTTGAGGAGATGCTTGGGTTTTATTGGGCTTGTTTTTTTTTTTTGGGGGGGGGGATTTTGTGGGTTTAGGGCTGTTCAATATGGGGTTGAGTGTTTTCAAGAGATTTTGGGGGGTTCGGAGAGGGGAATAGGGCGGTTCAGGGGAGGCGTGTTTTGGAGGGCTTCGGGTGCTTAGGCGCTTACTGACCCTAATTTGAATCTTTTTGGACTTGCGTGGCCCTAAGAGGCTCAATCCTCTCCCGCCCAAACCCATTCATTCAGGCGGTGGGCGTTGGGCGCCCAGTGCTCTACTCCCTGGCAGCCTACGGCCAGCTGCTGGGCTTTAGTGGACTCATGGGGCGCATCTCAAGGCATTTGGCCGTACCCAGATGTGGTCAAGGCGAGGGGGAACTTACCCGAGAGGCCCCCAAAAAGTCCTTTGAAAACAAGGGGCAGTTGAAGCCCTGAGCGTTGCATGTGGGGGAGTTATGATCATTTGTTTGACGAGAAACATATCATCCCCCCCCCCACCCCAAAGAAAAGAGCAAGGCAAGCCTGCGATTCGCCTTGACTGTCGCACCCGGCCTGCATCCACTGGCAGTCACCCGTGTTGGCTTGGATTTGAGTGGTGAACTAAATTTCCTTTATCGATTTGATGTTGCTTTGTTCACCGTGCTCTCCCCCCGCTTGTTTCTCTCTTCCTCTCTCTGTCTCTCTATCTCTCTGTTGGCAGAGGTTCTGAATCAACATATCCTCTTTTTGTTTTGCTCCTGTTGTTTCCTTCGCCTCGTTAACCGGCCTGCCGTCGGCCGCTCCGCGAGTTCCTCGCGTGCTCAAGGAACGGCATCGTGCGCATGGTGCACATGCTGCAGGATGAGCTCATGATGGCCGCTGGGTGTGAGGGGAACTGGCTCACGGTTTGCCCCTTTTTGACCCCTCCCCGAAGAAGGGGGGGGCAAGAGGTCCCTTCATTTTCTCAAGAAGGCATTCGAGAGAGGAGCCAGGTATGGGAGTTTGTCTAAAACACCCTCAAATGCATCCCCTGTTTGGACAACCCTCATGCAGTTCCTCAGCACCTTGAGCAATGAGATGGTGGCAGTCGATCTTTCTGCGAAAGTGGCCCCGGATTGTTCTGAGATGTTCTCCACCAACGTGTTGAACTTGCGTTTTCTCAAACACTATTTTTGCTCCGAGTTGGCGAAGGGAAACGAAAGGAAGCCCCCCCAATTTTGGGTGTCCCCTAAAGAAAGACACACCCATTTCTCTTTTGAGACCCATTTGTGACCTTGAAAAGAAAGCATCAGTACCCTTCTTTCCACCATTGCATCGGACTAATTCTTTTTGAAGAAGTCTCATTTGGGTTTGCCTCACGGTTTGCACCTCGACATGAGTGGTTTCCCTTCAACACCCCGGAATGTCTATCTTCCATCAGGGTTCTATTGGGGTTCCTTATCTTTTACCACCTCCTGCAACTCCCAGTTGCGCACTTGGCTCCGGCCCGGTGCCGTGTCAACAGCTTCCGCAAAAAAAATCCTCAGGTCATGCGCCTGTCCGGCACCCCGGACATCAAGAGCATCACGGAGAAGCACGCGTCTTGCTCTATGGGTGGGGTCTCCAGTTTTCTTATTCTACATTTCAGGGTGGACTGAAAGTGAAGCAGCTGGGCAGGGTTGTGGGAGTGAGGACTCTTTCCCCACTTTGTAATGGTACCCAGCAATTCAAATTGTCATTCACGGTAGACTACCAGTGTTGGGCATTTCCCACAACCCTGTTCTGGGGTGACCAAGGGACACCTCCCCACCCTTTAGCATCCAAGAGGAAAATGTACGAAAACCTCTGTCTTTAGTTTGTTTCTCCATTATTTGCACCCATTGTTCTTTTGCAAAGCGGCTACACAATGCCACTTTTACAAAACATGTAAACAACAAAAAGGCAACAACAACAACAAGACCTGTGGATTCTACTTTTTGTTGCAAACTGGCCAGCTAAAAATGGCCGCTTTTACAAACCATGTAAAAATCCAAACCCTCGTCGATTCTTTTTTTCTTCAATTGGCCGCTTCTATCTAAGAGTGGCCAGCTTGCACGAGCCAGCCAAAGACCCTTTTGCTTCGGCATAGGGCTGGTCACGGAAATTCCGAGAAGAACTGCTAAAAAGGAACCCACCGTGACTACGAAGCACCTATGGTCTGTAGAGTTCTGGGGAGTTCTGATGGCACCTAAGCAGAAGCAACCGACGATTCTTTTTTTCTCGGATGTCCAGGTAATTACCACCAACCTGGCGGACCACATCGTGCCGCTGCCCATGGACTTCCTCACGGCGCGTCTCGGTTTTTCGGGGGCGGGGGGGGGGGGGGGGGGGGGTTTTTTGGGGCTTAGTCCGGGGGTGAGGGGTGGCAACAACATGTTGGGGGGCCCTTTTTAGGGCCAACGGGATTGTTTGTGGAACATGGGGTTGTCTCAACTGGGATATGGGGCCCCAAAACAGGCAGTTTCTCTGTGGTTTCCGCTTGGAACAGACCCACAAAGCAACTCCCTGAGCACACAAGAATTGCTTCGGACACTTGCGTCCAGGGCATAAAATGGGGTTGGAGGGGGATACGTCAT
Source organism: Effrenium voratum (assembly GCA_963377175.1). NCBI lineage: Eukaryota > Dinophyceae > Suessiales > Symbiodiniaceae > Effrenium > Effrenium voratum. The sequence goes on from CAUJNA010003333.1 coordinate 179,897, forward strand.
CACGTCTTGGTACCCTTCGTGGGGTCAACCGTGACGAGGGTAGATACCCATTTGACACTGGCAAATAGTTTGAAAGCTCGGGCCGAGGGCCCTCCCTCCCTTTCTTTCAAGTCATGGCCCTTTCTCTCTTTTCAAAAGAAGCCCCCCTTGGCTTTTGGTAGGCCCCTCGTCTGTACCCGCGTTTTGCGACTCGTCTGTACCCGCTGGAATCCCTTTTGTTTTTTTCTTTCCAAGAGGTATTGGGTTTTCCTTCCACTTCCCCGTCCGCAACCCCAGCTGAACCCAAGCGCCAACCGCAAGTGGACGACCGAGGCGCACCTACCAAGGCCTCGAGCCGGCTGCCAAGCTCTAGGACCGGCGGCGTGTCGTCGTCAGCTTTTTGGAGGATGCCCGATTTTGAGACGGGGAGCTGGATCTTTTTTTTTGAAAGGAGACATGGCCAATGTAGGCGGGACAGCCTTTTGGAGGACAAATGGGACACCCTCGACATTTCGCGTGTCCAATTCCTATTTTTAGACAAAGTTAAAATGGAGATGGACAAATGGGAATGGTTTCCCTTGGTTGCCACATATGGGTCAGTTTGTATACCAAGGGGATGGATGGGGTCTGAATGAATTTCCATTTTGTGTGGAAGAACTGAAATAGCCGGAGGGTGTCTAAAGTCTAAAGCGAAGCTTAAAAGGGTGTCTTAAAGGGAGTTGGAGTCGAGCAGTTGGAGGGTTTCTAGCCAGAAGAAGACAACTGCTTTCTTGTGAGAGCTGGAATTTGGGGGAAGGATTTAGCATAGCCCTGCGTTGCCATTTTGTCTGGTTGTCCAACTCCAAGTCGCGCTTATGGGAACCGGAGCCCCCCCTCACTCCTCTATTGGTTGATTCCCTTCTGTCCAGCTCCTCGATCGTTTCGCATGCTCCGAACCTATGACCAAACCACAAAGGCCGCGACATCGCCCTTGATCCTTCTGTTTTCTTTTCGGGGACATATTTTCCAGGGGGCCCACCAAACATTTTGGTGGGTGTTCTTTTGGTTTCCCTTTCAAACCACGAACGAAGGGGTTAATTGTTGATTACCCACAAAAAAGACACCCGGAAAGAGTGGTCGTGCTTGTTTGTTCACCCTAGGATCACAGCGAGGCAACGCGACCGCGCTGTTCAACGTGCAGTTGAGGCGATGTTCGCAGTCTCGAGCACAGGCCGAAGTGTCTGCGAGGGTTGGGCAAAAGTCGCCTGAGCATCTGACAAGTTGTTCAAGCGACCACCAGAGGATGCTGTTCACATTGGACGCGTGATCCGCACATGCTTGAATGAAGTTTGCCCAGCCCTATGTGTGAGGGAATTGCCCATGGGCTTTTTCCGCGTCCCAATTCCCTCCCCAGATGCTGGCCGAGCAAAGTGCAGGTTTACCGGCAGCTTTGGCCGGATTTCTTCACGGAGTGCATGTCACAGATGTGTCAGTTTCGATAGCTGCGATGGCGCGGGCGGGATCGGAGTGTCGAACAGAATCTGCTCCCCATTAAGGGCAGGCGCATGCGCTCACTCCGACCCCAGTCCATTTCTCCCGGTTCTTTCGCAGGTGGTTCTTGCGGGCAGGGGGAAAGGCAGACACGTAGAAAGGCAGGTGCTAGATGGGTGTGTCTTTTGGGACCAACTTTGTATTCCAGGGGTTTGTCGTAAATAGGACTACCAACGTTGGATGGTTTTAAGAACGGCCACCAATCAATTAGAGGGTTATAGATGGTTCCTTGTTTTCCCTGTTAAATGCTAGCTTTTGAAACGGCCTGGTCAAAAGGAACGTAGTCCCAATAGGGTCGGAAGAGAGGCCTCAAGTCTCACAGTGCCCATGTGAGCTTTCGTCAAGGTCACAGGACAACTCTGGGCAAATGACAACTCGTTGAGCGATTTGCGAGTGTTTTCACCTTCAGGGCGCCCGTCACAGGGATCCCATGATTTTTCCTGGTATCTTTGCTTGGTCTGCTTTGCTTTCTTTTTGTCGGGCACAACTGCTATCATTTAATTGGAAAGAACCAGTTGCCAATGCCCTGGAAAAAGCGAAGGCCCTTGCCAGCAGAGCCTACCATACAAGAGCATGAAACACTTGCGTACGCCACCCATGAAGGTCTTGGGGCTCCATTTTCTCATTTCATGGGTTTAAACAAAAAGGCAATGCGACATCCGCAGCTGACATCCCCTGCTTGTTCGCATCCCTGGCCGAACAGGGCGCTCGCAGAAATCAGCCCAGCACCGAGCAGGGCGCACGTGCCTGAATTGAGCCGCGCAGCCCGGGGGTGCCTGGAAGGCTGAGCGCGGTTTTGGGCCAAATTTTGTCGTTCTTTCCTCCAAGTTGTTTTTTCTCCCCCGGAGATTTTGCCTTTTCGGTGGTTTCAAGTACACTTTTGGGCCGATAATAGTTGTGTGTTGGATGTGAAAATAGCCATGATTGTTCATTTGCTTTGTTTGTTTGGATGGATGGATGGATGGATGACAGAAATCTGAGCGAAAGGATAGATGGAGGGCAGCGGACCACGAATTAGCTGCCAATTCTGGGCAAAGGACATCGCACACTTAGAGAGGTTTTGGTTTGCGACCATTTTCACCCGATGACGTCATTTCAGGATTTCTTGTTTCAGGTCGGGCACTGATTTTAACTGATTCAGATATCTCCACCAAAAATCATGGTGCACTTATGGCAAACCAGCCACCAAAGGCTGGCTTGTTCTGATTCAAACATGTTGCGCCCCTAAAACTGCGCGCGGCAGTCCAAATTTCGGTCAGCCCTGACCCAAGTCCGAGCCCCCACCGTGCGGTTCCAATCCGCTGCACGGTGGTTGGGTGGTGAGCACTAGAGCCAAAACGTTGGGCTGGCGCAGTCAGCTCCTTGGGTTGTGTTTTCTGCGGGGGTTGGGTTCTACGAAAGGAGAGGGGGCTGCGGTGAGCAACGAATTCTTCCATGGACAGAGTGCCGGGACCCCCCAAACATGTAGACGCTCCTCGAAGGGAGTCTCCAGATTTTCCCCGAAGGGGCCAAACGGCAAACCCCACATCGCTGCTCAGGGAACCCGGAAACCATGGAGGGTGGTTGAGGCCGCCCTGCCCATTCCCCGTTGACACCTTCACTAGGGGAGGTTGAATGGACCTGAATTCCCAACTCGCCCCAGGTGAAGCTTTATGCAATGCCTCTTAGGGCCAGAACCGCGGGTAGACTGGGAAGGGTATGTCAGGCTAGCGGTATCCCGCGAATGAGCTGGGCCCTGCTATCAGATGTACGGGGTACAATGGTCCGATCAGCCTCACTCAACGGGTCCAGAACAAAGCCCCGATCTGTCGAGGGGCTTCCCCAAACCCTCGAGGTTACTCAGGAAATTGCACCCAACACTGCGCCCAAAAAGGAGCCCATCTTGTTTGAACTCCTAGTTCACCCTATCCACACAGGGCTGGATGAGTTTCTATGAGTTTCTTGTTTCCCAGAGCTTCCCTCTCACACCTTGCCCCATCAGCCTTTTGCCCCGTTTTTGGGGCACTTCCTTTGCTGCTGCGGCAGCCGATCTTTTGCCAGTCCGCGCGCTTCTACACGGCCTCCATCCTCATCGCTGTGGAAGCGCTCTGGGACCGAAACGCCCGAAGCCCGGGCAACCGGAAGGGACCGGCTTCAGAGTGCGTGCAACAGTGTAGCCCTGACAGACCCGGTGTGACCTAATTACCTGATTTCCTCAGGCGAACCCTGGAAGCAAATGTGCCAAAAAGCAGGGGTCTCGACATTTCACATCTTGGGTGGTTTAAATGTGACTACCTAAATAGAGCTTTGTGCGGGTTGGGTCGATGAGTTGTCACTTTTCCGCCACTTGCAGGCTTGCAGGCTCTGCTTTAAGATGAACACATGCCACTGTTGGAAGATGCTCATTCAGCCTTGCTTCGACACCATCGGCGCCCAGCTTTCAGGGGTGGGGCTGGCGTTTGTAGGGAGCCCCTATAATCTAGCGAGCCCTTTGCCATTTGCTTTTTTTCCCAAAGTGAGTTTTTCCCAAAGTGAGTTTTTCCGTAAGCTTCATCTCTCGACCACAGGTGGTCTACCGAGACCTCAAGCCCGAGAACGTGATGTTGGACCAGGAGGCCGGAGTGAGACCGTGTGAGGCCGCGTGAGATCGTTCAAATCTCGCGTGTTCAGCTCCTTTCTGTTAGGCTTCATCATCGAGGACCAACACAAATCAAACCTCAGGCCAGTCAACTCGGATAGTCAACTCAGGTCAGAAATGCAGGGGGACTCGGTCCCAAGGGTTTCGTCAGTGGAAGACTCCTAGCCCGACTGGAAACGACCTCAGACCACGGAGCACGATGCTATTTCGGAACATGTTGTCGCAGCACGGTGAATCTTTTCGATGAGGTTTGGCTTGGAAGCGCAAAGATAATTCAACTCTCATTTTGGTGGGACACAAGAAGTCCACTAGAACCAGCAGGATAAACTCAAAACGACCATTGGGATTCCAAGCCCGTAGAAGAACAGAACCAACAGAATACTTCCAATCCAGACAGCTCCTTTCGTAACCCAGGGGAAGGATCTTGTCGATTCTTGCTTTCCCACCGCACCGATTTGGGGGCAGGGGCTGGGGGCGGCACAAGCTATTTTTCCCACTGTTCTTTTTCCTTGTCCATGATGAAGGTTCTTGACTTGCGGATTCCATCGGATTCCTGATTTCCAGTTTGTTGTGAATTGCAGCATTTGACCCAGCAACTTCATGATTGTGATAAGGGCTCAGGGCGATTCGAGCAAGTGACACACTTGTACTGAGAAGACAGTGGCGAATCAATGTGGACACGTATCAAGAGGTTCGCAACCCAACTTGGTGGCTGTTTGGCCAAGCCAACAGAAGGGAGAAAAGGTTCGTCCCAAACTGGGTTCCAGAACCCTCTCGCGTTGGTTGTGGTTTCTTATAGGCTTCCCTTTGAAGCAACTTCCAACTGGGGTTTACCCACCACTTAGAGATCACCCTTCCGCCAATTTTATGGCGAGCTCACCCATTAGGGGGTAAACCGAGCTCACCGTGATGTTGGTAAATAGACTTGATACATGTGTGTGTGTATCTTCAAGGGTACCATTTTCTCACCTTGGTTTGAAGGGAAACCTAAGGAAACCACGATCTGGTCATTCCCCCCCTTCAGCGGACCCTTCGGGTTATCCATGGGAAGTCAGATCCCCATGCTAGGGCTACGTGAAGATCATCGACTTTGGAGCGCGGGGCACGGGGGGGCTGGGGGTGGAGCTGGGGGTGCGGGGCTTCATCAAATGTGTGGAAAAACACTGCTGTGGTGGGAACCCATAAGGTAGATGTCCACCGGACCAAGATTTCCGGGAACTCAACATATTTTTGCAATAGAATCGTCTAGAAACGAGAATCCGGGGGCTGTGAAGGAACACGTCCGCCAAGGGATCAAGATTTCCGGAACATGGGGTGACTCACTCAATTTCGACCATACAAACTAGAGGGACGAGCTCATTTTCCCGTCCCTACGGGGAACCAAAGGAATTATTTTGCCTGTGGTCCATCATATGAGCAGTACTTCTTACCTGTTCCGACTGTGGCAAACATCCCTCCAAATGTGTGATATCCCTTTGGTCAAATAGCCCTCCAAAAAGGGTACCCTCATGTGTTACAACATGACCACCATAGACCCCCAACCTGTTGTCTTTTTGTACCTTCTCGCTTTGTTCATTCCGACCGCGCTCCGCCTCTCAAAGTTTTCCCACTCCCTGAAATCATAGCCTTTATTTTTTTCTTGGAAGACCATCTTGGTAGTAAACCACCCAGGGTTCCACTTTTTGATTACCCGAAAATAGACTTAAACCCAGGGGTGGGTCATGTACTCCAACAAGGGAGCCCCTGGGTTTAATTCTATGCAGGTCGCCAAAAAATAGGACTTGGCTCTTGTTTTGCCGGGGCGATGGACAGTCAGTTCCCGTTTTTGCGGCTCCAGTTGGGACGTCCATCGCCAGCTTCTGAGGTCTCGAAGAAGCTGCCAGAGGGCGAGAGCCGGACCTACACGGTTGTGGGCACACCCCACTACATGGCCCCTGAGGCGGCGGCTTCCAACAACAACCGCTGCCCAAAGGGGGGGTTGGATGAAGTTGGTATGTGATGGGAATTGGGGAAACCGACCATTTTGGAGGACCAATTCCGATTTGGTACCAATTGAGAAGCAATGTTGGCCCAAGAAAATCAACCCGGCAGATTTGATGGGGGGGTTGTTCCCCCAAAAGATCCCGTTTACGATGGGAACTCCCGTACTGCCCAACCAGGACCTTCTCCATCCTGAGTCGACATTGCCCACATGCCTAGAATCTCCTTTTGACCCTTTAAATTTGGTTGGTCAGACACAAGACCAACATACTTTTTCTTCTCAAAAGTGAACCGAGAGCTTATCCCCCAGCTTCCTTAAGCAAATGCAAAGCACGAGGGGGTGAGCGGGTGGGTGGGTGAGTGGGTGAGTAAACTAGCGAATTCGGAGAAGTGAGCAGCACACCAAAACACTGTTGGTTCTACCAAGATGGGTTGATACAGGCTTCGGCATCATATCCATTAAGCCATTGCTTAGGTCAGACTCCCAGGACTCACAAGCGGTTCTTTGATTTCAAGCGCTGCCGAACCGAGTTGTTCAGAGGCACCCTTTTTCCGCTTTTGGTGTACATCTAGCTTTGCATGCTTGAAGTCCTTCTTCTGAGGGTCCTTTAGGGTTTGCCTTATTTTATAGGTTGCTCGTTGACTTAGAGGGAACGGAGTGTACTCTTTTAGAACAAAAGCAGTTGACAAACTGGTAAAAGAGAACTGGCAAGTGTTACATTGATTGAACTCAAGCAAAGGAAAGCCAGAGTGCGGCTGTATGGGTTTCTTTTGCCTTGCGCCTAGCCAGTTACAACATTTGCAGGCAGTTCCAAGCACCCTGGAATCTAGTCTCGGCGAACTTCCTGTAGGCTTGCCTGAAACTGGTCTTTCTAAGTTGATGTCATGTTTTAGCAGCTACCTTTTGCACATGAGCAACGGACAGTATTGTTGGTGGCCTGTGGTTAGTTTGGGGAAACCACCATTGCCAGGTCCCAAAGATATTGGCCCAAGATTTTCCTTTTTGGTGTCTACAAAGTCATCCCCGCCTTGTGTAAGAGTTCCAATGCTGAAAAGATGCATTGGACAGTCCGAGGAGTACTTCCTCAGCCGGTTCTGCAAATGTGCTCGGAAACGAACCCACCCAACAGCCAGGAAGCTGGAAGGCTTTGTTTGTCTTCCTATTGTCGTTTGCATCATTCCCCAGCTGCAAGCTTTGGGGTCTCTGGGCAAATTTTGCGGAGCCCGGAACCTGCCTTGACCTCCTCTTGCGTTTCAGGTTCTCACATATCCGAATAATCTTTTGCCCCAACACAGAGGTGTGAGACCTCGAGATTTCTGTCTTGGGGGTGGTTCCCTACTTCAGGTTGGCGAATTGTTCATAGTTCTGATTCGCCCCGGCTAGAATCTCCAAACCTGCAATTTCGTTGGCACGGGCTGAGATCCGCTCGCTCGCAGCCCGCTCACGCCTCGTCAGAAAAACGCCAGGTCTTTCAGGGCAAGGGCTACGGAGTGGAGGTGGACTTGTGGTCTCTGGGGGTGATGCTCTTTGAGTTCGCCCGAAAGCCCGGAGACCTCCACACATTGGATCTCGGTGTTCCTTTCGAAAAGGGTACCTTCCCAAAGCACCCAGCCACAAGTTACACTGAAGTGTATTGGTTTGCTTTTCAATCCGGTCCTTCTTTGGGGAATGGGAAGACACCACGCCGCCTCACCCACGATCCAAACCAAAAGCTGGGAAGCTCACCAGACGAGAAGTCGTCTCAGAAGTCGACGGAGTTGAGCCCGTCATTTTCATTCGGAAACTGGGCAGAAGGGCCATGACAGCAAAGGGTTGTCACTCCCAAGTAACCGCCCGGTGTGGACGATTGCGCATCAGTGTAGGGGTCCTTTTTGTAGAGCTTTTCTCAGCTTCCAAGTGTTTGAGCTGTTTTGAACCTCCCACTGCTCGAGTTTCCAAGGCGCTAGTTTGAAGTGATATTTCTTTTCGTGGTCCGATGTTTATGGCTTGGAGCCACAACATGGGTAATATACATATATATATATATATTTATAATAAATTATATTATATATAGAATATACATACATATATATATATTATATATATATATATCTATAACCTCCTCCCAGACCGGGCTTCGTTTGCCCTGTGGGTTCCCTTCAAAACGACCCAAGAAAGGACCCCTGAATCACAACACCATGAGCCGTCGGCCCTAGGTCTGCGGGTACCTGCCCTTCGGCACCAACGTCTCCGAGCCGCGCGGAGCCACTGCGATTGCTTCCTCCTCGAGAAGTTCGGGTGGTTCCTGTGGAAAGGGGGAAAGACCTAACTTGCAAGGGCCCAGGGACAACTTCGGGGGATTCGGGGCAAACTCACTAGTAGCATTTAGGAGTTTCTCAATGCCGGACCCTTTCGGTTTGGTTCTAAAGTTTCTAAGGCACCACAAGGGACCCCCACCATTTTGAGGGCCCCCCCACAATTTTTACAAGGCATCACTGAATTTGGGTTTCAAGTTCCATCCCACAGAGATATTTGGGCCCAGGCGGTGCATTCTCCACTTCCATGATTTCAGGTAACCGGTATTTTGTGGTTTGGATTGGTGGTTTCCCACCAAGCAGAGGCAAGTTGATGATTGGAAGGGTATTTGGGCCGATCTTTTCTCGAATCCGCGGCCTCTTTGAAAAACCCTGCCTTTCGCCCGCAGTGGGGAGCTTCTTTCGCAAGATCCCTTTGAGATGGTTTTGAAAGGACACCAGCAGGAAACCGACTACCTGGAGGGGGCTAGACCCTGAGGGCTACGTGACAAGAGTCCTTGACGACCTGTCACAATCTGGCAGACTTCAGGTTGCACAGCGGGTTTGTGCAATTGGCAAATCACTCGCCTTTGTGTATCCTGTGCTTATTTCTCTGCACTCTGTCAGATATATCACGGGATGATCAGGGTCGGATTTTCTCCCAACATTGGCTCCTGCGGCTAACCACGCGTTGGTTCACAAGGGAAGCCAAACGCAAGCGAAAGGAAGCCACTCCTTGTTGAGAGGGACGCCCACCTTGCCTTTTCATTTCCTTTGTTGTCGCGCGTTTCTGCGCCGCCAGCCCGTTCGGCGCGGCTCGCTCCGCTCCTCTGCCATGGACTCCGTGCGCTGGCTGCTGGCACACTTGCGTGATGCGGGGCGGCCCATGGTGCCCTTAAGCACTGCGCAGGTCTGGCTGTGGAGAACGTGTTTTGAGGCGTCCAGTTCCGGTGATTTTTTCTGGGAAATCCACTGTGAAGTGATCGAGTAGTTAGTCATGAAGATGATGCGGATGGGCAATTCTGCTTTGGCAGAAAGGTTTGTTCTCTGCAAATTCTGTAGGTGGGGGGCCAGCTTCAGAGTTTGCGCACCTACGTCGCCGGCCTTCCGGTGCAGCCGCCGGACGACGGTTGCCGACGGCGCGCCTCAGAGCGACCAGGGGCTTCTGCCCCCTCCCCCACCCCCCGTGAACCGGCTGGATTTTCCTTTCAGGTTTCCTGGATTTTTTTCCCTTCAAAGTCAGCCTTCGAAACCAGGATGTTTTTTGATATGCGCAGCGTGGAAGTCACTTAAAAGTTCGACCAAGTCAGCCTTCGAAACCAGGATGTCTTTTGATATGGGCAGCGTGGAAGTCACTTAAGAGTTCGACCACCCCAAATTGGGCTTTCCATAGGTCGCCCCCTTGGCTTAACCACTTGCGGGTTGGCAATCTTGGAAGTGGCTGTGAGATCTCGACAGGGAATCCCGCAACATTGGCTGGTATTTGCGCAACATTTGCATGTCCTTCAAAGGGTGATACCCAAGGAGTGAAGGTGGTGGGGGATCCCATGATCATCGATGCCGACGGCACGACGCATCACTACTGGGGCCCGGCAGTGCTGGTGAACTTCAACGGAGCCGGGGTGGTCACTGCCCTGGAGTTTGTGGACACACATCGTGACAGGAACTTTTCTGTGTGTGTGTGTCGTTTAAAGGAGAACCCCATTTCTGAGCAGTTCAACGGAGAGCACAAGTCTGTATCTTCCATTTTGACGACTGGGGAGTTGCCCAGGGACTGCACTCCTTTTCAGCTCAGCTTGGCACAGCCCAGATGTCCTTTGGAGACCACAAGTTGAGAATTGAGGTGGGGTCTTTTTTTGTTGTATGGATGATTTCGGAGGGACGAGAGTCAAAAAGGCGGCCCTACCCTGGCAGGAACTACATCTCTGAAGTTTGGAGGTACGAGCTCCACAGCCGTCGCTACAAGTACAGGTTCCTTGAGGCGGATCAACCCCGCTGTTTCCCCCAGACTCTGGTTTTCAGCGGTCTCCCCAATTCCAATAGAGTCTAAGAATGAGCAACAGGGTCCAAACAAGCCTTGAGTTGCCACTGGGGTTAGTGGCTTCCCAGTGGGTTTCCAGGCCTGCTTGCTTCCGGGCAGCTCGATGCGCTTTTTAAGCTGACACAGCTTGGAACACGAAGGTTTCCCTTGGCTTCCGGCTCCTTGGGTTCGGAGTTGGAAGTTCCCCCGGGGGTGCAATCCACCAGAAGTCTGAAGTCTGCCTGCGCAACTCCTAGGTTGGGGCCCAAAGGCTCAAGAACCGTGGCAACTCTCCCGTTTTAGGATCCCCTTTTCTCGATGCGCAGGCGAATCACGCGCAAAAGGCTTACGCATTCAAGGCGTACGGCTCGTGTGGGCTTCTCCACGGGTAGGTCTTTCTCCAAAAAGAAGCTTCACTTTAGCTTCTCCAATTGTACCTAAGAAAGACACACTTCGGTTGCCAGGAGGAGGGTGTGGAGCGGGTTTGCACTCGCGGCCGCGGAGCTTTAGAGGGCCCCGAGTACGTGGCGGGCGACGGCTCCTGGAGCTCGGAGCGGGGGGATGGCGAGGTGCCCACGGAGTGGCGCCTGGGTCTGCCTGATTTATGGCGAGCTCACCCCTTCGGGGGGGCAAAACGAGCGAAAGCCATGGTAAAGATCGTTTTTTTGTTTGTTTCAGGTGTTGGAAGCATGGCAAAAAAAATGCAGGGTGGGTCTTGCATTGAGGGTTCCCTTTTGGGCGGTTTTTTAGGGACAAGGGGAAATGATCGCTGCGCCTGAAACGCGATTTGTTTCCGGTCCTTCGTTCGTGGCTCCACAATGATCAACCCCGCGTGCGTGCACTTTCAACGTGTGACTCGGAACTTGTCACGCCTTGTCTCCCCCACTTGCTTGCCCACTTGTGCCCCCCGCCTGTCTCCAGTTGTCTCCTGTGCTTGCTCCTTGGCACGGCCTTTCTCCCCGTCTCTACGCTTGTCTGCCTGCTCACGCTTGGAATCTCGGACCTTCTCATGGGTTGTCCTATAAACCTGCTTCTCCCCGTTTTGGTGACTTTGATTCGGCCTCGACACCATGATGTGGGGTCTAAAATAGATGACATCATAAATCACGTCCGTGTGTTCAGTAATTATTGATATGCTTTCCATGTGCAAACTATCAGCTCTTGTTGTTGAAACTTACTACGATATTCTTCGGTCCTCATTGACCTCGAACTTAAGATGTGATGTACCTTTGAGGAGCATGGTTTCTTTGGGGTTTGGTGGCAAGATCTTTGATATTGGTTGTCCAAGTTCCTGCGAATGGGCAGGACACGAGCGATTCTGGGCCTCGATGAGAATGGGCTTCCGATCAAACTCGGGCAGCCCTTATTCGTGCTTGGCGAATGAGGGGTTTCTGCCCTCTTTCAGGGGGTACCTTCACTTCACTGCTCTCTGTGTTTTTGTTTTGTTTGTGGTTCTGATCATGGCTCGTCAAAATTCGTGGCCTTTTTAAGTAGGCGACACCAGGGTCCATTTTCACAAGCCCCTCATGTTTGCTGGCGGCGCACTTCGGCTTTTCGCGAACATGCCGAGGGCGAAGTGCGCTCCCTGAAATACGCTTGGAACCCCGAAGCATGCTCCATTTCCCGAAAGGAGATTCCTCCACGAGGGTTTAAGAACATGATGAGAACCAGGCACAAATGAGCGGAATCCATCTATGATCAACCAAGCCGACCCCTTTCAAAGGACCACGCGCAGCCGACGAATTTCAGTGGAATCCATCGCATAGGTGTGTTTTTTAAGGTTAGTGTGGTTCGAAATTGATGGGTTCCACTGGTTTAGATTGGTTTCAGTCCATTTACCAGTAAAACCCAACTATTTCACCAACAGGACGTTTGTGTTTCCAAGGACATTTGTGAGAGGTTTCCTCCAAAAATGGCCCCAGCGACCCCAGGTTCTTGCAGAAGTTCAAGGCTTCGGCCCGCACCTTCTTCATCAACTGCTCTACGGGCACCTTCGTGGAAGGTGCCGCGATGGGCGCCAAGCAAGCTTCCCAGGAGAAACCTGCAATCTGGGTGTGTCTTAAGATAGGGGAATCAGTAGAATGGTTTTTCCTTTCTGAAATTCCCATGAAATTTCAAGACCTCCAAACGGGTACCAGAGATGGGCCCCTCCTGTCAGGGCCGCAAGTTTTTGCCTGGTCCCTTGGCCCTCGACCCGTACAGCGTAACCCTCTTTCCTCCAAAAGCTCAAGTCCGAAAGTTCGGCTCTGTTCGGGGAACAGGCGAAAGGGGGGTCCCTTTGTGATACGTGTCGGGAAACGCCTACCCACTCCTTTGAGCGAGCAAATCGTGATTGGGAAAATCATAGATATGGCAGATATGGTTGCAATTCCCACAATGTGATGCTGCCAGACCGATGTCAAGCCAGGTTGTCCTGTTTCAAAACCGCCAGTCTACAAGAATTTGCTTGGACATGTTTCTGCTTGTGTCAACTGCAAGAAGGTTTCGAATGGACCTTTAATCTGCAGGTCCTTGGGGCACGCGGGCAATTCCCTCGGGGCGGGTTTTGGCGCTGAGTCAGCCTGTTGCCCTGGAGACCCTTGGCAAGGACGGCCTGCCTAAAAGTGCCGGTCCTAAAAGGTGGGTGGCGGTTTGGGCCTTTTGACTAGTTGGTTTGCACCCCCCCCCTCCCCCGATTGTTGGAAGCGAACTGAGAACCACCTGCTCGAGGGCTTCTCTCAATCAGCTGGTGGGTAAACCTGGCCCAAATTTGTCTCAAGCCCTGTGCTAGGCCCTCCCTTTTGTGCCATCAAGAGCTTCTGGGACAAGCCCACGGAGCTATGTGCCCAGATCTTCGCGAGCATGGAGGTGGGAAACCAGCTACTTTGCAAAGGTGAGTAGCATTGAACCAAACGAAGAAATGCAGATACGCGCAAAAATCACACATTAATGAATAAGTAGATAAATCAATAAATAAGTCAATAAATGAATAGACTCTGACATAAATAAGAAACATATAAATAAGCAAATACGTAAAGCAATAATCAATAAGCAATTATATACACATATGCAAACCCAAACACATAAAGAGCAGGGAATGAGTCCAGTCATGAATGAAGTTGGTGAGTGGGATCCCTCAAACTGAATTGGTTCGTTGTTGTTTTCCGGCAGAATCCCAAAACGGGACATCCGAGGCACCGCACCAGGACAAAAATGGCAAAGGCCAAACAACGCAGGTGGAGCCGGCGGAATGGATGCGGAAGTCGCTGGACATCATTTCCTCCATGTCCGGCTGGCACCACAAAGAGGAGCTGCCTGGCAGAGTGGGGCGAATTTGTTGGACCGTCTCAGTTCGCAGGAATTTGGGTTGGTGTAAAGGTAAAGGCCAAGCTTGAACAAACCCGGCTTTTTGCTTTGGGCCTTCTGGACTGAGGAAAAAAGGAAGGGCAAACAGCAGGGACGCACAAGATGTCCTGGATGTGCTGACAGTGCACTTTGCATGTGGCTTGGCTGCTGCAGTCTCGATGCCGAACGATCGCCATGGTGCTGCTATCCAAGTCTGAGAGCATCCTCGAAGACCGATCCGTGCCTTTCGTTCAGGTGGCGTGGGCCCGTGGCTTTGCGAGTTTCGGTCAACATTCGCTGTAGTCACTGTAGTCCAGGGTTACGGTTAGTGTGGGGTTTGGGACATATAGGGGACTCACGAGGGGGGGGGGACTAAGTTATGGATATCCCACGAGAACAACATGCTTTTGCCACATACGTTCCTCCTTTGCTTTCTCAAACACTGGAAGCTGGGTCGAGGATCAGCAGGCCCCTGAGAGCGGCTTTTTTGGGAGGCCCGAGTGAGGCCCTTGAACACTTTTCTGGACCATCTGTTGTGCAACCTGTCAGCCGAAACCAGTTGATCCCCGATGAAGGTTTCTCAGTCACAAGTAAAAGGGTTTGGAGAGGAGTCAAAGACCAAGGGAGGTCCTCGATTCAGGTCCTGGGCTTCACATGTTGGAAACCCTGCCCTCTGATTTGGCCTTCTGGGGGATTAATCAGGGGCCGAACGCAAATAGGACCATAGGAACTGGGGAGCTATTTGTCAAGGGCCAATATTTGTGAGTGAATGCTCTCAAGTGGGGTGATAGGACAAATGCCACTTGGACACATGCGCAACTCATTGAGTTCACTTACCATCCACCATTTAGGGCATTTGTCAGAGGTCAAGTTTAGTTTTGTATACGAGTCAGAGGCTTTGTAGCCCATGGCCCATGCCTTTCCTAAACGAAGGGCTGGTACTTTTAGAACAGACACCGCCGTCGGAAGCCCAGATTTTGGCGGGGGCGTACTTTTAAAGCGGCTGCGCGCGTGTTAGACACGCGCGCGCAGCCAGCTGTTTACATGGGCGTGCCTCAGCTGTGGAGTCTTTTTCCTAAACTCTGCCAGCCATGCGCCGGGTGGGGGGAGCTCCCCCATTTGAGGATCAAACCCTGCAAGCGACTGGCTCTGTTCTTGGCTTTCACCTGTTTCTCATGGGGAGGACATGGCATCCCCAAGCTTTGAAAAGCCAAGGGCAAATCCAGTATCCCAGTCCTTCACAAGAACACTTTGTCCATGGCATATTTCTCCACTGATAGCGAGCTCGCCTAGGGGTAAAACACGCTCACCCGCGATGAATGTCCCTGTCTTCAAGATTCCATAGTCAGGTTGGAATTTGTAGCAACCAATGCAGATGGTTTGAAGTCCAGAACTTTTAGGGGCTTTCTCTCTCTCTCTCTCTCTCTCTCTCTCTCTCTCTCTCTCTCTCTCTTCGTCTCCAGGGAGCCCACTCGGGCGGCCAAACACCCAGGCATGTCACCAGGATGGAGGTGTAGAAGTAGAAATGGACGCCTTTTTTGGATGTCGTGTTCGTTTGAAGGGAAAGAAGAAACACCGGAAGCCACGTACCAAGCGCAAGGCCCCCAACCTTGAAGCGAAGAAAAGCAGGGGGGAGCTACAGGAAGGAAGCCAACGATCCAAAAGTCTCCAACCAGTTGCACGGCTTCAGTTTTAACCTTGTGACACACCCAACTTGCCCCCGGCCGGCGTCTCCTGAGAGAAAAGAGAGCGGACTGCGCGCCACTGAAGCCTCGAGGTACTGGGGTCAGAGCTGCAGCTGGGTTGCCCTTGCAAGCTATCTCGTTGTAAACATGCATTTGTTTTTTTTGGGAGTTGGTGCCCTTACGTAGGGTTGTCGTATTGCTGAAAACCAAACGAACACCAAAGCATTCTTTTGGGCAACCATATCAAATTTTGACCACAGCAGTTTTCTGTATCTAACCATTTCAGTTTTGAGGCATGGAGCACACACTTGACTCAATGCTTGATTGTGAGTTAAAGGATGTACATTTTTTTCTGCGTTTGCGTAAGAGCAAACCGAAGCCCTTTTTGGCAGGGTTGAGGTGCAGAGCCTAAGAGCACCGTTCTGACAAGCCAAGTAACTTGCAGAAGCAGCCTGATTTGTTTGCCCTTTGATCATGCTCAGAGCACCCCCGTGTCATGTTGCAGTCATTAGGTTTGATGCAGTGCCCCAGCAGAATTCATGCAGGAAAAGAAGCCCCTAAATGTCCCTGTTGAGCTAGTTTAAGCATCACTTTTCGGACCCTGGACCGGCCGTAGCTGAGAAAGCATGCCACCAGATTGCCTCAACATTCTGACTGAACTTTTCAACTACTCTTTCAAAACAAACACACCCAAATTCTCGAGGAGTCTTGATATTTCCCAAAAGAAGCGGTGAGAATGGAGTCTGGACGGATTTCTAGAACATTTCCCTCGGTTTCCCTGCGAACACACGGTGAAACAGGTACAGCTTTCTTTTTGTGCGGAATTCCAGGGTCGGGTACATCACTGGAACGACCAGACCCTGGCCCACTTTGGGGAGCCAAATTCGTCGTTGGTCGTCTCCTCTCGGGTTCGTAAGGAGGCCTGATGCTATCCTCCCTGGACTTCCCCACTCTCATAAGGGATGGTTCAGTTCGGGGTCGTTCCCTCATCTCCCTGGCTCAGAACCAGCCAAGCTTCGAAGAGGTTCTGAACATGAGCTTCCTGGTTTTCTGCCAGCTTTTGGTCAAGGCGCCCTGTCCTTAACATTTTTGGCATTTCCCGAGGCGCCAAGTCTGCTCGGCGGTGCTGCGGGGCAAGCTGAAGTTCCCCTCGGCCTTCAAGGAGGGGGAAAGAGCCTTGCGTGGCTTTTAACTTCTTTTGCGGCAAAGGGGGGGTGGTTTTGTTTGGTTTTGCTTGGTATTTTGTTTGGTTTTGTTTGGTTTTGTTTGGTTTTGTTTGGTTTTGTTTGGTTTTGGTTGGTTGATTGATAGGTTGGTTGGATTGATTGGCTGTTTGGTTGGTTGGCTGGCTGGCTGGTTGGCGGGCTTGAACCTTGGAACATGGTACAAGGTCGTAACAGATCCGAGCAAACTCTTAGCGCCTGATGCATCGAGAGGACAATGTGAACCCGAAGAACCCCCGGAAGGATCCAGTTCCAACCGCCAAAGCAGGAACCCGCCCTGTGAAGTCCAACCTCTCCAGAAACCAAGACACAACTCGCGAGTTGTCGACCATTGTGCTTTCGGTCGCCACTGTCCGTGCCACTCTTGCGGAATTCTCCTTTTCAAGTTCTAAAGTACCCAAGGGAACAGACATCCACCAGTTTGGTCTGACAGAATCCGTGCCATGTTCCACTCAAAGAAATTTCATGAATGCTGAAGGTGGATTCCAGGAGTCGGAGGGGACATGGCACTGAAGGTTGGCGAGACGGAGCGTTGCATTTGGCTGAGTGGATGTTCCCTGTTGCTTTCTTGATTCCTGTTTCTTGTTCGTGGCGTTGCACGACCAAGAAAGGCACGATGCTTTAATGACATCCCGATGTTTACACAAAGCCTCTCATGAGCTTTCGGCAAAGGTGGCTATCCGCTTCAAGGCGTTGGATTTCCACTGATGCAGCATCCATGAGGGAACAAGGCTGCTCAACCACTCGTCTCAGGATTTCCTCCATTTCGCTTTTTGGAACCTCCAGAAGTAGCAGTGTCCATGGACACCACCGGTTCAGGGTTACCCAAAGGCGATCGTCGACATTAGGCCCCCGCCCCTCCCTCCCTTCCCGGAACCCCTCCTAAGAAGATTCTACCAACCTTCTCCCGGGATGGAATTGGGGGAGGCGCCCTTCTGCCTGGGTGCGAGACTGCAGTCCTTGCAGCAGGGTAGCCACCGTTTCTTGGGCAGCTCCGAAACAATGGTGCCTCTGTTGTACAGGACGATGTCGCCAAGGACCTCATCAAGGGCCTGCTGACAATTCCAGCCGGGAGCCTTTGCAAGAGGAATTTGGGAGTAGGGTTGGCGGTTGTCTTTCTTTCTTTCTTTCTTTCTTTCTTTTTTTTCTCTTTCTTTCTTTCTTGCTTGCTTGCTTGCTTTGCTTTGCTTTGCTTTGCTTTGCTTTGCTTTGCTTTGCTTTGCTTTGCTTTGCTTTGCTTTGCTTGCTTGCTTGCTTGCTCTTTGTTTGTCTTTGTTGTTGTCGTCCTTGTTGTCAATGTTGGCCGTTGCCCCGGAACTCAGCTTAGCTGAACCTTTGCTTGACTTTGGACAGAGACATAGTAATTTTCTGACCGGCGAGACTTAGGCCCTTGACGGGCCCCACATTGGCAGCATGCCGAAGATGCACCGTATTTCCCACGTGCGCTGCTGGTTTCCGTGGCTTTGGGCTCCAGGATTGGTACCCGAAGCGGCCACATCACGCGGCGTGTTTCCGGCACTTTCCAGAAAGTCTTCAGCTTTCAAACCGAGCCATGCGCGAGGCGATCTGCATTCACATTGGCCAGGAGCTTTGGAGAGTTGAGCAGACCTTTGCTATGATTTGGTTCTTGCCCCAGTGGTTTGGGGTTGATTGCGGTGTGGACGTACGGTGCCTACAAACAAATTCGTGGAGGGCGGGCCAGGGCAGGCGGGCTCAGAGGTCATAAACTGTACTTGTCTAATCCGCAAAGAGCTGGGGGCCAGATAGTTGGGTGTCGGAGGTAGAATTCCTGTTTGCTGCTTACGCATACGGCCTTCCGCTTAGCGTTCGCCAAGAAGCCCTGAAACTTGGATCCCCGGGGTGGCGCAGGCAAGAGGTGGGCCTCGCGGAGGTAGTGTAAACTGGTATTTAAGTGTTGGCGCCGTGCATCCTAGATGCTGATAGTTTGGTGGTTTGACGCTGACCGCAAATGAATGCTCTGGCGGTTCGGTAGTAGCCCGAAAGGCCTTGGGTTGGCAAGTAAGTTCTCAAATTTGCAACCACGCCCCAGGGTGGCGTGCAAATTGGCAACGCCTGCTGGGAGCTGTTCTGCTTGGAGCATGGTATCCAACCTGATGGTCAGATGCCGTCCGACAAGACGATCGGCGGGGGGGATGACGCATCCAGCCTGATATGAGCGGTGTTTGTTTTCGGTGTTCGCTGGCAAACACCCACTATGTGTGGATGTTTGTTTGGTTTTAATGTCAAGCTGTTGCGTACAATGAAGCATTGCGCCAGAACCTGGGTTTACAAAGCCAGGGATTCTCCAGCTTTGGATTTCAAGTTGCATGTCCAGACTAAGTTGGTGTTTGTCTTCCACGGTCCCTCGAATTATTGGATTCTTATGGTGCTTGGATGGCCCAAACATGACCAGCACGAGGGTTGCCCAAAATTGGGGTTGATCGCTCAACTTGAGAGAACTCGATGGTTTGTACCCGGGGTCCGTTTGGGACATACGCTTGCATGAACATAGTATCACTTGAACGCAATGGTCTTGGCCTGGACGGGGCTTTAAATTGCGCGCACCTGCCTCATGGGACATTTGCCCTAACATGACTCATCTTTTGTTGACATCGAGGACGAACCCCCCAAATCTTTCATGCTTGTCATGAGCGAGATGGTTTGCTCCTGCCCCTGATTTTTATGCGCTGCGCAACGCGCTGCTTGGGCTTCAGCGCGAATATTCCACCGCCAATCCAACGGGTGATCTTGAAATACCACTACTCTTAATGTTATTTTACTTATTCTGTGAGACTGAAGCTCGCATCGTGTGAGTTTTTGATTTAAGGTTGCCTTGTTTGGCAACTGATTTGTGCGGAAGACACAGTCAGGTGGGGAGTTAGGCTGGGGCGGCACAGCTGTTAATGCAGCTGTATGGGTACACAGTCATGGCGTGAACAGCAGAATCATGAGCGCACAATCCGCAAAGCGAAGAGCCTCCAGGTTATTCCCCGAGTTACGGTAGACCCGCTTGACGCCTTGCCCAGAATGCTCCGGAGGGCTAAGTGCCCTGCATGGTTTTCGGGGCCTCAGCCACTGAAGACAACTAGAACAAAGTTTCGAGTTCGTGCAAGGCCTACACAAGGCGAAGACTTAGATGAGAACACGATGGGGGCAATCAAGCAGCAGCTGCAAAAAGTTCAGATGAACCGTCACACCGGCACAAATCGAGTCAGCATGGGCAGAGTGCAGGCACTTTGCTTGCGGCTTACTTGCTTCAAAGCTCTGGTGTGCATAAAGTGCCCAAGGCCGTGTGTATTTATAGGAAGTACGGTATGTCAGCTGGATTTGCCCCAACTGCATTTCTTCAAACCAGACGATCAAGTCCTACTTGTCTCTGGCTTCTTAGAAAACCATGGGCCCTGACAGCGTTTGCCTGTGTGGGCTTGGACAGCGCTTTGCGACGACTTGTTTCGAATTGGGCAGGGCGTTGTCCAGATGTCTTG
The DNA here is from genome assembly GCA_963377175.1 of Effrenium voratum. Lineage (NCBI taxonomy): Eukaryota > Dinophyceae > Suessiales > Symbiodiniaceae > Effrenium > Effrenium voratum. Next base: position 200,014 of record CAUJNA010003333.1, read on the forward strand.
AAAGCTTCTTTAAACCCTTGTGGTTTGAGCGTTTAGGACTTGAAGTGTGGCGGGAAAGGACGGCTGCCTTGAGCAGGTTTATTTCGGTAGAAAAGAAAACTGGAAAACAGCTGCGTGGGCGCTCGAGGCCATGCTCAAACTGCTCCAAGACAATTGGTTGGTTTTTGCTGGTTGACGCACGCATGACAAAAGCAATTGATGAAAACCCGGGCTCGAGCTGTTTGTGGCGAGTCTGTGCTGCGTGCAATCACCTTTGCAGGTCTGCGCTTTGATTGGCCACAGGGGTTCGCATTGCTTTGCAAGAAAGAACCTGACAGAGCAACTCGTGCCTAGGTATTGGTTTGCGGTTTGGCAACAATATCTAAGCTGCGCGGTTTGCGCCACGTCGCCTGCCCGCGCTTCCCGGCATTCAGGCCCAAGCCAAGCTTTGAACCAAATGCTGCGTGGAGGAGCCAAAGGTGGGGCAAAGGCCACAGAGCGAAAGCGAGGGGAGCGTCATGAGTCCTTGCTGTTGGATGGACTGGAGAAGTTGTTGCAAACCTTCGTCAGTGAACAAGGAGAAAGCTCTCCGGCAAGGCATCCGCCAGAGAAACGGGCCAGAGCGCAGGAGACCAGAGCAAGACCGTGCCCGCCAAAGCCAGACAAGCGGCGGCGCCTCTCAAGTCAAGCGCCCGGTCAACGCCTTTGTGGGCAGATGTGGTTAATTAAGGGGGGGGCCAAACAGCGGAGATCGCCCCATGCCAACAAGTCCGGAAAAAGGCAGCAAGCCCAACTGTGCAGCAGTAAAATGTGCAAGCATGGATGCTGTACTTGACCTGCAACAACTTGCCAAGAAACACGGCATCGCTGACACGGCGGCAGCACGAGTGTGAACACCCGGTGCCAACCAAGAGACCAAGTATGAGGATGGGAAGATGGCCTTCCTACCATCCTGCAGGGTCTGGGCTACGCAAGTGCTGGGTGTTTGCAGCTTCAGCAAGCAGAGCTGCGGCTGCGGGTGCTAGCGCTTGGAATGCCGTGTCATCAAAGTACGGCGCGCAGGAAAACTTGAGCAAGCTAAAAATTTCCACAGCCAACGCCTTCAAGATGAGGGCACAAGCTTTGGCCGACCTTCCTGAGGGGTGTGGTGCGCCACGACTCGTGCTTGGGATTGATTTTAGCGGAACCGCCACGGCAAAAGCTGAAGTTGCCGAAAGCCGGTGATGCGAAAGTGAGCGCCGGCTGCGCACCCTGCATGCTCGCGCAAGACTCCTGAGGGTAGCGTCCGCTGCCATTGCCAGTGCAAGCGCGCGGGGGTGGCTTCACAAGCTTCCCAACACGCTTCGCTCGCCAGGTGCACATAGCGCGGCGCAGAGACAAACAGAGCACTTGCTCAAAAGACTTGAGGTGTATCTTTACCGCAGGATGGCAGTCTTGGAGCATTCTCCGGGCCGCCCCTGCCCAGCTTGCTCCAGCAAGCGATGAACACTGGAGCTCAACTCCAACGCAAAGAGAGCGAGCTGCAGATCTGCAGGCGCTTGCTCACAACATGGCAACAGGAGTCCCAGGCCAGGCCGGGCTCTCCAGTGCAATGCCAGCAGATCAAAGCCAAGGTCTTGCCAGAATGTTCTGCCGCTGTGCCACACATGTATGCCTTTGTCCTGAAGTTCGGAGGCGGTGCTGAAGGGCGTGAGCTTCGGGAGACTGAGGAGTTCGTTAAGCAGTTAAGCAGGCCGGCGTCGTCCAGCGGTCCTTGGGGGCAGATGCTTGGGACAGCTTGTGCTTGCCCGGGAAAACAGTTGCTGCGGTTGCGCCATGCCGCCCTGCGGCTGTCCTACCACGTGGTAGATAGTGCTTCGTTGTCTTGGATTCCTGCTTGAATCCAGCTTGCCAGAGTGTGCGCGTGGTTGGGCTCCCTTCAATGGCATGCAAACCCCCCCGCGGGCATGGCGCCACCACAGACTTGGGATTATCACGTGGCGCGGCATTGCCAGCGATCGTGCCACGCAGGATCACTTGCTTCGCGAGTCTTGTGTTTCGGCAAGTTTGTGAGCTCGACGCGTTGGGGCGCGGCAATGGTTCGCCTTGCTGGAGTTGCCTGGTCTGAGCAAAGTTGCAAATCGAAAAGGCCGAGCAACACGTTCTACACGCAGCAGCAGGGCTTGCTGGAGGGGCAGTGAGTGATGCAGTTTTGCAGGTCATGACTGGGAACCCTGTCAGCCATTCTTGTGTGTGCTGCCAAAGGAGTGTCCCACCCACTTGGGATCATGTGAGCTGGAACTGAGTTGTCCGGCCTTCAGTTCTTCTTGACCCGGGATCTTGAGGGACCCACGTAAGCCTTATGATGCCAGGCATAGGCCAGCGGCTGAGGGTAGCTGGTGCAAACCAGCGGGCGCTGGCTCGAGCAGTCGGGTGTGTGTCGGCATCCATGATGAAGGAAGCTTGGGTGCCTTTCCCAGTGGCACGGCCACTTTTGGAGACTGACAGTTCGAACGTATAACGTATGAGAAGAGCTGTTGCGTGGCCTTTCCCAATGGCACGGCCGCTCTTGGAGAGAAACTTATCGAACGTATCGAGGAGAGCTGAGGGTGCCTTTCCGAAGGGCACGGCCGCTTTCGGAGACAGACTTTTCGATCGTCTGAGAAGAGCTGTTGTATCCTTCTTCCGAAGCAAGAACTGTCGCATATCACGCCCACAAATGACCAAACGGCCTGCAAAACGATGGCGGGTGTCAACGAAGGCTTAAGAACTATTCCAGTTTCGCGCGTAGGGGTTTTGGCGGCAGCTCATATTGCAATGCGAACTTTAGAAAAACAAAACAACTATGATCCATGTGTTGCCGTCCATTTTACTCACGCAGTTGCCGCCTTGCGGCGCTGTGTCGTGATATCTCGGCGGTGCGCGGCGCGTCCAATAATGTACCCCCCGCTTCAGGCATTCAACACGTTCTTCAGCGAGACTGGAGCGGGCAAGCACGTGCCTCGTTGTGTGATGGTCGACTTGGAGCCGACTGTCGTGGACGAAGTGCGTACCGGCACCTACCGTCAGCTCTTCCACCCGGAGCAGCTCATCTCTGGCAAGGAAGATGCCGCGAATAATTTCGCACCAAAGCTAAATTTAGGTTTCGCTTTTGTTTTCCACCTTGGGGTGACACGTCACGGGCCCAAGCAATATTTTTTTGAAAGAACAAACGCTTGGTCACGTTGAGGCACGCGGGCACTACACCATCGGCAAGGAGATTGTGGACCTGGTGTTGGATCGATGCTAGCCTGCATTGGCAAGGCTTGCAATTTGACAGCTGGTGTTGTTGCGTGTGTGTTTTCAAAACTTGCCAACGTGCGTCACTCAGGAATCCGCAAGTTGGCCGACAACTGCACCGGATTACAGGGTTTCTGCGTGTACAATGCCGTCGGTGGCGGCACAGGATCCGGTCTGGGCTGCTTGATGTTGGAGCGCTTGTCCGTGGACTATGGCAAAAAGAGCAAGATCTCCTTCACAGTTTGGTCTTGTCCACAGGTGGCGACTGCAGTGGTGGAACCATACAACACTGTACTATGTGTCCATTCTCTGCTCGAGCACACGGATGTGACAATCATGTACGTCCCTGGGCAAAAAATGCTTAGTGAGCACGGGCTCAGGCGGATAAAAACAAAATCAATTTGACGAATTGTCATGTTTTTGGGTGGCTTTTGCTTGGCTCTGTATGTTTGCAATAGTCTTTTCTACAATGCGAACCCGTGACATGGTCAGCTTCAGACGAGCGCATGATCATTTTGCTCGTTTGTTCAAGTGCTGTATTGCCTTGAACACATTCCCACCCCAGACTCTGGCGCGGGCGTGTTTGAAGAAGTCTGGAGCCAAGGACAATGAGGCGTTGTACGACATTTGTCGCAGGAACTTGGACATTGAGCGCCCGACCTACACGAATCTCAACAGGCTGATCGCACAGATCATCAGCTCATTGACGGCGAGCTTGAGGTTCGACGGGGCTTTGAATGTGGACATCACGGAGTTCCAAACAAATCTTGTTGCTTGGCCAAAGTGTGTCAACATCTTATGGATTTGCCCGAGTTTAGGTGGTTGAACGCTCACCAAGGTTCCTTACCCGCGAATCCACTTCATGCTCACCTCCTTTGCTCCCGTGATCTCTGCAGAGAAAGCATACCATGAGCAGCTCTCCGTGGCGGAGATCACCATGTCCGTGTTCGAGCCTGCTTCGATGATGGTCACTCAGCTGCGGCAACCTTTTCAATCTTCTGGTTTCCTGCTTTGTGGCTCAAGTGTAGTCACAATCCAAAATGTAGGCTTTCTCGGCCCTTTTCTACTTGACAAGCGAGGTCAAGTGCGATCCTCGCCACGGCAAGTACATGGCATGCTGCATGATGTGGCTTAGCCAGTGGGAAATCATTTTGCGCGTGCTTTTCTTTTGTGCCTCCGTTTGGGCATTGGCTGCGGAACGTGGGTGAGCCTGTGAATGAGTGTGGTTTCGTCATGTGTTAGAGCATGGTATTTCCCTATGCGGGGTGGAAGCTGCTTGCTAGATCTCGTAGCACGCTGTAATGCAGATGTCTCACGATCATGTGTCAGGTACCGTGGGGATGTTGTGCCAAAGGACGTAAATGCGGCAGTTGCCACCATCAAGACCAAGCGCACCATCCAGTTTGTGGACTGGTGCCCCACTGGCTTCAAGTGCGGCATCAACTACCAGCCTCCTACGGTGGTGCCGGGTGGTGATTTGGCCAAGGTCATGCGTGCCTGCTGTATGATCTCAAACAGCACGGCCATTGCCGAAGTCTTCTCCCGCATTGACCACAAGTTCGATCTGATGTACAGCAAGATCCTTGTCACGAATTTAGATGACCTCTCTCCTAGCCCAGATGTCTTCTTAAACGCAACAAGTCAAATATGGGGAGGATGTAAAGCTATCGACCCGATATGCGTATTTCAGTAGCGGGAGATAACGACCTTGAATGAGTTGATTTGATACACCCAAAGGCGTGCCTTTGTCCACCACTACGTGGGAGAGGGCATGGAGGAGGGCGAGTTCTCCGAGGCTCGGGAGGACTTGGCGGCCCTGGAGAAGGAAGCCTGGTGCGGTGGCACCCACCTTTTCTCTTTGACGTTTTTCCCTTTAAAAGCAAAACCTTCGGTGTCCCTTTGGGTCTACCAAAGGAATTGCTTTGGTATCTGGGCTTTCTTTTGGCTTTTGGAGCGTGTGACTTTGCTGCGTTGTCCAGAAGAAAAGTAAGGACTACGAGGAGGTTGGCATCGAGACGGCCGAAGGGGAAGGAGAAGAAGAAGGCACGGGTGGTTAGCCCAGGTTTGGGTGGTTTGCTGATTTGACCGGCGAAAGCATCATGGTTTGCTGTCCGGTGTTTGTCTCTCTCAGTGTGTGTGTGTGTGTGTTTGCGTGCTTTTGGTGGATTGCTGTTGCATTGCTAGAGGATGTGATGGACAACATGTTTCCACCCTTCCGAGGAGTCTCATGTTGGTGGAATCTGTTATTTGTGCGTGTGCGTGTGTGTTTCTACGCTAGTTCCTTCTTCTAGCCAGCCCAACATGTCAGGCTACGGTGATGAGTTCTAGGCCGATGCTGAGCACTTGGCCAATGTTGGAGTCTTGCCTTGCTTGCCCAGAGCAGCCAGCGCATGACAGGATGAAAGTCTGCTGCGGCTGGTTCTTGTTCTCATGTTGTCATTGCAATATGGTTGCTTCTAACTGTGGCACACCGAAAGCTGACAGATATGCGTGGTGTCCCTTCCGCAACGGCAACCAGTGGCGCAGTGAATTCGTGTTACTTGCCTTCCAGGGATCAGCGAAACTTGACCCTTGGTGGAAGAGTGACATATTTGCGGTGGCTGTGAAAAAGCGGCAGGTGACTGAGCATGCGCAATGTGTTGGCAGCAAGGATTCCCTTGTGCTTCTCAGGCCATGCAGCCTTGAACAAACATGTTTACAAACGAACCACGTTCAGCCATGAGTATATTATCAAGCCTATGGTGCGGATGTTCAATATTCGATGGCCCATTTCACTTAGGCGCTTCTGCAATGAAAGCGAATCGAGCTGCACGGGTCCCGAAGGTGAGCGCCTTTGATTTGCCCTGGTCCTCTTGTGCCAGGTTGGGACTTTTGCAAGAGCGCTTCCAGGGCTCTTGGGTTTCTTTGACCTGTTGAGTTACAACCCCCTTGTGTGGGTTAGAACCTCCCCCCCCACCTTCCCCCCCCCTTTCCCCCCCCTTTCCCCCCTTCTCCCTTCCCCTTTCTCCCTTCCCTCGCCTTTTGGGGTGTGCAATGTGCCCGACCTGGCGTTGCACCCCTCCAAGGTGCTGAAGCGGCTGGGCGCGGGCGTGAATGGCCTGCAGGCGAGTCGTTTTGGCGCGTCGGTCGACCAAAGCCGCGGACGTTTCCAGCTTCGACCGAAACTTGGACGGGGAAGGAGGCAGGACGAACATGGTCTTCAAGTTTGACACACATGTGCAGTGCGTACATGCAATTACTGTATTCAGAAGCATTTATGATCCTTCGATGTATATTTTTTGACGCATGTTTCTACACAACCAATGACAGACAATTAAACCGTATGTATGTGTATGCGTGTATATATATATATATCTATATGGTTGCGGCATGGAACCCCTCCAGGGTACTTTGTCGTTTCCCTCCGGTGGCCAGGACGTCTTCAAGCACCCCTTCTTCGACATCGCGGGCCGGCGGCCTCAGGACAAGAGGCTGCACCAAGCAGTTCGCGAGCTCACCGACTTGCAGGCGAACACAAGCGATGGCACCCATGGAGGTCTATTGAAAGTGCAGGTCTCTTAGGGATTACTTGATTCGTGTTGCAGGATCTTGACCTCGGCATCGATGGTGTGTGAGTGTTACTTCCGCACATTGTCATTCAATGATAGGGACTCTGGAACGTGCCGGGGCTAGGGACCTCAACTTTGCGAATGTCAGCGGCAAGCTACGAAATCGCCACCAAAAGGGGCCATCGCTAATTCTGTACACACAACGGTCAGGGAAAGTGTGGATGAGTGTCCAAAGGGATCACCCATGTACCCCCGGAAGTAGGTGCCCAGGTTCCCTTTGCATACCCAGTACGGAACGCGTCTTGAAAACCGAATTGCTTTTTGAGGTCCAAACATGGCCGCTGCGAAATCTGATTCAAGATGGCAATTTCCAGTGCTGAAAAGCTCTTCAGGCCGGGCTGATCCTTTCAAACAGCGTTGTTATGCAAACCTGAGCACGAAACCTGTTGCTCAATGGAGCAGCAATTCTTAGACTCAGGAGAAGGACCAAACAAGAAGCAACACAAAACTCAAGGCTGGACACAAGCCACCATTCTTTCTTCACTCCGTCAAGTAAGCAGTTCTGCTCCGTTATTTCTGAGAAGCTTCAGACTAGACCTTTGTAGACATCAAGTCAACAGATTTCGGGTGTTAGTGTCGCTTGGTCACAAGGGCGTGTGCGTTTCCTGAGGTTGTTTTCAGGCCGGTTAAAGGGAAGCCAAAAGGAACACCGCCATTTTTGGACCCCCTGTTCTGAGACATATCCAACACTGGGGTTTCCTCCAACAATCATTTTATATGTTAGGGTAGACTACAAATGAAGCATATTATGAAGATTTTTTTCTGTGTACCCCAGATGTGGGTCACCATGGCCGGTCATCAATCCAGTATTGAAGATTGTGGGCACCAATGCAAGAATACCGAGTCTGGGAGCCACATCCATGACTTGCATGAGGGTTTGCCTCAGGTACCCTGTACTCTTTGCCTTATATCGCGGGATTTTCCGCGGGGCCCCGCGCGGAAGGGCGCCCTCAAAAAGGACACCCATGACGCGCTGATAGCATGCGTTGACGCCTGAGTGGAGCGCCCCCGCTATGAATTCGCCGGGTACGAATACTAGGCTCCCTGCGAAAGGCTGAATGGTTTGTATTGCGAGTACCGCGGTTCGGAGTACGCTGTTTCAGACAAACCAGTGCAGGAGATTCTAATGAAAGTTTGCCAATGATGTTTGGTGGCACCGAGGGTTGTCCCAGAGGAACCTGATCTTCCTGGCAGCCTCCCTTCCTGGCACCCTCGTTTGTTCCCACTGATGGCAGGGAAGCTTGAATCCAGTTTAGTCGCCGGGAAGGCAGCGGAAGCCAAAACGGCACAAGCCAACCTTGCCTTCCATCCCTGGGTTCGTGGGTTCGTGGGGGGGGAATCCAACTGCCCTGGAGATAAGCACAGAAACACCGGCACTGGCCCCAAAGAAGTAGGATCATGTGTCCGGTCTCAAGTGTTTGGACATGTCACCCCAGCAGAGACTGACGAGTGGCGCGTACATGTTTCTCTAGGGCGAGTTGTGAGTTTCATCTAAATCCCTTTTGGCTTTCTGGGTTTCCCTGTGAACCTCAAAACGGGTTCCCTTTTTTAGGCGTGTCACCGGGCGCAGCTCGGTCGCTCGCGCGCGCGCGGCCGCGCGGCGGATTTGAGCCGAGGCCACGCCTCGATCTTCGACAAGCTGCTGGGCCGAGAGCTGGAGCCGCCCTACGCTCCCGGGCCCTGGAAGCGCGGGGTGGGGGGCGGAGGGCTCGAGGGACCGCTCCGTGCGGGGCAGGGCTCGGGTGACGAGCGAAGCGCAAAGGCTTAAAGGGAGGCGACTCAGTCGAGTTTCTGGTGAGGTTTGCAACTTGAGCACAGGGAACTCTGCAGCAACAGCTGGAAGCAAGTTGAAGGAACTAGTGTGGGCTGCGTCTCTGTTTGAGCATGGGAAATCCTTAAAAAGCAAGCCCTGTCGGCAGTAGTTGAGAGGAGGGGCCGGCTGCCAACGGAACAAGGTTTCGTTTGGAGCTAGCCACCAGTTTGAGATCATTTTTCCGCAGAAGACAGAAATTGTTTTTTCTCAAGGCCCAAAACAAGAGGAGTTGTTTGCATGTTTTTGCCCTCCTTTGAACATGAAAAGAATAGAAATAATGCCTCACCTTCTCTCATGGAACTTGCTGCTTTCCGACTAACGCTTTTTTTTGCCGGATTGCTCCAAGCCTCAAGCAGATGGCAAGATCGGTAAGGGCAGACAATTGGCAAATAGTTGCCTTGCCAGGGATGCAACAATTCTACCCCGGAGTGCCGCGTGGGTTCAATGCGAGCAACCCTCTTTTGCATGGGTCAGCTCGATCAACCACCCCATATTTTGCAGCAGGCGGAACACGAGCACCCGCACCTTTTCTGAAAGATTCTCGGAGCCCATCGACCACGAAGGTTCGTTTCTTGGATCAAAGATATTTTGCCTGAAATGCCCTGGTGTAAGTACCTGATCCAACAAGATAAGTGTCTGGCCTCCACGTGCAGAATTCTTCTTCAAGGAATGTCACCCAACCTGGCCCTGAAAACGGCTTTGGCAAAACGGACCACACAGACAAGGTCTTTCCTAGAATTGGAACTGTATTGTTTTCGCCGCCTTGCTTTGGTTTCCCTTTTCCCAGTCCCACGATTGACGATTTCTTTGGCTTATCGAAGTCAGACATGGTGGTCCAATTTTCCCTTCCACTTCAGTCAGGGCGACATTTTTAGTGATTGGTTCACAAACTCCAGCAGTTGGTTCACAAATCGATGGAGTGAAGTCGACGAACCTCCGTTTTAAAGTCGTTTCAACTCTTGGCAACATGAAAATGTGAAGAAACCTCCGATCTTAAAGTTAAACACGATGAAGTGGAAGAAACTCCGCCAGTTGGTTCAACCAAGCGCCAGCTGTGTTTCCAGAGGTCCCCAGGTCCCGGCACTTTTGGACGCCAGGGCCCCATCGGACCAGAAGCGGCCGGCCGGCTACTCCAAGGCAGGGGGTTTTAGGCGTAGGCAGGGGGGTCCAGGTCTGTCAGGTGTTGGAATCGACGTGACCATGGGGGGAACATGGGGTAATTCTCATTTCGGGATTTTTCTCAGGTTTTGGAATTGAGAGGAAGAGAGCTGCACAATGGCCGCCCTTTTGTTTTCTTTGGTGGGAAATGGCTGAGGATCTAGGATCACTTGCTGCGACACCAAGGGAACCCCCCTTGAAGGTGATGCAGTAACCACGGGAAGGATGAAATAATTGGAAATTGAAATCCTGGGGCAGCATCCCGTTTCGGTTGCGGGATAAGAAGTTGCAGGACAAACATCAATGTTTTCGAGTAGTGCCCTTGTACCCTTTTTTTGGGGGCGGGTTCCCCTACTAAAATAGACCACGGAGAAAAGGGTACCCTTATTCTAACCTCTCTACTGGAGGACCTAGACATGCTGAAGTCAAGCTAAGTAGGTCGCTTTGAGGTATGTAGATGTCGCTTGTCCATGTTTTCCAAGCTTTGCTGCGAGCGAGGAGATGTTCGAGCTCTTCGAGCACCCTTTGGCGAAAGACGGGGCCAAAGACGGAGGACGGTGGTGGCAGAGGGGCGGAAGAGCACCAGGAGTTTGATTTTCAGACAGGAAGTGCTCTTCCATTTGCACAAGACGATGTTTTCCCCGGGTTGGTTTTGAAGGGCATCATTATATATATATATATATATATATATTTGACCCGGCCGACGTACCTGCCAATAGAGGGAGCTGTTCAGGTTCAGGTTCTGGGACATTTTGAGATTCCCCTTGGATGATCGTTGGGGTTAGCCAAGGCCACGCAACCAGTCCGCGTTGGTTGCGTAGTCTGTTTCCTCCACCTTGAGGCCAAACTTGGAGTTGCTGTGCTCGCCCCACAAAAAATGCGGATCCCAGGGGCCTTAGGACGTATCATAGCAAGATGCTGATAGCTTTTTTGTGCGACGGACCAGATGGAACTGCTGCCGCCCAAGCCCAGACATGGCAGCCACAAACACACAGACACACACACACACACAGTCCAAGGGGGAGGTGAGATGTCAGCCCGAGACCCCGAGACTTCGAACTGGGGATGGCGCAATATGTGGAGCTCCAAGCTTAATACCACTGAATGTTCAACCGACTAAGTAAATTGGTCGTAACCATGGTTGCAAGTCAGCTAACTGCAGTTCTCCCACTTAAAAGCATGGTTAGAGCTCATTTAGTAAGAAGGCTGAACATCCAAGTAGACAGCTCATTCGGGCGGGTAGCGTACACCACCCTTGACCGGGCATTTTGACACTTTCTGGTCGTCGGAAGCCGGCGAGCTCAACACGCTACAAAAGTCAACTGGAGCGACCTTTCCTTCTCGCCTGTTGCAGTGACCTGGAGCTGGCAAAGTCAGTCATTTGTGCCGACAGCCATGAGCATCCGAGCAACCAGAACCTTGCGGCAGAGTACTCAGAGGTTGCGATAAAGTGTACAACTTAGAGGTTGTGCCTCTTTTGAATGAGGCTGCAAAACCAGAAATGACAACCATGTGTTCACACGGAAAACTGGGCTTGGCTGACTTGTAACCGTGGTTTTTACCGACTAAGTGGGTTGGCCATCCAATGTTTGAGTGTTCCTGTCTGTGGGGGTTCAAAGGGGAACCGCCTCCGACCCCACTTGATAGCTTGATCCAAGGTGGGGTTGATCCCCTTTTTCTGGCAGGAAACCCGGAGGTCGTCAAGCAGAACGGCTTCTTCTGCCGAGAGCTTGGCCGATTTTGCAACGGTTTCTTCGTCAAGTCGCAGGGGTCCTTGTACCTCCATTCGCTTACTACGTTCAATATCCCCTCTTAGTTCTCGTGATGCTTCAAGGGGGCAACTAAGGAACCCTGGGTCAATCGGAATTGGGCCCTCCCGTCCCCCGTTTCAGTTGGGATACCTACTTACGTACCTACATACCTACACACCTACATACCTACATGCATGCATACATACATGTGTACATATATATATATATGCACATGTATACGTATATATGTATATACATATATATATATATATATGTACACATCTACACGCGCATCAATGCATGAACAGCTATAAAGCAGGCAGCCCACCTGCGTGCGCCCGGCTTGTCTCATATGTGTTCAGAGCCCACTCGCAAAGGGAGCCATTGCCGCCCAAATAGTGATTAGTTAAGTGACCGGCCAGTAAGGCGCAGTTTCCCTTGGGCGTCGGCTCCTGTACATACCTGGTTGCGAACATGTGGCGCTGTTCTGTCATACCAATGTTGGCTTTGCATACGTGCCAGGGTGAAAAGACTTGAGATTGGTAGGAATGATCAGCAACCTCTCAATAGAGTGTTTCCTAAAAAGTCAGCCGTGACCATGACCAACAAAGAAAATGTATGACCATGGCACATATGAGGTTCGGTCAAATTTCCAGTCTCGTCTATGCTGTGGGAGGGATGTAGGGACTCACTAATTTGTCAATGAGGGAAACTTTTAATCAACCTCCCAAATTATTGTAACCCGCCCCCCATGGCACGTAGAGGACTGCCCATGAGTCTCGTTGAAAGACGCCCAGGTAGCGTCTTCCGAAGGGGGAAGTGAGCCTCCCGGGGAATCCGGAGCTCTCTCGAGAAGCCAGGGCCAGCTTGATGGAACCGAAACAGGCGCCGTTGTTTGTTAGAGTTGACACAGTTTTTCGGCTGATAGATTCCTCCAGTTGGAGGCAAGCCAGAAGGAGGTTGTTCATCCTTCCAACAAGCATGGTGCACAGGCCACTCTTTCACTTGCAAAAGGAGTCTGTGCACTTCCATTATTAGCCCTACTCACACGGGTTTGCAACGAGGTCGACTAGGGGAGCGGGTCTTACTAGCCACTTCGCTATCTCCCGGACCATTTGCGGTGTTTTATGTTGAGGTGCCCTCCTTCTGGCTTCAACGGGAAACCAAAGACAAAACACCATTTTTCTGGTTCCCCTTATTTGAAACACATACACATCTAAGGAATCAGGGTTTTCCGACATGGTTTTGCACCAGCCTTTGGCCCAGCCCTGCGCGCGATCTAGTTCGCCAAAGAAGCCAGTGCCCTTCCGGATACGAAGCCAAAGCTCACGGATGCGAGCGCTGAAAGTTCGGACGGGGCCCCTCCGGACTGAAGTCGCGTTCGCGGCGTGGGTTTCAATCTTACGTCCTGGGGAGAGCGAAGACCTAGAATGTTGATACGTGTGGTTTTGAGCAACAGTATTGTTCCCGTGGTCTGGTTTGCATTGGTGGTTTGGGGATTTGAACGCCTGGTTCTTCAACAATGAGGGGGAATGGTTATGGGTTATCGTGTAAGTACAGACCCCCCTTTCACAAATCCTTGGTGAACGAAATCCCCATGTTTATTGATGTCCAGCACTTGGGTTGATCAACAAGAGCGCATTCCGAGGAGTTTGTTTGAAGTCCACCATTGCCCAAAGAAAGCCAAATCTGAGAAACGCAGAGAGGTCTTGGTCTCTACTAATCCGAGGTGGGTCCTGCTAGATAAGGAGGGCCCCCTCAAACAAACAAAAAGAAGCAGGGCCCCTCCAATTTGCCCATGTCTTCCTGCGCACAGACCAGTGTGGTTCATGGCGTCCATCGAAAGACCCTCATCGTTTGTTTGGGGATAGGTAACCTCCCTCCGACTAACATGGCCCCGTCAGAATCTTCCAGGTACCCTCCAGAGATATTTTGCATCCTGTTCCCAGCCACAAGCACAGCTGTTCGGCAAGGCCAATTCAGAGGTCGGGGTTCTCCAGTTTAGTTGTTTTGGTGAGGGCCTGAACTATTCGAGCATTAATTCGAAGCAACCAAAACGAGCAAAACAACTAACAACCAGCAACGACGATATGAACAATCAGTATCAATGGCAACACCGGCACGTGTTGGTAGGACTCAAAGGCAACGGGCTTTGAGTCGCTGCTCACACCGAAGCATGGGGTGTCCCCAATCAGTTCGCTTTCCCCCTAGGGATTTTGGCCCAACCCGGGCCGACCGTCACTTCCCGCGACTGCTGCAACAATGGCAGCGGCGGCGCCACACCAGCTGGTCCTCGGAACCCCGAAATGGCCCGAACCGGTTGTTTGACCCTCACTTTCGGTCTCAGAGAAATCCCAAGACGCTGGGAGGCTTTGCTTCTGGCACTTTCTGAGCACCTTGCGGGGCCTTCTCACCCATGTGAGAGTTCCCCTTGGGCCGTCCATCGCTTGCGACAACGGAAAAAAACGACTCGTGAAGAAGAAATGTGCTGCGCCAAACCAGATTGTCCGCTGCGGGTAGTAAATCGCCTCTTGGAAGATGGCTTTCCCAATGTATATATATATATACACACATATGTGAGAGCATTTTTCACAGTATGTCTTAAATTGGAAAATGGACCCCTTCAAATGGTTGGTGTCCTTTCGTTGTTCTTTTGAACAATCCAAAAAAGAGGGTACCAAGTCAAAGACAACAGCCCCGCGGCTGCGGGAACCCGAACGCACAAGGAGCGGCATGGGTGAGTCGCGTGCTTTTTGAGAGGGGAAGGGGAATACGAAGCTTCGGATTTGGTACCTTCAGACGAACACAGAAGCCTCCAAGCAGCCCCGGACCTTGTCCCACACCCCGAGCAAATGTTTTTTTGCCACTGCCCTAGATTTGCCTTCGTGGTTCTGAATCCAGGAAACCTTGCCTCCTCTCCACCAACCTTACAACAAAAACGCCGGCTTTAGAAAAAGACAGATGGGTTGAACAGAAAGAATCCACTAGTCTGAGCAACCTGGGCCCCCGACAAAGGGGGTGTTCCTACTTCCCTAAAAACACCCCCCCAAAAAAGGTACCAGAAAAAGCACACACACACACACCCACACTACCCCAACAAAGCCGCTCCATTTTGTGTTGATGGCTTGAACCCAGTGTGTTCTTCAGAGCAAATCAATCCCCGGCTTTCTCCACTCAGGAGCTCCGAAGTCAGACGCTGAAGCCAAGGGAGCAAACCACTTTTCTGGTCGACTTTGCTGGGAGAATCCTGGTTTTAGTGGTTGCCGGCATTTTGGAAAATGACGGGCGTTGGGGTGCCTTTTTTTGGTTGGGTTGATGCTGGACCGCTGGTTCCAGCGCCTTCCAATGGCCAAACATTGGTTCAACCGCCCTTGCTGGACTCTTCCTCTGGTCTCAGTGCTTTGGAGGGCACTTTGTTTTCTGGTCAGAATTTGGGGGGGTCCCCTCATTTTCCCAAGCCGAGAAGCGGGTGACGGTGGCTTCCATCCAACAACACCGCGGCGCCGTTTTCGGATCCGCCGGCCAGGCCTCAGATCCAATGACACGCCGCACGTCCGCCTGCCCGGCGTGGTTTTTGAAGCCGAGAACATGTGGCCTCGCGGGTTGTGGGGGTTGGGGGGCTTGAGGGGCCACGAGCTTTGTGCTTTCAACTAGGGCTGGTTGTTTTACGACTTCTAGGGCTGGTGGGTTGGGTTCAAAAGCTGCCCGGCATGTCTCAGGTTCGTTCCTTTGGAATCTTTTCGGTCCTTTCGTGAGCCGCGCTTTGCTTTGCGCGCTTTTCGCAGGCACGTGCCGACTTTCAACAGATGCCACGAATCCCTGTTGGGAGAGTTGTTGGGGAGAAACTTTTAAGGGCTTTCGCTCTCCCGCGGGCTTGGTTGTTTCGCGCAAGTGCTGCATGTATGGGGACCTTCGAACCCCGTTTGGGGGAACTTACTCCCCCTAGAAACTCCTTTTGCAGGATCGTCTTTTCGAGTTCCATGGTGCAAGGGAAGTAACGAAGACCGTTGTAGGGGTTTAATTCTTCTCAGGGAACGATGAGGGCGAAGAAGGTGTTGACCATTGCGTATGGCTACACATTTTGATTGTTGGGACGCTGCCAAACATGGTTGGCGGGCGTAACTTCCTCTCATTTCGGCGCAACGGGATTTGGAGTCAGGATCTTTCTCCAACCTGAGATTTTCCCAGACCATTTTGGTATGTGGGGAACGGGACCGACACGTGGTTCTTTGGTTTCCCTTGAAACCGAAGGGTACCAACTCCCAACAAACACACAGCCCAAAATCATGGTTCCTACAAGGGCACCTCCCCAACCACCTGCTTTGCACGGGGATTCTCTAGATCTCTT
Organism: Effrenium voratum; assembly: GCA_963377175.1. Lineage (NCBI taxonomy): Eukaryota > Dinophyceae > Suessiales > Symbiodiniaceae > Effrenium > Effrenium voratum. The sequence continues at coordinate 215,929 of CAUJNA010003333.1, forward strand.
CTTCGCCAGGAGAGGTGCACCGCGAGGCGCGCGCGCGGTTTGTGGTCCGATGCTTTAGGCCACTAACCAGTGGTCCTCTTTACGGAAAGGAAACCAAGAATCAGTCCCCTTTTATGATAATTGACCCCCTCGGTTGGAAGGGAATGAGAACTTTTCCCCTTTGGATTTGAAAGGTGGATAGTGGCGATACTGCGGGAAATAAATAAAAAGGAGCCCCCCGAATTCAGGCGGCCGGCTGGACGTGGCTTCGTAGAGAGCCGGGCGGCCTGCTGGGGTTGGGGCTTGCTTCAAATTGGCTTTCGTAAAACGGATGGCTTTTGACGGTTTGGAAAGTTGGTTTTCTGCGTGGTGTTGCACAATTAGATTTGATCATTTGTTGTTCTCCCTTTTCGGTTGCTACCAGAGGTCAGAGGGGGTTTGATCTCAGGTGAGGTAAGTCAAGGGTAGGTACAGAACCACCACATTTGCTCCTGTGTCAAAGCAGGGTGACAGCAAGCCAAAATGGCTTCCTTTTATTTGATGTGCCTTTAAGCCTTTAAACCAACCTAAAACAGGGTACCAACAACAAACACGCCCAATTCGAGCACGTGGAGCTGGATTTTCACTGTGGGTCATGTCTGCAGCGTCTTTGTATACTTTCGGTACCAAGAGAGCCGAGTCAACCACTTTGGTATCGGAGAAAAGGGGCATCTATTTTCCGGGAGCATGTTTTGGGTAGACCGGAGTGCCGAAATTTCGGCTTCACCCTGCAAAAGTCAACGCCCGTGAATACCCTCTTGCCAGCACTCGTGAAAGCTGACGATCGGAGGGTTTCGGAAGACAGCCCTCCTGAAAAGGTCGAGGGCAGATGGGATCCAGGCAGAGTAGCGGTTGGGCGCGTTTTGCCTGGGACACTTGGCTATTTGTTGCTCAAAATATTCCCTGAACTGGGAAAAACGTGGGGCCTCCCCCCATACACTACTTCCTTACCCGAACAGGGAGAATGTGCGGGAAATGTGCTTTGCTGATGGCACGCCGTCCCATATGGTTCTCGTAGACTCTCACGTTCGCAGTCCGGCTTTGGCGCAGCCGAGGCAGTCGCCGCCGCCTGCCGTGCAGGAGAGTTGGGCAGCTCAGGGCAACTCGTTTTGGGACAAACACTTAGGCGTCCTGAATAGCAAACAAGAAAAGGATCGCCTCAAAGAATGTATATATATATATATATATATATATCCCCCAGCCACTTCCTCACATCCGCGTTTCAAGGGACATTGCCTTGACGCCCTTTTCATTTTGTACTTTTTGCAGTTGCAAGGGGACGGGGAGAGCAGGTAGAAGGTGTCGGATTTCAGCAAACTGCTCCCACGTCCCACTCCGAATCACTCCCCGACCCCAGCCCCTGGGGCTGGGATCGGGGTCAATTGGACCGAGGCCAGGTGGCCCGCGACGAAGAGCTAGCGCGATGGCTGCAAGAGCCGCGAGCTCTGTGCGCTCGCTCGCGGAAGTTTTCCGAGGGGATGGGGAAAAAAGCGACCTAGGGGGGGAAGCGAATTCAGGGATGAAGGGTTTTTCATTAGGATCTCTCTGCACGCATGATTGAGCTCATCTGGGGTGAAGGGATTCCTTATCTTTAGTCGGTGAATTCGAGTAATTTGCCGGAAAGAAAGAGTCTCTGTTGGTGCATTATGTTTTAAAGCACCGAAGGCTGTTTTTAGGATCATCTCTTTTGCCCGGGCTTTGTTTCCTGTTGTCCGCTTTTTCGGCAAGTGAGCAATAAGGCCGCTTTCAGGGGAAGCCCTTTGTCTATCTAGAAAAGGGGAGTGCTCAAAAGCAAATCATGTCACAAGAAGAGCAATCTTGCTCTTCAAGTGACCTCCTGTCAGGTTCCGTAGCGGATGGACAAGTGATAAAGCAGTAAACCGCATCATAGAATTGCAGAAGCTGGCGTTGCTGCTTGGGCAAAGAGGGCATTTTGCTGCGGGAACCTTTGACCAACATGACTAATTTCTTGTCCATCATCGCAAACCCGGAAAAACTCGCCTTAGCAAGACAAATGAAGATGCGTCCGCAATTGCACATGATGTTGTTTCATCAAGCATTGCAACGCACCTGTTCGAGCTGCGGCTCTACCACAGCAGCAGCAGCCGCCGCCGCCGCCGCCGCCGCCAAAACACAAAGCAGAAGCAAACAAACCATCGGGAGCAGTGCTTGGGAGACTCCAACGCACGCTGAGGGCGGAGAATGCCAGCCCTCGCCGACGACGGCGCACGGACTCCAGGCGCTGAAGGGTTGACTGAGCTGCCAGGTGTGTTTCCTCGTGTTTAATGCTGTGGCGTTGTCTTGGCGCGATAAATTAATACATATTTCCTGCAAAACATGCATCAGGTGCCTTCAAATCCGATCAACAGTTCGGTGGAAGCTGTGAGTTAAGTCCTACTGAGACCATCCGCCCCGTTCTGATTTCTGCCCCGGGGCAATTTTGACCATGTGACTCAGCTGTTCCAAAAGAAGCCAAGCCCTAAAGCGCCATCCTGGCTAGTTTACTGTTCTTGGTGTGTGTGTGTGTGTGTGTGTGTGTGTGTGTGTGTGTGTGTGTGTGTGTGTGCGCACGTGTGTGTCTCAGCTTTTCGTGGTTTGATTCACTTCATTTTTATTCCCTTTTGACCCTTGTGCCTCAGAAAGGAAGGCAAGTGACAAGAGGTCAACAGCTTTGTTTCCAGCTCCTAAATCGGATCCGCATGGCCGAAGGCCAAAGGCCGAAGGCCGAAGCCGAGGGACCCGAAAGGGTGTGACAGGCAGGGAAAGACCCATATATTCCATCCACTGGTTGGTTTCCTTTATTCGGGAATCCCCAGCTTCATTCAAGTTTGTGGGTTGAGAACATCTGCCTTTTTCAGCTGGTAGACCGTGTACTTGAGGTCCATGAAGGGGTCGTTGATGGCCTCCGCATCGGAGTTGGGCACCGCGGCACGGCAAACCAGGCGCATCGGCCGCGGCCAAGCGGCCAAAGTCGTTGCCTTGGATAGCCGTTGAAAGGCCCGAAGACGGCCCCGAAGATTGGGCTAAAGCCGACCCCCGGCTCAATCCTCGGCCGCGTGCGCCAGTAGCAGCGACAGCGTGGAGCACTCTCGGAGAGGCGCGGTTTCGGACTGGGCCTGGGAGGTCAGGGAGGGGCCGAGGAACATGTTGGCTTTGTGCAGCTGCTCCCACACATTCTTGGGCACCTGATAAAATTGAAGCCAGCAGCCATGGCTCACCAAAACCTTGCACCATTCCAGCAAAGATCGAGAGCCCCGCTGCAGTGCTACCATCGAAGAAGCAAAAGGAAATATCGGCAGTTGCCATAGTGTGGCCTTCTCCAAAGCAATCTGTTCGCATCAAAATAGGCAACATTTGAGTAAGCACAGCTGAGTTTTCTGGCGCAAAGCAATCATATCTCTCCAACACACCAATTTGGAACCCAAAGCCCCCAAATCAAACTTCAACTGCCCAAATCAAATGATTTTGACAGGCTTCAGCCAGCCTAGCCAATTGAATTCGGGGCCCCAGCGGTTTTTGGCCGATTTTTACGGCGTTTCTTCGAGCGCGAAGCGCTCGAAAAGCGCTCGCCAGTTCCCGGAAGTGGCAGCTGCTGGTCCGGCACCCCACATCCGGAGGGGCGTGCTTTTTTGGATATGGTAGGCCATTTCTCCGATGGCGCGGTTGGCTTAATGGCTTATTTGTCGTGCTTCCTCTTTTTGTTTTTCGGTATTTGGTTGGTGTTCTAGTTTTGGAAAGCTATAGACCTTGCAGCCAGAAGGATGAAAGTGTATCAATGTTGGATCTGTGCTTGTGGAGAAGCGTAGTACGTAAGCAAGGGAATCGGATCCACTGGGGCCTTTCTTTTTCGTTACTTTCTCTTTCTCAATCTCCCTCTCTCTCTCTCTCTCTCTCTTTTTCTTTCGTTCTTTCTTTCTTTCTTTCTTTCTTTCTTGGCTTTCCATTCCTTTCCCTTCCTTTCATTCCTTTCCTTTCCTTTCCTTTCCTTTCCTTTCCTTTCCTTTCCTTTCCTTTCCTTTCCTTTCCTCTCTCTCTCTCTCTATGTCTTTCTCTCTCTGTCTCTCTTCCTGTTTTTCTTTCTTTCTTACTTTCTTTCTTTCTTTCTTTCTACGTGGCCATTTTGGCACAAGCTTTGCATTTGGCCTCCTCTTGCTCCCGCGTGATATTGTAAACTTTATCATAAAAGCTTAGGTTCGTAATGTTCACCTCGCGCTCCGGAGGAGCATAATCTGAGGAACCCCTGAAAATGGATGCCCAACCAAAGGGGCGCTGATTAGTATGGTCCTCCAGATAATCTGAAATTTAACATCAGCATGGGTTGTCACAGGTAAGATGGGTCAGCAACGCGAGTACGCATAGAACCCCTCTTGAAAGGCGTCCAAATTCATTTCCGACCAGCAAGGGGCCTAGGGGTCTTGTCGTGGTTGGCGACAACTGCGCACGCTGGGCTGCTTCTGGGCTTCCTTTGCGGTGTTCGGCTTGCACCAGGCATTTTCAACTTTTGGGTTTACACATGGGTCCATCCACGTGTTACAGCAACCTACCTTTTTTTCCGCTCCCATGAAATTCTTCCAATCAAAACACTTCTGGGCTTCAACGACCCTTCAGAAACCCCCGGGCGCATCCCGCTCGGCGCGCGGCTCGCGGCTCGCGGCTCGCGGCTCGCGGCTCGCGCGTCGGCTCCCGAGGCCGGTGGCTCTGAGCGTCTTTTCCAGCGGCGCCTTCTTCGGGTGTTGCACCGGGACCGGGGGCCCAGCTCCCCTCGGCCGTGGGTGGGTAGGGGGGGGGGGGTCTCGGGATTGGTCCGAGGGGCGGGGGGGTGTTGGCGGGTTTTGGAAGGAAGCCAAAAAACGACGCCAAGCTGTTTGGAGGTCCCGGAAGGTGGAGCCAAGCCCGAATCCATAGGCACCTGCCTTTGCGAGAAATCCTAGTCAAAGCGGGAGGGGGGAGATGAAAGAACATTGAACCTGCTTTTCTTTGGAGAAATCCGGTCAAGTTGTCAATCAAGAAAGAAACCTGGATAAAGGGCCATTTAGATTACATTTTTTGTTGTTGCGTGAAATATGTGAAGAGTCGCCAGCAACGGCAACGTCTAGTGGGAATTTGGTAGCTACTTGCAAAATGCCAAGAGGTTGGCCAACCTCCTGAAGTCTGTGGGGTTCTGGTGCTTGGCAACCAGCCAGTGAGAGCCCTTGCTCGGGGGTTGTAGCCTGGCTTGTTACCCACTTGCCAACGGCTTGCCAGTATTCTTAACTTTGACTCATATGGCCGTGGGTCAACACCAATGGTACCATTTTGGGGGTAGGTGCACCAATTTTAGTGGGATTGGGATGTTCACTGGGGGTACGGGCCATATGGCGTTTGGTCGAGAACTGTAGCTCGGCGAGTGAAGGTAGATATCTCCCGGCGAAACACCATTCATGGCATCCCAGGACCAGCTACAGTACATCCAAGTCAGGTTTCTTCCGGGCTTGGGCTTTTTGAGGGATGAACAGCGGACCCTCGCAACACGCTTTTTCTACCAACAACTGGCCTCGACATCAAGTTGGCGTCCACAGGGCTTTGTGATGGATGCAACTTGGTTCCGGGGCAGGTTGGTAAGGCTTATGAGATGCTTACCTAGGTAAGTGAATGCTCTGCAGGTGACTGGAAGCCGGGGTTCAGTTCCTTCAACAAGAAGGAACATGTTTGGTGACCCACAACGATCCGCTAAGGTGAAATGGGATCTCGGGATCTTTGAATCAAAAGGGTCGTCTGTTCCAGGGCTTGTTGACTGGGAGATGGAATCAACTTTCCTTCCACGAGCCGCCGCCTCGCATCCGTGCTCGTCGGCTCAAGGCTTAGAGAGAGATACGTGCCGAAGGCACAAGGGCGCGGCCCATGAAGCCTCGAAGGTTCAGCCACCTGTGATGAGGGAAGCGCCTTTTGGAAAGACCAAAGAAATGCGCTGCGAACAAACCTAGCTGCTCTACAGGTCGCCCTTCCCATTTTACCCAGGCTATTTTGGATCCTCGAGCGTTCGTTCAACCAAAAGCCGCACCGGAGGCTTCTCGTGTTTTCTCCCGGCTGATGGCCATGGCCCCGAAATGGATTCGAAGCTTAGCCCTAGCTTCTTCCTTTCGGCTCTTTGGATTCGAAGCCTTTTCTCTCCAAAGTTGAGCCAAAGTTGAGCCAAAGTGGGAAGTTTTCCACTGAAGTTTCAAGTTGGAGCTCCCCACGTCCTTGGCTTCGCGCTTTTGGCACACGTCCCGGGCCGGATTGCTTCGCTCCGGCGCCATGTCGGAAGTGCTGGCGCTGCAGCTGGAGGATGACCTGCCGGGGGCCGAGCTGACCGGCGCCCGAAGCCCACGCCCCCGGCCGCCAGTTTGGAGGATCTCCTCCAAATATGTTTTGTAGAGGATGGAGCAGACTGAACTCGGTCCTCCAGTAGTGCCCTTTATCCGAGGGTTCCCCCCACTAAGAAAAAGGGTACCTATTCTATCCTCTCTACTGGAGGACCTAGTGAATATAGAACAGAGTCAACCAAACTCTATTCCGCGTACCCCAAACGTGGGCCAAGTTTAGGAAGTGCTTCTGCGATATGGTTCGGGTTCGGTTCGTAGTAGGGCTCGGATGAGTCGACTCGGGGGCAAACAACTCGGGTTTTGCTGCTTTTGGCCAAACTTCAAAGAAGCCTGCAGTTAGTACCCTCCACAAAAACGCAGACTCAGTGGTGGTTCTAATAGGTCACGGCGCCAGGGACCATGGAGCCCCGCGACACTTTCATCGCAACGGTCAAAGCCAAACACATGTGCAACGGTCAAAAGACATCTTTACTCGGGGTCAACAGGCATGGTGACCCGGATCCTTAATGACCAGTGCAATAGGAGCATAGGCCATATAAGCAGGGCACATATATAGTAGTTTCCAATGCATCGTCAACCGTGGCAATCGTGGGCAGTGTCCCACGTACTGTATTTCGCAGCACTTGTGTCTTATTCTTTGCATTCACCACATGTACAGCCACAGCCTCTGCACCACAAGTGGGAGACCGCTGTGTACAATCTGGTCTCGCAGTTGTTCCTACACACCCAAATCATCGCGGAGTGCCACTCTCAGTTGAAGTGTCATTGGATGATGTGAGTCCGTAAATATCCGTGTCTGTGCTTGCGCGCGCGCGCGCGTGTCTCTGTCCGCGCAAGGGGTCAAGCGCGCGCGCGTTTGTGTGTGTGTGTGTGTGTGTGTGTGTGTGTGTGTGTGTGTGTGTGTGTGTGTGTGTGTGTGTGTGTGTGTTTGTGTGTGTGTGTGTGTGTGTGTGTGTTTGTGTGTTTGTGTGTTTGCGTGTTTGCGTGTTTGCGTGTTTGCGTGTTTGCGTGTTTGCGTGTTTGCGTGTTTGTGTGTTTGTTTGTTTGGGTGTTTGTGTGTTTGTGTGTTTTGTGTGTTTGTGTGTTTGTGTGTTTGTGTGTTTGTGTGTTTGTGTGGTTGCGCGGTTGTGTGTTTGCCTGTTTGCGTGTTTGCGTGTTTGCGTGTTTGTGTGTTTGTGTGTTTGTGTGTTTGTGTGTTTGTTTGTTTTGTTTGTTTGTTTGTTTGTTTGTTTGTTTGTTTGTTTGTGTGTGTGTGTGTGTCTCTGCACGTGTGCACGGCCGGCGGGTGCACAGCGCGGACGGCGAGTTCACTGCCGGCGTGCGCGTGCTGGGTGTTTGTGTGTGCACTGGCTGCTGCAAAGTCAACATGTTTAAGAAAATCCCCCCCCCCCCACCCCCCAACTCCCAAAAGTGGATTGGGAGCTCACGGCCGCTAATGGCGCCGTGAGCTTCTAGTACCTGGTTTCGTGGGGTGGTGGAAATAAAGCCTATCTAAATTTCAAAAGCAGACAACTTGATAGCCATTTGGAAGAAACAACAGTCACTAGCTCTGCAATTCCAGTGATTGGGGCACCTCCTCAAGAGTCGCCTTCCCCGGCTTAGATTTTTGCGATTCAGAGCTTTAAAGATCTTGGAACGGCGAGTCATGGAAATTGCGCACACCACACATCGGTTTGATTGGGAGTTTTTTTTTGAAGAGGAAAATGAAGGAACCACTGTCCTTTGAGGTCGGGCAATGGGGAGGAGGCGATGATGCAGGACTTTGTGCGATTGCACATGATGAGCCCGGCCCCCAGCGCTGCCTGGGTCAATGGAACCCGATTTGTGCCGTGCTTTGGGAGCTGGGCAACGGCACTTAAACGGCGTTCTTCTCCTTGATTGTTCCAAGTAAGGGAAGAGTGTTGTTTAGGCAAATCCGTTCCGGTTGAGTATTCTTTGGTGTTGTTTGGGTATGGGGAGGTTGGGTCTGATGCTTCTAGTGGAAGCGGATCAGTTCGACTCGTTTGAGCTCAGGTGCTGGGCCCGAGGGCAAGTCTTCAGATTTTTGCAAGGGGGGGTCCCCTTGGATAGCTAGGGGCAGCAAGAAGCAAACAGGAGGACACTGGTCACCCCAATTTTGAGACACACCCTGCTTGGTTTCCCTATGGTTTCATCCAGTTTTCGATGGTCCACTTGGGAGGCACGTTGGGTGACTCACTGAATTTCAAGCACAAGAAGCAGGGTGGAACCCTCGATTTCCCACGCCCTTCGCATCCAGTACCCGCATACTTTTGGATCTTGGCACGTATGCCAACGGTCTCCTTTTGCTGACCACTTTGGAAACCACCAAAAGGGACCCGCCAACAAAACGACAAACGGTTCCTATAAAACTCTGCCAGGGCTCGACCATGTTCTTCAGAGGGCGTGAGCGATGGCATTGTTTCTCTTGAGGCTAGGGTTTGAACGGTTTCCTTTGGCTTCCCTCCGGGTAGACAACAAGGTGCCTTAAAATAGGGGGACCCTTTCTGGGTGGCTTCCCTAGTTCCTACGTAAACCCATCAAGGCGGTGGCGACATGCTGGACAGACCGGCAATTGAAGATCAAGAGCAGCCACACGAATGACCTTCGCGAATTGGCGCGGCACATGCGCAACAGCTCATTTTTCTTGCTGGGTCTATTTGATCAACTGCAGTTGGGGTAACATCCCCATCTCCAATATCCTTCCCTGAAAAGCCTGGGAGGTGTCTTGTGAAATCGAACGGCGAATCAAACTCCAGAAGCGCGGATGTATATTATCCTTCCAGCAAATCTCGCTGCAGCGCAGTTCCCTTTACATGGAACGAGGCATAATGCAGCCCTTTGCCGAGCGGGTCAAGGCAGGGCGCTTCAACCGAACGAAATTGGTTCGCGTGTTTTGGTGCCAGGAGTTGTACTTCAGACTGCTGGGAAATGAGGGGGTCCCTGAAGTTCCACAGAAGGGTCAATTTGTTGGCGTTTCAAGCTACAGGTGCCCTGAACAGTGGTCAGGTGCCTACCACCAACCAAAAGCGGACCCTAGTTTTACAACCCCCCATGAGAACGCGCCAAAACGAGCTCAGAGCCCTTCAGAATAGTTGGCAACTCAAGTTGATCTTTGATCCCGTAACAAAAGGAATCCTGGGTTCCCACTATCATATTCCCCTGCAGATTAACATGGTACCTTTTGGGGAATTCTCTTGTGTTATTTCTTAGTCTGCAAGGAAGTACCCCTTTTGTAGTTGATTTAGCTCGGGACTTGCGGCCGCGATCTGCTTGAGCAAAGCTGGCGGGGCCAAAGGCCCGGCTTCTCGCAACCTGTCGGGGAATCCTGCGTTGCTCGCTTTTGGGTTTGACCGTTAACTTGTGAAGCTTTCAAGTCCTGGAGCGTTGCATTGAATCAAGATGTGTTGGTAAACCACAGGCAGAAGGTCGTCAAACATGTGCACCTTTTTGCGGACCCAGGCGTCATGTCGCTGCGTTTCAATGGCGCACGCCCAAAATTCTTCCTGATTCTGGATCATGGTGTTGAGGCCCCTTGTTTTTGGATGGGAATGCCGCCACTTTCGCTCTGCGAAAGCTCCCGTTCCCAGGTTCTGATGGCCAGACTTAGTTCAGCGGTTTTCCCTGTTCCCGTTTCGGGTGTTCTTTGGCTCCTTTCAGCCAAACAGTAAGTCACCTTGCAGGTCTGTGGCCAAGTCCTGGAGTCTGTCTCAGTTTTGTCCGGGGCAACGCCTTGCCCGTTTTCGACCTTCGACGTTTGTCGACATGTTGTGTCATGTTCCAAAAGGCGAGAACCTTTTTCTGAGATCTCTTCTGAAACAGTTTTTTGCTTGAAGGTTCGTCAATTCTTGTATGGAACCGAAATCGAAAAGTTCGGGGGAAGACAAGGTCTTCCTCGTTCCATGGGTTTCGGGATTGAACCTTGCTTGGGATCTTAAAGGAATTCGCAAGTGCTTAATGCAATTCGTTTTCTCATTCCCCGCTGACCAGCAAGGGTGGTGGAAAAAGAATTTGTTCGTTTGGCATTTCCTGCGATACAACGGAATCCCGCTTTGTGTTTGACAAATTTCCGCTTTGGCATCGCGGAATGGGGCATTCGCCCACCTTTGTCTGTCAATAGTTTATCAGTTGCCGTTGAAAGGAGCCCCACCAGGCCTCACTCATGAGGCCTGGAGCTCCGTTAGAGCCGGGGCTCCAAAAACATAGGAACATCATCCCCGTAAGCGTCCTGGATCTTGGATGGTTTGGGGTTGAGCTGAATGGATCATCGGAGTAGCTTGAGAGGGGCATTGGGGTTTGCGAACCAGAATTGCTTTCCCGGACCATCTAAGACCCCCCTCTTTGCAAAAGCACCGCAGCACTTGGTTCCATAGCAGCCCACTGTCCATCGCTTGGTTCAATGGCTCCCTCTCAGGGCCTCAAGGCCACCCACCCCCGCTTGGCCCACCCCCTCCGCTTACGGCCTGTTTCTGTCGAACCATGCCGGAAATCGGAAATCAACGGGCGCCGCCCTCAGGGCCTTGTTGAGGTAGGGCGGTTGCGGAGAACGCCAAATTTGGCCCTCCGGACCACCACAACCAATAAGCGCCAGCTGGGAGCTGCGCGATCCGAAGGCGCTGCAGGACCAGCTGATCCTAGTGGGGGACTCCCAGCACCAGCACCAGAGCCTGCTCAAGCACCTCGAGACCCGCCCGGGTCTCGAAGTTCGGAGTCGAGAGACGTGCATGGGAGCCCGAGGTGGATGTTCCAAGTACCCACTCTCTGCCATGGAACCCTCCAAAGGGCATGGGGAGCTTATGGCCCGTGAAAACGAGTGGAGTCGTTTTGAGTCGGAGGCCGAGCGAATCTTTGTGGCCAGGAGAGTGTTTTTTGGTGACAGGGTTGCTTTGAACATCACCGTTTCGGAAAGGCAATGAAGCGAGTTTGACTTAGTGGTGATATTTGCAGGTTGGCTGGGGCCCAACAGGAATAACAAAGGCATGCAATTGTTTGGAATCCAAATGTCCCAGACCGTGGTTGAAACAGCATATGAAGAAACCAAAGCGCTTCTCATGAAGCAGAGAGCTCTCTGCCAACGCGCTAAGGCGCTCAGGTGCAGGAGGAGGAGACGCAACGGCTGCAGCAGGAGGGCAGCGGGACTTGGGAGAGTGGGGCAGCGCGCGAGGGTGGGGTGGAGTGGGGTAGATGGATGGGTGGGTGGGTGGGCAGGCGGGGTTGGGTGGGCGGGGGCGGGTAGGTGCACGGGTGGGCGGGTGGGAGGGTGGGTAGCGGGTGTGGGTGGGTGCGTGGGATGGGGGAGCAGATTAGTAGAATGTTTGATTTGAAAAGCATGGTTTAACTGATTTGGACATTATTTGTAACATGGTTTACAACGGCATACAATAATGTTGATGATGAGTATTTGCATGAGAGGCACTTGAACGTTATAAAGCCGATGGCTCATTCAATATTTGACCGTATGGATTGTTTTTGATATAGGGTTATAGGATTAACGGAATTGACTGGGCGCAGCTCTCGGACATATCGTGGGTGCACCGTACAACCTTATACAAAGATATTGGTTCCAGGAGCCGTTGCACATGTTTTGGGTAGTGTGATCGAGCGTGATCGAGAGTTGCGCAGGGTGCTGTTGATGGCAACTTGAGATCTCGCCCCCTTGTCTCAGGATCTTCCGATGCTCCCCTATTCATTCTGGTCTTTCTTCCAGTACTCTTGTCCCGAGATGCTCTAGCTTGCTGGTTCTCAGCAGGGATAGTCATGAGGGAATGACCCCTTTAAAAAGTCCCCTCTGGTTTCCTTAAGGGAAACCCTTGGGTCATTCCCAACACGCTGGGTCATTCCCTACCCAGTGCGCTCGTCTAGACAAAACCTGTTGCTCATTTTCTCAGGCGGGCACCACCCAAGACCTTTCTGGTATATTAGATGAGGGGTGTTTCTGAAACTTAGGGGGCCCTAATTTTCATGCGGCCGGTTTTCTGCTGGTTTCACCCAAAAGCCAACCAAACCGAGCCCCATGTTGAGAGGTTCGCCTGTTCGGGGAACCCAGCATTAAACCCAGCGACCTCCGCCGCCGTTAGGAGGGGGCGGCAAGGCAGCAGCAGCTGGAGGCGCAGCAGGCGGAGCTGAGCTCCGTGAAGAAGGCGCATCTCGCCCACCTCAGGTGCCATGTGGCTGTGGTTGTCAAAACCGTTTTGGGATCCCATTTTGTGAGATGGTCGTGGGCTTCGATTTTGGTAAGCACGGGGAAGACCTGTGGGTACCCATGGTTCAAAGCCGCCCATTTTGGGGTAGGTGAATTCACCACACATTTAAGAACCTATTTTAGTGGGGATTGGGATGTTCACTAAAAAGTAACCGGGCGTTTGACCCAGGAAGGGGACCCTCCCACCAACTAACGTGGAATTTCAAAACGGCCCTTTCCAAGAGGAAAGTCGTCTTTTTACAGGTGTCTGTGCACTTCCATGTTAGCTGGTGGAAGGGTACCCCACTTGGATGTTCCTAAGTGGTTGGCCAACCAACCCACCTAATAACAGGGTGAAATTCACTTTGGGGGACTTATGAGTGGGTCAGAACCTAGGTTGCCAGGCTTCAACCCAAATTAGAATGGTAGCAAGGGCCCAAACCAGATAAGCAACGGCCCCAGTGCAAAGGTTTTTGGTTTGAACCCCCGGGGTATGGTCCATGTTCAGACCCTCAAGTATGAAGTATCAAAAGATCCAAATGCGAACCCGGTTGAATATGAAACCAATCCACGCGGTCGATAGTAACACCCTGGTCGATCGTGCCTGAAGCCAGGGCAACTGTTGGCCCAGCGAAGACCGCGGGGTGGCAGAACTTTTCTCCAGGGACCTTGGATCTCGCACCTTCAGAGAAGCAAGAATGGAAGAAGTGCGCTCACGACCGGTGATTGGCATGCTCCCGGGGAGCAATTCCATGTCAATCGCGTCCATTTTCGTCCACATGATTGTGCATAACGCGAATGCGGGGAAGCCGAACGCGATTTCTGCAGCGTTGGAGATCTTTCTCTTGGGTTCCGAGGAGAGGGTGAAGGTCTGCCAAGTTCTGTCTCTTACTGATGCAGAGGTCGAGGGATACTTGAACTTTCTTGGAGTGTGGACCAGAAGGGACGTAGAAGACCGCCTTGCGGAGATCCTCTCCCTTTGTTTCATGAGGTTGGAGGGTGTGTGTGTGTGTGTGGGGTACATTTTTGGTTGCTTTGATTAGTTGCTCCTTTTTGTGAGAAGTGGCAAGTGGGAACCAACCAAGCCGGCGGGCAAGCAACGGTGGTGAGAAAATGTGTTGTGAACGACACACTATATGGAAGGCCCAAACTCTTGCATGGATTTAAAGGGAACATGATACCCCAAATCAGTGTGCGTAATGCATGTTTTCGGATCTTAAAAGTGCCAACGTAGTACAACGTGTGGCTATATTGGCACTTTTAAGATCCGAAAACATGTATTACTCACAATGATTTGGGGTGTCATTGACAATGTGGCTTTAAAGGCCCAAGAAGTGTTCTGTCGCTTGAATCGGTTGGGCCATGTTTGCTTGGGTTCCAAGCAGGGAAGGTTACGGGAGTTTTCCCTTGAGGCAGAGGATTCCAGGCTGACCTTGTAATGAACGGCCCCGCTGGAACGAACGGGTTGCTCCGAGCAAACCCAAGGGTGCAAACATTTGTAAAAGGGTCCTTTGGTGATCTCCCTCCCCAAGCATTGAGTTTCTGCTCCTGTGACCTGGAGCATCGGAGCAACCATGGTTTGGTTTTGTTTGGCCAGGAGAGGAATAGGCTCGAGGGCAACCACGAGATCACCAAGGCGGGGTGGCTTCGAGCTGGACGAAACTTTGCACCAAACGGTGGCCCGAACTTAGATGAAGCTCCACAGGTCAATGGTGGTTGTACTCACCCCATTGCTTTCCCAGAGTGCCAACGGAAGAATGTGGAGGACCCTACTCAAAGTAGATCATTTGCTTACCATAACTTCGGATGAATCCGAAGTTGACATAACTTGGGGTGTTCACTCCAATTGGGACGGTGTTAATCTACGTGTGTTTCCCTGAGTTCGATTTCTTTACTGGGGACGGTCTCCTAAAATGGCAAGTTGGACTTCTTGACCGATTCGGGGGGCAACGCAAGCTTCGGCTCCAGGATGAAGTGCGCAGCGTCCAACCCCCCTCCCCGACTCCCCCCTATTGGGCATTTTAGTAGGTGGTTCTACTACCTGGTCTTTGCTGCATTTTGCTTGGTTGTTAGGACTTTAATTTTTTGCCAACGAATGGGTTTTCCGCATTAAACCACTCAACGTTAAAACTTTTAGCAGGGGAGCAGAAATCAACCGAGGGGTTAAATTGAGGCTGCAGTAAAACCTATAGCCTTTACAGTCATGTTAGTAGAGCCAACAGTCAAGGGGTTCTGGGCACTGAGCAAGTGGGGTCATGCCCGACATAATTGGGTTGTATGTTTCAGGAAATGGGAAACAACCCGGGAATGTGCGCGGGGTTGTCTAGAATGAAAAGATGCGGGATCGCTTGCCAGACTCATCGAAGCTTGTTGTCCTTTTGTCCTTTTTGTTGGGTTTTCTCGGTTTTCCTTGGTACCCCTTTCGACCCAGGTACCAAGTTTTGTCTCACTGCCCCCTTCGGTTTTCATCAGCTTGTGATGTGTCGAAATGGGGACGTTGACCGCAGAAATGTGACTTGTCGTCCGGTATCCATTCGAACCATCCCAAAGGGAATTGCCAAGTACCAACGAGAAAAGAAGCACACCCAAAACGGGTGTGTTTTTGTTGAGGCTCGGCACCCTTCTCAGGCCGCGTTTATATTGAAAAGGAGAAATGAGGGACCGCTCAACATGGGTTGGTCCCATGTTTTTCGTCCATGAGCGGGCAACGCCAAATGAGACCCCTTGCAAATCAGAATCGAAGATTGTCATTTTTAGGGGGCAAAAATTGGGGAAGTGAACCCTTTGCTTTCCAGTTTCCCAAGTCAGACCCTCGATTTCCCTTCAAGAGGGACTTTGCTTGTGTCCCAAAACCACCCAGCCTCCACACCTCCAAACATCGCCCCGGGATGTCTCGGGTCCCCGAGGCAGCCGTGGCGAAGAACCGCGAGGCCTTAGCGGAGGTGCAGACCGCCCGGGAGAGCTTGGAGCAGCGCTACAAGCACAGCCCCTCCGCCCCAATTGTGGGTCGATGCGTTTTCGTGTCCCAAAAACGGTGGGGTGTTCCCCTGGTTTCGCTTGAAAAAGACCAAACAAGGGGTGGCCTCAAAAAAGGACATGCCCATATTTTGTCCGGGGGGAAGACACATCAAGATGTTTGTGCTGGGTTCCCAAGCCGATTTTCGGGGGGCTGTGGCCAACTGGTCCAATCATGTCAAAATGAGTCCCCTGAAGAAAGACCAATAGAACCAACCATTTAGAAAACTTCCGCTTCTTAGACCTGAATCACCTTCAGATCGTCGGAGTTGGGCGGTCAGAGACTGGAACGGGAGTCGTTTGGCCCGTGGCCTTCTGAAGGCCTTATGCTTGGTGCTTCCAGGTCCCTGTTGACTAGGGAGCCGCCCATTCAAAAGCGAACCTCCGGAAAATGGCGGCTTGCCTTTGGCACAGCTGGGATCCATGGCTCTGTTCGGGGAGGCAAGTGCCTGAGGCGAGGAGCGGCTGGCCGCCTGCTTCGAGGGCCTGCGGGACCTGGAGCGACGCGGCCTGGCCGAACATCTCGGGGAGGGGCTCGGGGCGGAATTTCGAGGCCAACCCAAACCACCAATAGGGAAACGAAGCAAAGCATATTTTTCATTCAACACAAAAACCGATTTCGATCCCAGCAACATGAAGAACGCCCCCCTGGAAGACACTGCACGCGCTTCACTTTGCTTGCCCTGTCACTGTGCGTGCCTCTATGCGTTCTCAACTGTTTTTGCATGCCTCTATGCAGTTCACCGTCTACTTTCCTTGTACAAAGCCTAGCAGACCCAGCCGCCTGTTTTCAGCGGACAGAAGAGTTTCTCCGAGGGCTCCTGGAGCGCTTCGACACGCGCCTGGACAAGCAGGGCACCACCTGCAAGAATCTGAGCCTCGGAGCTGACAGACCCTGGTTTTCCAACCACAAAGGCCGGTTCTTCGACCTGCATTTTACCTTTTGGTCTATGGATCCAGCAATCAGATTTGTGGTTGGAAAAACCGGGTCCCCCGTCATAGCTGACTCGTTTCGCCCGGAACAAGGCTCCCCCCGAAGCGGCAAAGGCCTTTGTTTGGTTCCAACCTTCTTTCCTTTCGATACGCCCAAACTCAGGATCTTATCTTCGGGGAAACAGGGGGGAGAAGGGGGGCAAAGGGAGGGGCTTGGATCCCGTGATAGGCCTCATGTCGCTTCGAGTTGACCGTGAAAAGAGGGGGAACTTTTTGTTGCCGGCCCCACAGCCAATCGGCCGGATCCTCCATTTTGGCTCAGACAATCATGAGTTAATTTGGTTGAAAAGCAACTTGTAGCCAGCTCACCGGTCCTGGGCGAAACGAGCCGGGTCCTCTTGGGGGGGGGTTCTTCAACTGCCCGTGTTCGTTTTGCTTCTGCGAGGAACGAGAAGCAGGCAGAGCTCCAGAAGCTCTGTATGCAGTCCAAGGGCGGCAGCTCCTTGGATGGCTTTTCGAGAAACGAGCTGAGAACTGTGGGTCGAGCAACCTGCAAAACAAGGCGTAAGTCTCAAAGGGCGCGTTTTCCTGCAGAGAGCTATGTTCTTTCTTGCCCGTGTGGTGGGGGATTACTGGGGGTTAGCTGGGGCTAGTAAGCCGCCTTGCGAACTCCCACGGCCTCTAAGCGGCGGTGTTTGTGTGTTCCCTGCGGCCTTAAAACCAGTCCGTAGCAGAGAGGGAATGGTCTGACTGAGAAGGGGAACACAAAGTACTAGGTGGCTGGACATCAGGAGCACGGCATACCATGTTAGTTTGGGGTTCTGCAATTCTACGTGGCTCGTCAAGAGCGGGGGCCCCAGACATAGACAAATCCCTGGTTTTTTGGCCGCTCTAAGCAGAAGCAAGGCACTCGGCACTTGTCATGCGCAGGATTGGCAAGCAAAGTAACTCTCAAAATGGTGGACACTCCCAAACGGAGCCCGGCTTTGTTTTAGTTGCCCGTGAAAGCAGCCCCAAAAAGTGGTACAAAGCGGTTTCCACGTTCTATCTTGCGATGGATTTGTGGAGGGTAGAGGCGCATGAGCTCTACAGTTGCAAGCTTTGGGGGCAAGACAAGGCCTTACAGCAGGTCCTCAGCCCTCCAAATGGGCCCATTCACAAATCAACCAGGAAAGAGCAGACTCCAACGCTGGCATCTACTTTCTGGTCTCGGGATGACACTGCATTGGGTGCTTAGAACACATCTTGCATACCCTTCGAGTAAATGAGCGCTTAGGCTGGCCGCTGTTCATACCTCATCTCCTCAGCAGGAGTATCAACTCATTTCACAGTGGGCTCGTATCCGGGAAACCAAGGGTTTGGACTGCTGCAGAAGTGCAATCTGATTAAATGCGGTTCGGATGTTTAAGCAAAGGATTTCCGAGCCGGTGTTTCTTTCAATCAGGTGTAGGCATGACTTTTGCAACACTTGATGGGTCAAACCTGGGAAGTAAAGGGTTAACTTTGTGTTTCTGGAACTTCTTGGCCGAAGAAGGACTCGAAAGACAAACTCTGAGCACAGCTTTTCCACTCGCGCCGAGGTGAGCGCGCGCCGCTCGGGCAGCAGTTTCGGCGATGCCACTAGCAGAGGTTCCTCACACCGCCTAATTGCGGTGGTTTTAAACATAACTGGTTGGGCTTTGATAACCCACAGGAGGGGTGAAACCCAATCACCTTTCCAGTGAGTCTTTGTGGGCGTGGAATCAACGAGTCGCAACCTGAAACATCATGTTCTGGGCCAAGTTCGCTTCGCTGTTTTGGGCGGGTTAGTTCTTTGAACAGACCTGGGACCTGGGCAGGCACCAAAACCAAGTCGAACAGATAGCGGGATGCCATGTTGGCAAGGGACTGATAGGATCTGCATGGGAGACTTCAGACATCTATTTTTCACCCTCAGTTGTTTTAGCGAGGGCTGGAAACCACGTGCCACCCCTGAGCTAGGCGAGCTGGCCAATCGGCTAGACGGACGACGGTGATGGGTTGTGAGTTGTGAGCCCCGGTAAAGTGAGAGTTGGCCTCTGTTTTCAAGACTTGGCAACTGGGCCCTTTGTGCACATCGTGTATTTATATCACTACTGGACAAACACATGGGCCTAACAGTTGGCCCCGGAATACGCAGGCATTGGGCTGACACTTAAACCAAACGGGACATTTGTACGCGCTGTCTTTCAGGGTAAGACCAGGGTGCTTCTGCCAAACTTGTCAAAGGATTCCCTAACGGCCCCTGGATTGAACTGGGTCCACCAGGCTTCGCCTGGCATCAACCAGCCTTTCAGAGGTCATTGGCCGCCGGCGTCCAAACCAGCTGGATGCCCGAAGCCTCTCCACATTTCTCGGTTTGGCGACACCTTATTGCCCTTTACCAGAAAGCTTGGTCGAAATTTGAATGACCAACTAGGTTTGGGCAACTCAGTTTGGGCAACTAAGCTTTGGGAAGGATGGCTCCAAACTCATCGATGATTCCCAATCAAAGCCACGGCACTGAGAGATGGTGTTCCACAATGCCCGCAGCCAGGTTCTCACCCTCGTAGTCCTACGTTCGAAGTTTCTCGACTTGATGCTATTTCTCTAAGAAGGTCATGTCGGGCAAGAAAAGGATTATCTTTAAACTTTGGGTAAACCCACAGTTCAGAACTTTGGTTGGTCAATCCACTCAGAACCGAGTAGAGCATACCTTTGAGCGGGTTACGGTAACGTCACTCGCAGGTTGCCACGCTACTCCATGAAGCTTCCTTTCTTGAGGGTCCCTCTGCGGCTGTTTGACCTCAGAACGCCAGTTCTTGGGAGACTGCTCGACTTGTTTCTAAAATCTGCTCAGGCACTGGGCTGTTCATTCTTTGCACAGGTGTTGTTTGTGACTATGTCAACCCCAGGATTTGCCGATTTGACTTTGCTTGGCAAAGGCAGCGTTGCTCGCACACCCGAGTTGCCAAACTCGTGGTTTTCCTCTGGTCCTGGCATTCGATGTTCGCAAGCTGATGGGTCCACTTCACTGAGGAATGCCGCAGTGCCAGGGGCCCTGAGAACCGGCCGGTGGGGCCTGTGTCGTGTCCGGGGATAGACTCAAGAGGGTGAAATGTACACGCTACTTTTCCAATTATAAGTGTGGTTCTTTGGGGCATTTTCTGGCCCCTTAAGAGAGGAAAATAGTATCCCGAGTGGAAGGGGTCTTCTTGTGCGCAAATGAGCTGGCAATGGGTATTGGGATTCTACTGTTTTTCCCCGGGCAAACACTCCAACAAAGATCCAGGGGCTGATTTGTCCAACGTCTGCATCCGAAGCCTCCCTCGTTTTCCCGCCCAAAACTTGGACATGGGGCCCCCCAATTGGGTGGTAGGCACGGGAAAACCAACAGGAACGCAGTCATTTGAAGAGGGATTGCCGACCCAGGAATGCTTGGGACGTCCGGCTGGAATTTGTAAGCGGTTGACAAACTTAGATTACAATCCACTGAGATGCTCCGAGTGAAGCCGTTTTTCCCTGTACGTGGTTTGCAAGCTAGGCAAATCTTACCACCGACCAATTGGGTTGCCGAAGCCGCCTAGAAACCGAAGCAGAGAGAAAAGGGACACCCAGGTGACTTGTTTTAGGTTTCCAGTTGGTTGCTGAGGGGATCTCTCATATCTGTCTGTCGGTCTTAGCAGCGAAAACTCTGATGGAAGCAATCATGGACACAGCCAGAGTCTCGGAGCCAGTGACCAGCCAGTGTCGTGGCTTTTCCGATGTCCCCTGTTGGTGAGTTTGTCGCACTAGCTGCAGTCCCGACAGACTCCAAAAGGGGCATGAACTTGGAAGAGGGTCCCTGAAAGCTGGTCTTCTTTTTTGAGCCCCTGAAAACTGAAAACTGGTCCCTGAAAACTTGAAAGAGGGTCTTCCAGGACAATTCCTCTTCAAGTTTGTGCTTTCTTTTTCGAGGGCAGGCTTCACCCATACCGGTTTCTTCGGTTCGGTTTGATACGGGCTTTCGGTGCCAAACAAAGGCCTCGGCCTGCGGTCAGTTTCAGGAACCAGCTGACGGTGTTGCAAGAGTCCCTGAAGAAGGAATTCGCAGACTTCACCGAAGGCCTGAGCCCCCTTTTGGTAAGGTCTCGTGCCGAGTTGTTTTCTCTTTTTTCTTTTTTCCGGTAATGCTGACATCGGATGAGTAGCCCCCGCTCTGGGAGGTCTACTTTAGTATTGGACAACACTGCTCTAGTATTGGACAATACTACTTTTGAATTGGGAATGAGGACTTTAGAAATCCCAGTCCATGTTTTCATTTGATTTAGTATTGCTGGAGCTTCCTTTTGAGGGGTGGGTACTCCTTCAATTTCGGGTTTTGTTGTGGGGACCTGTCTGAGAACATGCTTTTTCAATCGCTGATTAACATGTATCCAGATTTTCGAATTGTTTAGTACTGGGGGGGCTCCTGGGAACCTGTGTAATTTTAGTGCTTGACAATTCCAGGTCAACCCCCCCGTTCTCATGTACTTCTCATAGGATATCCTTTTGGGGAGCTTATGGGAGCTTCCTTTTTGTGCCCCATGTCAATTATTGTCCAAAATTGCGACACCAGGGTGAAAGTAGATGGCGAATTGTTCTGTCTGTCGGCAAGCAAATCAAACAAAGGTGATGAAGCCATGTTTTCCCACCCTTTGGTATTCTCCTACCGTCCACATTCCGCAAACAAGTGACTCCTGGATGCCGTTGTCGTGCATCGGTCCCACCTACTTGAGGCTGGCCACAGGCTTGAGGCATGATGGCACGTCACGGATCGATTGGAGCGCGGTTCTTTGGTGGGGGAGGTATTTCTTTCAAACTGCGCCGCCAAGGAAGGCCAAGTCCATTTTCCCCGTGGGAAAGTTTTTTTGGACATAGGATTTGGGATCCCAACTCTTGTTTCAGCAGGTTTTTTGGACTCAGGTTAGTAGCCTCTGGTGAGAATCCCACATTTTGTAGGACAAGCAAAAGTATAACTCCTCACTAGAGTCATGAAGGTCCTTTCTTAGGGAGTCCTGTTTTTGGCACGAAGTATTACAACTCTCTTAGATGTCTTGAGACTATCAATCTTATCTGGGGGCAGTTGAGTTCTTTCTGCAGGCATGTTGCTTTCCATCGAAGAGCACCGCGCAGGGCATCCTTTCCATTCAAGTGCCGAAGTTTTAGTTTGCAAGATAATTGCTCCAACTAAAAAAAACATGCTCACAAAGGCAGAGAACAGCATGGAGCTTGATGTGCGAAGATCAGGAGCATGCCTCACAAACTGATTGGTGATATGAACGTGGCCCGCACTGGGCACCCTGAATAATAGCCCGTCCTCCGTACAAATACGGACATATGCCCCACAAAAGTAATTGCGGATTCCCAACGAGGGGACACCAGAGATCGGCAACCAAAGGTTCTGCCTCCAAAGTGGACAGTGCCACCTCCACCCGGCACGCGAACGCGCTCGCGAGAGCGTCCCAAGTCCGCCAGGCACGCGCCAGGAGGGGTCCCAGGTGCGGGAGCGCATAGCGGGCCTCGAGGAGCGAGCGCCAAGCATGGGTCCTTAAAAAGACCAGATGTGGCCGTGGGTCAAAACCAATGGTACCATTTTGGGGTAGGTGCACCACCCATTTTAGTCTGTTTTAGTGGGGGTTGGGATGTTTACTAGGGTAACGGGATTTTGACCCATAGCCATGTGATTGTTTATGGTATAAGCCATCTTAGTGGAACCAACAGTCAATGGGCTTGGGGCGCTGCTCGCCTGAAATCGGGACAATCTGGGTTGCTCCGCTAGAAGCTCATAACTCAAGTGGGTAGAAGATTGGTTTGGATTTTGTTTTTGCCAGGGACCCAGCTATTGTAGGCCAGTTCACATGAACACCCGGGGGCGCTCCACACAACCCCCCGCCGAGAGGCTTTTGGGTCCTGCATCCACCGTTTCGCTGGCCCAATTTTTATTTGACGCCTCAGAGTAGGTTCGCAAATAGGTCCCCGAGGGCAGTTCAGAGTGCACCTCGTTGGAACATTTGCCGCGCCTAAACCCCCCAAAAAAACAAAAACACAACAACCTGGAACCTAAAAATCCGAAATCCTTAGCCCAGTTTGTTGGTCGGTTTCTTTGGTTTGTGGGTGTGTCAGGAGCAACTGCAGCAGCAGGGCAAGGCCCTGACCGACACCAACCGCGAGGCGGGCTCCCCGAAACTCAGCCCGTCGGCCCGCCGCGTTGGGTTGGGTTGGGTTTTTCGCGCCGGTGTCCTTGTCCCGCGGATTGGTGGTTTCTCAACGTTTGTCAGGTAACCCGTGGTGGTTTGGATTGGGTTGGATTGGGTTGGATTGGGTTGGATTGGTTTGGATTGGTTTGGATTGGTTTGGATTGGTTTGGATTGGTTTGAAGCTCTGGTTCTTGTAGAGGGCAAATGGGAAACCACCCAAGCCACAAGCTCAACCCACCAATTCGAAGGAAGCGGATTGGTGGTTTTGAATATTGCCTTTGGGATGTTCAGACAGGCATTGGGAGAGATCCCTAGTGAGAAGCACCAATATGCCTCTTTTTGAACTTGTTCAAAGCAGCCGTGCGAAGCACGGGTCATGCTGCACGTTGAAGGGCTTGCAGATGTGTCCGGACGGGCATCCCGTGGATACGCTTTGTCCTCAATGTTACACCCCTGTTTTAGCGCCACAATTGCATTGGCTTAATGGAATCATGGCCCCCCTGTGTGTGTCCATGACGCGGTGCAGTTCCTAGACAAACCGGTACAACACCACAGGCCCCACTCCCCATGTAGCGCCCCCGAAGGTTTCCCCGAAGGGTGGAGCCACAAAAACAGCATCCCAACCGGATTGCTGGACTTGGCTTGTCTTTCGCGATTTGCCTTCTTGGTTTTCCCTCATTTTCCCTTCAACCAGAAAAACGTTACTTCCCTGCAAGTTCACATTGCACCCAGAATGGGACCCACAAAAGGAGGATTCTTCTAAAATGAAACTTTGGTTGGTTCCATACTAATGCGCAGGAGTGTATAACTGTTTTGGATCGGATCTGTTTGGCTTTTCTTCCACGCTGTGGAAGGCAGGCCAGTGCTTGTTCCGCATTCTTGGGCTCAAGCCTATTTGCTTCCGGCGACCGCTCGATTCAATCCTCTTTTTCGCCATGCCGGTGGGTTTGGGCAGCCCAGTCGAGTGGCAGACCTTTTTCCCGTGTCTGGGTATGTGTCCTTTTTTAATATCCAGCCACACATTTGTCTTTGGCGGACCCACTTCAGGCCTGTAAGTGCCATCTGTTGGGCGGCTGACCAAGTGACAGCTGCGTCCCTAAAGTAAATTGCCAAGGACAAGCGGACTTGCATTTGTAGACCCATGTTCCTTTCTGTTTGGAGGGGCAGGGACGTCAACATACGCAGAAGACATGCTTTTCGGTGGACCCCGTTTTTGTTCTTTTTGGGTTCCTTTCACATCAATAGCGCCTTTTTTGTAAGGGCCTCTCCGGGGCCGTCTTCGGGCCTTTCAACGGCTATCCAAGGCATCAACGGCTTTGGCCGCATCGGCCGCCTGGTTTTCCGTGCCGCGGTGTCCAACTCCGATGCGGAGGTGAAGGCCATCAACGACCCCTTCATGGACCTCAAGTACATGGTCTACCAGCTGACCCGTGGAGCAAAGGCTATGGCTGTGGCTCAAGAAACCGGTACCAAAATGGGTTGCCCTGGTAAGTGGAAACATGGACCAGACCTGCGTAACCCCGCCGGTTTAATTTTGAGCCACACCCAAATGGCTATGGCTATGTTTAATGGAAGGCAATGTTCTCCCTAAAGTCGCACCGAGAAAGTCTTAGGCTTGCCTGCTTGAACCGCCCAAAGCAGACAATTCGGGTCTGTGCTTGGGCCCGAAAAGGAGTTCCCCGTTATGTGGTATCCGCTGCGTTTCGGCCTGCCTTGGGGCGAGCAAACACGTGGGAGCCTTGATTGTAAGCAAATACACCTTGCATGTAGCAGTGTTTGACCAGAGTAAACGTATCATCCAGATCCGAAACAATAATATGTGCAATGGTGAAAGCACATGGTCGCTGGAAAAAAGACAAGACCCCCATCAACTCTTTAAGGACTTTGAACAAGTATCAATCAGCAGGGTTCGTCTAAGGGAACTACATGACCCACATAGGACGTGTCGACCATGGGACATATGTACTTAACTCATCGGTGAGACGAATATGCTTGCCGCCGGCTGCGAAGAGAGTGTTCCAAGACATAGTCTGCATCACTTCAAAACATCGAGGCACATGGTACGTAGTGAAGGCAGGGAACATCCCCATAGACATGACTCCTTGTGTGTTGGCTTGGGTTGGTTTTGAGCATCACCTTTCTGCAACCAAGATGAGTTTCCTTCAAGGAGGGCGATGGTTAAGGGGTAAACGCATATGCTTCTGAAGTTAGGTATTGCTCTCACACTGTCACAAAGTCTCACATGTTTTGTTTCTGTGTGCACCCAACTTAATAGGCACCCTCTCTCTCGCTCCCTCTCCCACTAACATGAGGCTGGTAAGCCGAGCGTGAGTTAGCTTCCATCGCAACCTGGGCGACTTGGGGTGGGGAACCGCTTCGAATCAGCCAAAGCACAGGTGTCCTCTTCGTCACTGGCGGAGGGTGGGGTTTCTAGGGTTTGGGTGACTACGTCCATCGGACCCCTTTAGTCCAAGCCCTTGGGGCACTCCATCCTTACGCCTTGGTTCTCTTGCCAACCTGCTTAGTGGGTCACGTTCCCCCGTTGGGCGAGAGTTCAAACATCAGCACGGCTTAGTGAGTAGTTGGCACATGGAATTCGAATTGTTGCCCACCAAGTTCCTGGTTGAAATCTCCGCACGTGTGCTAAGCAGGGTTCCATGATTGATTAGACTCAAACCCAGGGGTTCCCCTTTTGGGGACATCAACCACCCCTTTGTTTAAATCTACCTTGGGCTGATCCAGAACTGGAACCCTGACTGTTTCTATTGATTGGCGGTTGGCAATTAGGTTCTCTGGGACCGCAGGGTGGCATCAGATCAAGTGCATCATGGTGTCCGCCTGATACAAAAACGACCTGGGTTTTCGCGCGTTTTCGAAGAAAGGCTAGCTCAGCGTCACACCGGAGGTGCTCAACTCACTGCGTCCAACGGGCATTTCACACACGGGACTTCAATGCACTGGTAAGAGCCATAGATCAAACAGCCCTTGCGCGAACGGGAACATTGACAGGCGATGTGTTGTTTGGTTTGTCTACCGTCAGAAGCTTGTCTAAGTACCCGGATAGAAGTTCCAGAGCGGTTTCGTAAAAGCATCTGAAGGGTTTGACAAGGCTTCAGCAGCTCTCTGGCGGCAGCTAGCGCCCGTACGCGCAAAAGCCTTTGCAGTAAGTCTGCTCTTCAGCTCTTCGGGCCACGTCTTGCCTTCTCGTCACGAACCAGTTCTTCATACCGGAGCCAATTAACGCCGTTGAACGCTGGGCGTATGACTCTCCATGGAAGTCTTCTTCGCTCGACATCCTTCAGGAAAACCTGCTCCGCTGCCACTATTGAGACTGGAAATGGGGCTCCCCGAAGAGGCCCGCAGAAACCAGAGCACAGAACCAAGATCTATTTCTGGTGGATGTCTAATGGAAAGTGTATGGCAAAGCTTGGTATAAGTGTAAATCAGTCGAACACCTGAGAGCGCGCGTGGACTTGTGTGGTTTTGTGTCTGCTGCGTAGAGCGATCGCCTGGCAAAAGCCCAGGCCTTGAGCCAACACAAGGGATTCGCGTCTGGATCCACGTGTCAAAAATAAGAATCCCCTTGGAGTCGGGTTGTTTGCCGGAGAAAACTCGTGGCCCGAGGGTTGATTGATCATGCCTATAGGAAGTATGACAGCGTCCACGGGCGCTTCGCCGGCACCATCGCCGCGAAGGAGGATGGGGGCAAGGAGTTCCTGGTGGTGAACGGCAAGGACCGGGCTGCGGGGCAGCCGCCTGAAACGACCCACGCTAAGCGGGTCGGGGGGAAACCATTTGTTTGCAGTGGGGGATGGGGAGTGGGAAGCCGCAAACAGCTATCTTTTGACCCGAGTCCTCTGACGGAAATTGGCAGTCTATGAGGACTGGTTTGCCTATTTTCGCCTGCATCACCCCCCACCCCCCCCCCCCCCCCCACGCAAATCAAAAGACGAAGCAAGAAGTTATTTGCTCAACCCCCCCACAGGACTCCCTGTCGCTTTTGGACTAAGGAGGGGTTTGCACGGGGCGGTTTTTGGGTAAGCAGGATCATCGGGTGGGTTCAACTCGTTTTCAGATGCACTGACTGCTTCCATCTGAGGTCTGCTCAAAATGTCCAGAGTCTATGGTCCACTTGAAAGGGGCATTAGGGGACTCACTACGTGTCGTTAATCTTCTAACATCCTTCGGGTACTGCATGCTGTCACTGTGGTTCGTGTTGTGCGCCAAATGGTTTCGTCTCGACAAGGCTTCTTGGAACAAACAACCGCTGGTCATTTGGGAGTCATCCGCTTATCCGTTCTACTCGTTGGCTACGTAAGGACCAAATGACACACTGACATGGAGGGAAGGAAGCTGCCAATCAGATGCAAACTAGGTGACCCGGTGACCCGTGGGACGTTGGAAGCCGCTTTGAGTCCAGGCAAGTTGGGCAACCACTTGTCAGTGGCACAGTGCACTGTTATTCCTTGTGTGGTGGAGGTTTCCTTTGAAAAGTTATCGAGAAAGGACATGTTCCCCCACGGCCGTAGGGACTATTCAGGAATCTTGGCCTTTAGATGAGTGAGGTATCACAAGGTTGCAACTCCAGCAGCCTCAGGGGGTATTTTTCCATCTCTAGGGGTTTCCTTTGTTTGTTTTGTGGCTCAAAATTGCGTCAGGGGACCGGTTTTGGTCCTTTCCATTTTCCATGGCCCCCCCATGTTGGGAAATCTGGTTCCTATGTTTGGCTGCCACGCCCATTTGACTCAACCGGTTTGGGCCAAACCGAACCAGCGACTCGCTCACTCCCCTCGCTGGTCTGGGTGCGGAGGACATTGCGGTGTTCCACGAGAAGGACCCGGCCTCCATCAAGTGGGGCGCCTCCGGGGCGGAGTATGTCTCTTGGCCTCCGGAAGCCGTCGAAGCCGTCGATTTCGGTTCGGCGGATCCGGGGCTCCCCGAGTTTCTGGACCTGGGCGCCTGGTGATTTTGTGGGTGGTGAAAGGAAAACAACAGGACCACCGCCCAAAGTGGGTTTCCCCCCAAAAAAAAGCCAAGAGTCCAAACCGAACTTCGCATTTTTGGGGACGGAGCCCGAGTTCTAGAAGAGGACAGCCGTTGCGGATCTCCAGGTCTGCGAGTCCACCGGCATCTTCACCACCAAGGCGCGGGGTCTGGCCGAGTCTCACGTTCTTTTCGGGACTGAAAGGTTTGCTTGGAGAAGTAACTTCCCCAGAATTAGTTCCTTTTTTTTTGGGGACTTTTTTAGGGGTCCCCTTTGTTTTCCACTCCCCAGGCAAAAAAGCTAAAAACACATTTTGCGGGGGTAAGTCTGAACCGTTTTTTTTGGGATCGATCCGCTCGGGCAGTTGAGGACATCAACTGATGTTTGATGCTGGTTCGGTCAGCCTTTTTTGGCCCAATTTGAAGGCCCTCGGCTTTTCAGACGCTCTGAGATCGATCAAGTGAGTGGGAAGCCCAACATATTTCTGCCGGTTCCCAAGGGTTTTCCTCCATAAACCTCCAAAGGGGTACCCTCAAACAGACATACCCATGTGCGTTTTTGTGTTTGCTAGTTTTAGCTGTTGGTTTCAAAGGAACATGGTCATGACTGGAACTTATGTCTTTGTTGGTGCCACCCAAAGCAGGATCATGCGGTTTCACAACAGTTTCCCTTGCACGGCACCATGGTCGGGCGTGGAATTTGTCTCACCCTAAGAGGGTGTCCACTACCACGACAAACCGCCTGACTCCTAGAATAAGAACTTATTTAGGGATCTTGGGTTTGTTTTTTTTTGGAGTTGACACCCTATTTGGGTTTTGTTAGGGAAATCAAAGGGAATTATTCATTTTTCGGGTCGCCTAGTCAGACACATGCCCGCTTGTTCTGAAACCAGTGAACCCCAAAAAGTTGTGGTTCTCCTTTTGGCGTTCTCTTAAAACCAACCGCCGGGTTCTCCAAAAACGCACACCTTGGGACCGTTCGGCGACTCTTCATCGCCTATCGCCTCAGGAGAAGGCGGAGCTGCACCTCGGTGGTGGCGCCAAGAAGGTGATCATCTCTGCCCCCCCCAAGGACGAGACACCCATGCGCCCGGGCTGAAGCTTTGAACTTGAACCAAAGTGGTTGGTGAACCTTGGAACTTTCACATAATTTTGAGGTCCACTTGTCATGTCCGTCCGGTTCTTGGCCCATTTAAAAACTCCGCACGCATACCGCGCATGTACAGTTGGGTTAGTTGGTAGGTGGCACAATTCCAACCCATTTGGGTTGATCGTTATCCTGTTTAGCCACATCTACCTGGTGACCATTCAAAAACCAGAATAGGGCGGGGTATTGCCAAGCCAAAGCAAGTCTTAAGAGGATAAGGTGCAAAATTATTTGAGCCACAATCAAAACCTGGGTAGATGAAGGTTAGTAAGGGACAATCCCAGCCATAAATAGTTGCGGCCGCCTTTCTACTTCTTTACATGGTTCTGGGTTCACCATTTTTGTACCAGGTTTTGATTGTGACTCATTTGAGGCCCTGATATTAGAGAAGCCAGGTATTCCCGATTCCCCTTTTTCTACCAGGGTCACTGGGCAACTGGGCAAACTTGACCCAACTTTGGTTGTTTCGCTGGCTGTACTTGGGCGGGCTTAAGCTTGTAGCTTTTTTGAAATTAGCCACCACCCTTTCAAACTTGTCACATGTAACATCTGCCCCACGCATGTAGTGCATGCCCCATAAAGCGGGACGCTCCCCATGAAGTCGCCCGTTATGTGTACAAGGGGAATTGTTTTTCTTATATATATATACATAATATATATATATATGGAAGGGGGACAGCAGGCTTCTTGCAGGAAACAAGGCTTTATCACTTGATTGGGGAAAGCAGCCACCAAATGCGCCTGTATGGGTGCATTCGTCTTTGACTGCTCTCACACCGCTG
This sequence comes from Effrenium voratum, assembly GCA_963377175.1. Taxonomy (NCBI): domain Eukaryota; class Dinophyceae; order Suessiales; family Symbiodiniaceae; genus Effrenium; species Effrenium voratum. Next base: position 245,544 of record CAUJNA010003333.1, read on the forward strand.
GCGGGTGTTTCAATGGACACTGCCTTGGTTGCGGGGGGATCCCTCACTGCCAGGTTTGAGTTGGCTTAGCAAAATTGGTTTCAGTTCCCAGGGCGGGAGTTCTCAATTGGCTTCAACCCCTATGGGAACTCGCCGGGGAGTCCGGACCCAAAGACGGTTGTCGACCTCATTGTAAATACTCATCGGGTTCTGGCGCGCTTCTCCACATGCATCTGGACATTTTGAGACTAGTTGCTGGGGCAAGAGTTGCATTGTTTATTGCCCGTGCAAAAGAAGGCAAGGGGGCGAGCCCAAGGTTTCCTGGGAAGCCTGCGGGACGCCCAGCGGCCTGTTAGTTCATGGGGAGTTGGTGTCCTTTGGTTTCCCTAGTACCCACGGTGGTCCAGCATTGCGAGAAGCGCCTAGTTGATTCCATAAATCCTGAGACCCAACCCCTTGGTCCCGTGGCTTCCAAGAGCTTGCGTTGGATGGCCCAGCGGGTTTGGTGGCAAAAGCAGCTACTTTAACGGCTTATTCTGTCAGCAGCAATTCATGCCACACGGAGTTGGGATGTGAAGCCACCAAGGGGTGGAAACTTTCGGAAGCTTGGAAGCCTATTTGGGAGGAAATGGCACATGTCTGACTGTCTGCCTTGGTCTTGATTTGCGCCTTTGCAGCACCCTCTTGGTGTGCAGCATCCCTGGAATTTCTCTTTCTCCAAACGCTTTGGACGTTTGGAATCTGCCGAAGGTACGTGATGGGCGTGAACCACACCGAGTACAAGACCTCAGACACTGTGGTCTCCAACGCGTCCTGCACCACCAACTGCCTGGCCCCGCTGACCAAGGTGGTGCACGAGACTCGGCTGCAACGGAGAAATACCTACTGTTACCCTTATAATATTAACCGCGGATCAATACACCCCTGGTTGATTCTTAAAAGGGTGTCCCCTTTTAGTGGGGATTCATCACCTTTGGAGGGAACACCCCCCCCCAAAAAAAAATGGGACGGGTCTATTCATCCTGGGTCAACATCACCATGAAGTTTGAGCCCAGGACGAATAAACTCCTAGCTTCTGGCAGGTTGGCATCATCCAAAGCAACACGTTGGCACATACTAAACACCTGCAAACAGCTTCCAGAAGAGCGTCCATGGATTGGGCTTGCGTTCCCCCCCACCCACCTGTTCGTGTTTGAAAGGAGACGTTTGGCAGCATCCAAACCAACCTCTGAGTAGGCTTTCCTATATTTACAACACACCCAAAAAGGGTACAAACTCGAAAACAAGAGACACCCATATTTGACTGACTGTGTGCAAGGAAATGCTCCGGCATCGTCCAGGTAAATCCGTTTTGCTGTCTCCATATGGCAAGAATCCCCTAAAACGCCCAAAGCAAAAGAGTAACACATCCAGAAGGGGAAACCCCAAAAGAAAGGACCCACCTCCTCAGCGCAACTACAAGAACATAGCACCCACATCTGCACCCCCACAAAACCCACTAGAATTTCTCCCCAAGACACATAAGTCCCATTGACAACGGGGTGATTTTTAAGGAGAAGTTCGGCATCATCGAGGGCCTGATGACCACGGTGCACGCCACCACTGCCACGCAGCTCACGGTGGACGGCCCTTCTCGTGGTGGCAAGGACTGGCGCGGCGGGCGCTGCGCCTCTCAGAGCCTGGGCTATGGGCGGGGTCCCGTGTCAGGGATCCGGTCACGGGGCTCCCGGGCTCTTTTAACCCATTTGAATGGGCGGGAATAGTTTAGCCATTTGTTCAAGCTGTGTTTTGTTTTGTTTCTCTTGTTTTAGATGGAATGTGTGGACTGGTGGTTTGTTGTCCCGGGTGGCACCTAAATGGAAAACCACCATGTCTGTTGCATGTTTCCTCTCTTTGAATTTTGGGAGAGGGGTGTTCCTCCAAAGTCGACCAACAAACCAAGTTTCTCGCCCGAGGAACATCATCCCCTCCTCCACGGGGGCGGCCAAGGCGGTGGGCAAGGTCATCCCCGCGGTGAAGGCGCGCTGCCGAGGTCAACTTGAGCGACCAAAGGGGGCCCGGCCTTTTCGAGAAGAGGCTCCCAAAAACCCGGGCATCAGGGAGTGTCTGCCTTTTTGGCGCTCCATTTGATTCATGGGGCAAGCGACAAACCATTGGCGGGTCCATAACCCATGTTTTGAGGCTTCTGCAACTGCAATTCTGAATTATCCTGGCAAGCGACCCCCAAACAGCGGCAAACAGTGGCAAACAGCAATTCGTGTGTGGAACACGCACGTTAGGGGCATCAGGAAGTCAAGTGAACTGCTTTTGTTCTGCGCAAGATCTCCGCACAAGATCTCAGGATAGGATCTCTTGGCAACATTTGATGTTTCTGTATAAGTCCCCGCTGCGAGCTCTCTTCAGAACTTGTAGGTAGCATCCTCTTCTTCTCAAGATCTCTCGCGCGGAAATCTTTGAGACCACCCGAGAGAATTGCTATGTTTCGGTATCTTCGGGAGGAATTTTGCAAATCCGCGAGACGTGCGGTGGCACCACGATGTAGACACCGACACCGACCATGCCTTACTCGTGAGAACCCTGAGCGTGTGCCCACTGTTTGGGGGAAAAAGCCGCTGATTGCACAGAAGTTATCATCCCCCTTTTGTAGCTTGAAACATCACCGTTTTGGCCCAAGTAATCTCTTTTGATAGGATGGAGAACTACCCTATATCACGACTTGGGTCCATACCAACCGGACTCCAGCAAAAATCAAGACCTTTCCAGTGGTCCCCTTTTTTGCGCTTCTTTTTTTTGGCCGCCCCTTTCAAGTCACCCCCCCCCCCCAGGAAAGGGTGATGCAGCTTTTCCCCGAAAAACCAAACAAAGAAGGAACAAATGAAGAAACAACTTCAGGGCAAGCTGACGGGCATGGCCTTCCGCATCCCCACCCCGGATGTGTCCGTGGTGGATCTCACCTGCCGCCTGGAGAAACCCGCGAAGCGCCTCGCCTGCCTCGGGCTGCGTTCCGCGCGAATGCGCGTTCTGCACATTCCGATTTGGGTGTGTGTCAAAGTTGGGGAGCCCCCAAGATGGGCTTCGGCTTCCTTTTGGTTCCCTACGAACCCGGAAGCGGTAATCAAAAAAGACAAGACACACCCATTCTGCTGTTGGTTTTTGCGGTGGTTGGAACGCTGCAAGGATTTCGAACTGCTTTTGTTGGACAATGAAGAGACTTTGGTGTACTTTCAAGTGGAAGGAGAAGAGAAGAGAAAAGAATGGAAGGCACAGATCGATAGAAACGTAGATCTTGAGAGATAGATAGACAGATTGATAGATTGATTGATTGTTAGATAGATGGTTTGGCAGATATGAATATAGATAGATGGGCAGATAGATGGAACAACAGGATAGACTGATTCGTAGACCGATAGATAGACAGATAGATTGATTGATTGTTAGATAGATAGATAGATAGATAGATAGATAGATAGATAGATAGATAGCTAGCTAGATAGATAGATAGATAGATAGATAGATGATTGGTCGATACATAAAACAAAAGAAAGAGAAAGAGAAGAGACAGAGAGAGAGAGAGATAAGGATACTGAGAAAGAGAAAGAGAAAGACGAGAGAGGGAAAGAGATCTGCCACTAGGGACTTGAAGGAGCAAACTGCTCAGTTTGCTCAGCCGCATGTGAGACCGAACAACATGGTTAACAAACGACGACTTGCAGTCTCAGGACCCTGAGCTCATGGGTCAGGACCCCGATTGTAAGTTGACTGAGCGGTTGACTGAGCGGGTTTTCTACGGTAGCTCCGACTACCTCCGTTTGGAGTAAGTCCACTAGAGTCAGTAGAGTCTTCCTGGATCTGAAAAAAACAACGAAGCCGGGTGGCCGTCGGGTGGCCGTCGGGTGGCCGTCGCGTGGCCGTCGCGTGGCCGTCGCGTGGCCGTCGGGTCGGTCGATCGCCTCGAGGTACGCGGACATCGTGGCGGCCATCAAAGAGGCGGCCGAGGGGCCTATGAAGGGCATCCTCGAGTGGACCGACGACGAGGTCCGCATTCACCTTGCTGATCAGTAGGGGCTTACTTCTCCCAAGAGACCCAGACAAGTTGCTGGTTCTCAGTAGGGAATTTCTGGCATTCCCTTGTTGCAACCTTGTTGCAAGGCTAACTGGAGGCTAACCTGGGGGTTGACTGGGGTTTACTAACCACCTGGCTAACTGCCGCAACGTCCAAGTCGGCTTGGATTTGATTTGCTTTCCCCGCAAACGTCAAGCGTCTTGCCGTATTGGCTCGCAATGCAGCCGAACTTGCCAAAAGGGAGGTTGCGAGAAGGGTTTTCCCCTTTGGCCTCCCTTCCAACCCATGAATTGACTGGTGTTAGTACAAAGGCCTTTTGTAAACCTTTACCAGGGACCATGTTGGAAGAGCCAGTTAAACAACCAGTTGGAAGAACCACTCAACCATGTTGTAAACCTTTCCAAGAGAACCTCCTCGGCCGAGAGGTGGTGTCCACCGACTTCGTGTCCTGCAAGGCGGGATTCCGGGATGGGTTGGTGGAGTGGGTTTGGCGTTCGACCTTGGGGAAAAACATACATACATATACATACATATATATATATATATTATACATAAACATATATACACATGAACTAACTGAACACACACACAACACAGTTTGTTGGTATGCAGAAGCCTTGGCATCGAAAAAGAAGGACAACAGCTCGTATCCATAGATAAGCTCTTCAGCGAAGTAGCGCGCCCTCTATTAAGTTTGTACCCTCACTTGCTGGATCTTGCGGGCATTGCTGTTTCCCTGATTGTTCATTGCAGGGTTTGCCTTCTGACCCCCCTTTGCGAAAATAAAGTCGGATTATCGAAAGGTCGGAATGAAGAAGTAGCCAGGCCTTCCAGTGGTACCACTGTTCTTTCGAACATTTTTGTGATTACGACAGAACATGCCCATTCATCTTTATTGCAATACATCTCGCTTCCACTTTACGGGGAAGCGCAAGTTTGTCAAAGGCTTGGGATCCGGCTTGGGTCCAGGTGATTGTAACCCATTGGGACACATGGGCGTATATGTGATCTACATGTACATGTGTGTGTGTATACATATATATATATATATATATGAACCCCACTCTTTGGGGTGGTTTTGAAGCTTCGGTTTCAGCCTCAAGAGGGTGCCCTCAAAAGAGACACCCATCTTGAACATGTTGAGCCAACCCCCTTTGTGGTTCCCTACTGAACTTCATAGCCAAGCATGTTTGAAGAAGAGCGGAAGGGAATTCAACACAAAGCCCTTCGACGGCCAAGGTTTGGCGGAATTTGGGGTGGAGCCCTAGGTTGCCTCCGAAGCGCATGCCAGGAAAAGAGTTAAACGATTTCTTTTCAGAAAGATGGAGAGCCCTATTGAAAACCGGCCCAGAACTTCTCTCGCTCTTTTGGCTCCCCAGGCATCCTCCATCTTCGACGAGCAGGCAGGCATTCAGTTGAACGACAACTTTGTGAAGCTGGTGAGCTGGTACGACAACGAGTGGGGCCACTCGCCCGTACTGCAACTGCCGATCGGCTCGCTCACTTTGTTGTTGCTGGCTGGCTGGTTCACTTCAGTTGAAAGGATTGAGAACTTCCCCAATTAAAGGACAGGCTACACTTTTTTCCGGAGGACCATGTCAGTGACAATTTTCCTGAGCAATGTACGCAGGAAGTGAGCTGTTGCTTACTCCAACTATTGAAGAAATGTGGCGCGAATACGATTTGAGCCATTTTGGTAACAGGCTTACTTAGTTGGTTGTTAATCTAGTGTGTGACCTGGCATCGTCAGGCCTCTTTCGGTGTCCTTCGAAGCAATCGTAAATCCCAGATAGTATTGGAGGTTGCCCAAACATAACCAAAATAGGGACATCATCCCATCCCTTTTTTGGATGAAAGGGAACCCAGGAGGAAACAAATCCTCTGGAGGAATCCCTACATTCAGGCACATCCGCTCACCACGCGTCATTTGAGTAGTCCGTTTTCAGATCAAAAAACAGAGAGTTTAGGAGTCCAGCAAATTTTCGGACACCCCCATTTGGACCTACGGCTGCTTTGGGCGCAACAGGTGAAGGCCTTTTGACCGAAAGTGGGTCAACTCAGCCACATCCAAAGAGCAGGGCTCACATGCGAGCGTTTTCTACAGTTGCAATACCGGGCGGTTTCCTTTGTTCTGGTTGCCGGGGCTTCCGTGATGTTGGGAGCAGGATCTCATTGCTTAATCCGCGAGTAAGGGACACAAGGCAGTCAAGTTTTGGTCAATGAGCCGCAAGGAATCCGACCAGAGGCTTTCGGTCGGGTCTTTAAAGGGAAGCGAGGAAATCCACTACTGGAACCAAGCTACAGGCTACTCCAACCGCTTGGTAGAGCTGGCCATCCACATGAAGAAGATCGACGGGTAGATCGATGGATCTTTTGCCTACCGCCCTCCATCGCAGATTTTGACGAAGATGGCCTTTGGTGTTTTGCTCTCAACCCTGTTGAAAGGTCTCGAATCTCCGAAAAGCGAATGGCTTCCTGCCAGCCCGATTCGAAAGTCACTGGGTCACCGCCTTGGAGGGCGAGTTTAAATACTCTTGTTTATCCCCGGCGAGTGTTTCTGCACGAAAGCCCGATCCCCGGGATTGCTTTACGCGCGAAAAAGGGCAGCGATGGGTGCGCCTCAGGGGTCGGCACGTCATGAGGCTGCCTTGCTTGGGATTCCGTATTTCCTGGGATCTCCTATACTAGTTGAGTTTGTTGTTTGGAGGAATTGCCCCAGATTCAGATGTGGACCAATTTACGGGTTGCAAATTATGGTATTTGCCCAGATGAGGTCTCCTGCCGTTCAAGACATCCCCGAAAACATGGTTTACTTTGTCCAGGCCCTTATTTACACCCTTACATCCAGAGAATGATGGCCATGAGTTTTGTTACGAGAATGGTCCGCTCCCAAATCAGGACAATCCGAAAGGTTTGCCTTGTATACGGTTGTGAAGACTTCCTTGGTGATGCGAGTCTCCGGAGAGGAGACTCCGCCTTGCAGGCACGTTGAACTTGTTCTGTGTTAGTGACACTGTTTTAAGCTGACGTTGCAACTGAATACACAACCACACAGTACTATCTTGGAGGTCCATCTCATCTCGTTTTTCGCCCATCGTTCTCTTGTGAAACTACTGGCAACTCCCTCGGTATATGGCAATTTTATTTGAATCATAATCCCTGGGTGGAGAGATAGCTGGCTAACTGGGCTTCACGAACAAGTAAATTCAGGTACCCTACCTCCCACTATGAAAGCTGACAGAAGTCTTCTTTTTGCAGGGTACCTTCCCTTAGCTTCCCATACAAGATTGCCATGGAACCCACCAGGGGGCAAGGAGGCCCATGTGGAAAGATCAGGGGTTTAGTTGCCGTGATACCAAGGGGGGGAAGCCTCTTTAAGTGTGATAAAGTTGTCATGGAAATCAAAGTTTGGAATCACACAATGTTTTTTCCACAATCATGCCCTTCCCCTAAAGTTTGAAGGCGATGACCCTAAAAGCGACGCATACTGCCACGTTAAGCTGCAGGAGTGTGGTGGTAGGGACGGTATACGGGTGTCAGTATCTTTCCCTTTTTGAGCTATGCTCATTTGGGGGCTTGACCTGCATTGGCCATCCCACTAACTTTGGCAGCCTTGAGATACACCAAGCTTGGAACCCCAAACAAAGTTGCATCCCCCTTTTTGCCCAGCCCCCCAACATGGTTTCTGCGGGTTGCCATCTTTGGCGTTTCGGGTCAGTTCGAAGGGAACAAAAGGCCACGGGAACACCATTTGAGGGTGCCATGTCATCCCGCACCTGTCCCATTTGCTCGTTGTGTCGTCTTGTCCATTTTAAGCCATCGCTTGGTCTCATTAGTTGTCGTCGTTGGGGTTGGGCAGGTGGCGCACCTACGGACCTGGACGGATGAGCTCAAGGAGCTGCATGAGCTCTCAAAGGCCCAGGCGCTCGGTTTGCACCAAAAGGAAGCACTGGCGGTGGCCGGGGGTCGCGAAGTATCTCCTTTGGGCGGTTAAACATCGGCTGGCAGCTATGGCAAAACTAGTAGAATTACGGCTATGGGTCTAAGAGCAGAGGCTCATCCTGAGGCATGGTGGCATACCGCCTACAGGGCTGCTGCAGGGATTTGTTGAGCATAGGGTCTCGGACCGTAGGGTCCGAGGATCTAAGGTTTTGTTAGTTTTGTTCATTTGTGTTTGTTTTAGGGAATATGTTCATGTTTCTGGGGGTTTGTTCCTTTGCCGTTCTGTTCAGGCACATCAGCCATTTTCCAGGGTTGTTGCGTGGTTGTATGGAACGGAGGACCCCTGGAAAGAATTTGGGGAAGTTACTCCTATGTTGGTTTAGCAGGGTGAAGCCACATTCCACTTTTTGTGTGTCCGTTTAAAATCAAGAGCCCCCAAAGGGTGCTTGTTCATTTGTTCCCATGCACGCATGTGTCGTGTATGTGTATGTTGGCGAAAAGATGTATGTACAATATGTGTGATACAAGTACACCAGTAAACTCCTTTTAGGGATGTTTTGTTCGCGGTCTAAACCAGATGGAAAAACGGAAACAAATGCAGGATGGGGCTTTAAACAGCCATATCTTGGTGGAAACCAAAAGGAGAGCTATTTGAGCGAGGGTTTTCTAGGTTTCTACTATCCCCAAACCACAACCTCCAAGCGAAACATAGTGGTCTCTTGGTGGTTGCATGTCCCCTTTGTTTGGGCGGGTGGCACCATCGCGGGTTTGCGCGCCAGGCAGAGGTGCACTCGGAGGTCAAGGCTGGGAATCCGGGAGCGGAGGCAAGATGAGCTCAGGACCCATGAGGTCCGGGGAGTTCTTTGGTAAGTCTCTTAAGTGTAGAGAGTCAGCCTGTTTTGGCATAAACCACCGCCTGATTAGGTCAGGTTCAATTTAGTTCTTCTTGGTGGTGTTCAGAAGGAACTTCAGTGAACCCTGTCCCCTGAGGCCTTTTGCTTGATGTCGGGTAAAGCGGGCAAACGCGTCACTATTCGGCAGAGGTCAAGGTGGTGTCCTTGGTTGCTTGTAGAATGGCAGGGAGAGGCTCCGACCCAATTACTACTCGAGCCATACAAAGGTCATGGCCCGAAATAGTCCTTGTTGGCTCTCAAGCAGACACTATTGGGCTCCCCTTGCGAATTTCTGGGTCCCCTACGTCGTGGCGGAGGACCAAATTCATGGCGTGTGTCCGCAGTGTCCGGGCTGCGTTTTCGTTTAAAAAAAAAAAAACATTGTTTGAATATGGTTGTGCTTGTTTTTGGAGCGCGTGCCCGCACGTTTATGGAGCTCCAAGCGGCTACAGTCACATGTGTTGGTCGTTTTTTTTGTTCCTTGATGTTGGTTTGCTCTACGAAAGAGAGCTGACATTGCATGAGGGGCTGCTGCGCAGTGCAATACTTGGTGCTCCATTGGGGTCCGCGTGGCAACGATGCAGCTCAATACAAACAATTGCTGTAGAAAAAGAAGCAGCTGGACAAATTCCTGCATGCCAGTTTCCAGACAAAGCTCCCTATAGAATTTAACATGGTGTGGTTTCCCTTTTCCCTTCGACCACCGAAGTCTACCTTTTGGTCTCGGCTTGCCGCGCCCGGGCGCCGGCGCTTTGGGCCTTGGCCGGGGGGGGGGGCCGCGCGGAAAGAGGCGGCGATGCAGCGCTACGCGGGCCTGGAGCTGCGGCTGGCGGAGCTGGGGCAGCCAGACCCCGAGGCCTTTGGGGTGTCCCCTTTGTCGTCGTTTTTTGTGGTTGGGCCGCACAAAAATGGGAGGGGGGGGTGTTTGGGGTTGGGCTCGGTCTGTTTTCAGGGCAGCCCGCATTTGGGTGGTGTTCCTTTGGGTTTCCCTTTAATCAACAAAGAAGGGGTACCAACTCCAAAGCAATATATATCCAAATGGTGGTGTTTGGGGTCGGTGAGGGAACAGTACAATGCCCAGACTTTTTGGAGTTGGACACCCTTTGTTGATTGGTTTTAAGGGGAAGCCAAAGCGAAAACTACAAAAGCAATATTTTTTGGGGTTCCCCTAAATTTAAGATAAGGGAACAAGGAGATCCCCCAATTGTTCTTTTGTGGATTTTCGCATGGTTGATTTTGCTTGCACTACGTGCAGCCGTCGTACCAGGCCCTGATCTTTCAAGGAAAGGAGGTTATTTAAGAAATAGTTGTTTAGACATGGGAGTTGCTCAAAATTTGGGACCTGTCCAGGTAGGTGGTTTCCTCGTGGTTTCCCTTTAAGCCCATCCAAAAAGGGTCCGACTCCTATCTTGAGACACATATGTCGGCAGCCAGGGCAACATGTTCAGATCTTTCCGTTTGAGGCCTCTAAAAAGGGAGCCCAGAAACGGGTGGGGCTGCTGAGAGGGGGGGGGCACTATTGAATATGACTGCCTAAGCGCTTCGTGTGGACTGGGTAGCCGTGTGTGTGTGTGTGTGTGTGTTTTTAAAGACCTGAACTCGAGAAGGGAGGTAGGTGCGAGACTCGCGTGGCTTTTCCCAGATTTTGGAGGCTGGTCATGACTGGTATGCTTTATTTGGTAGCACTTGAGGCATGGATGGTTGCTGGTTGCCACTCGTAGGTAACTGTTTGGGGAACCATGGCAGAATTATTTAGGTGAAAATAAAGTACACCAGTTGTTCAGTGGGTTTCGGGCCCTTGCAGCTCCTTTTCGTTGGAGTTCCAAGTCAACAAATAATCTAGGGCGCCATGTTCCATGGAAGACCATAGGCTCTGGGTGAATTTTAACACGAGCTTTCGGGATCTAGCCTGCCGCCCCAAAGTTTCTTTCATTCTGATTTCTCGGACGTCTGGAACACATATCCGCCAGTCGCAATGGGAACACCCGTAATGATGGACATACATCCGCATGTGAAGAATCGCCGGAGGGTCCAACCTCGGCGAAGACTTATCGGCAGCTTCTCAAAGCGGAGATCCAAGTGTCCCCAATTCGTAGTTGCTCGTTCTCGGTTAAGAAACAGCAAGGCCAACTTCAATCCCCGTTTTTTGGGCTTGTCGTTTATGTCGCTCCAGGCCCTACAGAACTACCTCGTAATTCCCAGTAAACCCTAGGGTTGCTACCCTCCCCAAAGCTAACATGGAAGCTCCCAGGACTTTGGAAGACTTGGTTCCGTTTACGGGACCGGCCTGAAAAGGCTTCCGGCTAGTCGGGAGCGCAAGCATTCGGCCATTCGAGCCATTCGCTGAGCCATGCGAGCGCTCCATGGCAGGTCGAAGCCTTGCGGGAGCAGCTTAGGCTTCTGCAACAGCGCCTGGACCAAACTTCTGCCGAGGCCGCGGTCTGACGCGTTTGTTGGCTGGAGACCTGCAGAGACCGGCCCGACGAACAAGGTCAGTCACCTCCCTCGCTGTTTGGGGCATTTTCGGGCAATTGTCAAGGGGCATACAGACAACAAAGGGAACCCGCCAGTCCTTTTTGGAGCCCCTACCCTTTTGGCCACAATCCTGGAAGTGCAAGGGGCGCGGTTTGCAAGGCAACCATTATATGTTCCTTCTGATTTGTGCATGGGCGCGTGTCCAAGCAAAATGGGAATGCGTTTGGGCAAATTACAACAAGCTCCCCGATTTGGGGATACGACGAGCTTGATCCCGTGAGGAAGCTCCTTTACTGTGAGAGTCTTACCTCCGACTTGTGAATCAGACAATTTGCCCAGAATCGTGCTTAAATGAGCGGAGTTGTTGAAAGTAAGAAAAAGGTGCAACTCTTCCCTCAAACAAAATTGGGCCCATTCGCAAACACGCCCAACCACTGAGAGGCACAAGCACTGTTTGGACTCCTTGCAGCAAGAGCTGAATCACGGGGAATGCAGTAGTGGGCCCTGCCAGCATCACAGCAGCCCCGTTGGGCACAGGGCAAGTCCACTAGGCCAGAAGACCAACACCTCCGGGGGCATAGAAAAGAAGGGAGGGAGGAGTTTCACTCCAGCCCGGCAAAAAGCCAAGCGCAAGGCTTGTGTTGAGTGGCACCCACCTACCCACCACAGCGTGAAGCTCATGTGAAATATGGTGCAAAACACATGGCCAAAGGCATGCCTGGCCAAACACCACCGCTCACACACACACACACAAACACAAGCAGAGCAAGGTGAACCCAAAAATCGCTATCGAGTTCTTCAATTTCAACTGGAACCCCAAATCGGTGAGTACTGTTTTGAGGGTAGCCGTTGGGGTGGTTGGCAGGGAAAGCAAAGGGACACCATCCATGTTGAGCGCCCCTCAGTTTGAGACAGAACCATATTTCGAACCTACGTACAGAAGACAGTGCCGAACAAAAGCTCAAAAGCTGTTCTGGCACTCGGTGGGACCTTTGCCAGAACAGACACTTGCGATATTCGGGGGAGTTTGTGCCGGGTTCGCACTTGGTTTAGAGGGTATGTCAGCAGCTTGATTTCTGAAGTTAGCCGCCCTCATCCAAGTAAATTCTTCACCGGTTTGCTTCGCTTGGGCCGTGGCAACCCTCAATCCCTCAAAAGGCAGGCGCTTTTGGCTTACCCTCGATTTGGTTTTGAGGAATATCAAGAAGGAAGCCGTTTTCAGAGTTTCAGGTCCCCAGAATCGTTTGAGCCCTGGCCGACGCCTTGAGACACTCCAAGCATGTGCAAGTTGAATGCGCGAAAGGCCCCGATTTCTCTAAATATGACATGAGTCGTTTTGGGGTTCCTTCCGTTCTGCAGGACGGTAACATAGGAAAATCAATGGAACATCAATTAAGCACATTGATTGTCTTATCCCGACCTCATTGCTCATTTGGTTTTAAGGCATATCCCTTTGCCCAGATCCCTCGCGCCCGGTGCAGGTGTCCAAGGGCAAGGACGTGCAGACGCCTGCTCGGTGTGGACGTGTGCGGGTGCAAACATGGGGAACCTCCCGTTGGTGTAAAGGGAAACGATAAGGAACCCACCCATTTGTATCTTGTTTTTTCTCCTTTGGGGGGGGGTTGCTCGATGTTGTGTTTTATTAAATTCACATGCGAGGTTCAAACTTTGATTGTGAAGCTGTTTTGCAATGAACTAACGGACTAGCAAATTCCCATGCAGTGCGGCTGAGTAGCGTCTGTTGGCTCACACAAAGCATGTGTAGCATGTATGCTTCAGCCCGGTTCTTTGCCATCATTACTATTATCCAATGGATGTGTGACGTCTTGATGTCCGAACACCCGCCTCCTATGCTCCCTCGCACATGCGGTGCTTCGAATCACCGGAGTCTTTAAGCCAGGATTATCTTTGACGGAATCATCGTCTAGGATTTCACCTGCTTTTGTTTCAGGGTCTTTCAGGGCTTCCTATTGCTTCAACATCTTCCTTCAGATTTCTTGAGGAAAGCTCACTTGGACCTGCTGAGCAGCGCGGGCAATCGACTGCAGGAGCTGGAGGCGCGCTGAAGCTGAATAAAATCGCTGAAGCCACACTCCGCAACCCGAAAGATGGGGATACCTTGAGACTTCAGGAAGCTAAGAGCGTTAGGATCAATCTGATTTGACATTCAGTCTCCCACCAGGGACCCTTTCTGTGAACAACCATAACAACCCTGAAGCGGAATCGTTTGAGCCGTGCCACTTGTTTCGGCCGCGCTGTCGAGCGCAAGTTGTCAGGCATCAGTGCCGTCGCTCCGCGAGTATCTTGGCTGGACTTTGTTGACAATGGCAAGTTGTTAAGATCCGCTTTTGCGCCTTACCATAGTTGAGTCCGAGGCTTGGACATATGGACCTCCGAAAAGTTGGGTTTCCCCTTTAAATCCCCCTCAAAGAAAGAGAAGAACAACCTTCGTCTTACAACATCGCCGCTTGAATTTTCCGAGCTGCAAGGCAAGTGACCGCGGCCCACGGGCAGTTTGAGGACGCGGGTCGCTTCTTTTGCGGGGTGTAAAGCTCGTCCTCTGTTTGTTTAAGAGATATGTTCACCCAGTTGTTCATTCACTTGCACTTGTTCGTTCATGTTCATGCTTCATGTTTCCAACTGTCGGACTTAAAAGGGAATGGTGATGAGTGATAGCTATTGTTTTTTGTTTGGTGACACCTTACGTGGGAGATTTGCTCTCAGGGACCAGAGGGGGCTCCCGAAAAGCGCTGGGTGTGTCTCAAAATAGGGGAACCCCGAAAATGCCTGGTTTCCTTGACCTCAATTTTAAAGACAGCCAGGTTTACGCATGCAGACACACATGGTCATGGACACCGGGAGGCTTCCAACCCCAAGGGCCCCCAATCAGGACTCTCGGTCTGTGCTAAGGATTCCTGGTTCCCAATCGAAGTGGCGTGTCAAAATTGGACCCCAACATGAATTTTATTTTCTTATCTATATATATGTATATATATATATATGTATATATATATATATATATATATTTGCGGTTGGGTGGTTTCCCGCCTCAGACCGGAGCCCCAAATCAAAGCGCCGGGACGCGTCGCGGATAGGACCTGGGCGGGTGGCGCCAAGAGACGGGGCAGCAGCTGATGGAGGCCAAGCACCAGCTCAGGCGCTGCGAGGCCCAGGTGGGTGAGCTGCAGGCGGGCGTTTTGCTTCGCGGCAAAACGGGCCGCGCCGTGTCTGCGGGCAAAAGCCTCCGGTCTTTGGGTCTCCTCCAAAACAAAAAACGGGATGAGGGGCCGCGGGATCGATCCAGAAGCCAGACAGAGAAAGAACGAGAGGTGGTTTCACCTGGTTTCATTGGGGTTGAAAGTAAGTTTATTGCTAGGCCCGTATACACCAATTTATACCCGTTTCGCAACCAAAAGCCCCTAGGTGTTGGCACTGCTCAAGCAAGGTAATTTTGAAAGGTGCCTGGCTTCCATGTTCAGATCTTTGCTGAACAGTCCTGGTGGCCGCGGAGGGAGTTCTGCGGGTTCTGCAACGGGTTCCGCGGTTTTTCTTCGGGTAAGTGCTCGCATACGTCGCGAAGCTGCGAGTCATGTTCTTCTCTCGGTTTCCAAGGGAAGTGGAACTAAGATTGATGAAGTGGCACCAAAACCACAGATGCCGGGTCAAAGTATTTGTTTTGTCCGTGGCTTAAATGGAAGCTTTGGCGCTGGGGGTTGGGGGGTGCATTTTTGACCATGACAATGACCCAGAAGTGCCATTTTTGGCAAGTGCAATCCAAGAATCTGGGCATAGTGACCTCACAAAGGGACTTTGTCGCCCATGAAGCTCTCTTTCTTGGGGATCCCGAATTTCAGGGTGATGAATTGCAAGTCGCCCAGAGTGATAGGCAAGCGTTTGGGAGGAAGCACCCACTTTGCAGGGAGCATAAAACTTCACCCAGACATGCCCTCTTCTTGAAGTTCCAAGCGTCTGTCTCTGGTTGCCGATTCAAAGTTATAGCAAACATGGGGAAAGAACACCAGAGGGAAATTACACTTTTCGTGGGTCATTCCCATTTGGGTATGTGTCAAAATCGTCGGACTCCCAAAAGCGGTTATACTTTTCATTTTCTTTTAAACTAAGTTGCAGAGGGTATGCTCAACAGCACATACACAGCCATTTGGAGACAAACCATGCAATCCAAAGGGACATCTTTCAGATTTGTGGGTTTCAGAGACAACACAAACCTACTATATGCCTATACATATATATACATATATATGTGTATGTATATATATATATATATGTATGGATGTGTCTTAAAACAGGAAAGTGACCCCCCAAAACGGTGACTGCTCCTTTGGTCGTCCGAGACAGCCTTTAAAACAATGGGAAGAGCCACACACACACACAGGCACAACACAAATCCAAACACACTTGTCCACAAGCCAAGTGGACTCCCCTAATTTCAGGTTATCCTCAAAACACACACCCATTTGGACACAAGAGCCACAGTCAATTCCTGGGTATACAAAGCGTGGCAAATAAAGGTTAGTCAGGGACAAACCATACCCTCGACATTTACTTGGTTTTGGGTAGACCACTTTACATCCTAGTACCAGGCTTTGGGTGTGTTGTTTGTTGAAGGTTGTACCCTTTTGGGGGTTACATGGACACCAAGAGGAACCAACATTTTTGTGGGTCCCCCTAGTTTGACACTCCCGAATGGACTCCGACCGCGTTTCGACTCGAGAACCGGCGCATCCTTCAGGCGGGGGTCAAGGAGATAGGCTCCGGCCAGGAGGAGCTGGGTGTGCGAGGGAACCAAACACGTGTTCCGGTCGCCTATTTAGAGGCATACCCGAATGGACATGGATGCATAATGTATATATATATATATATGTATTAGATATGGATATACCATTGTGAATATACATATCTATGTATATATGTAATACATACAACGATATCACTGAAGGTAATCGATGGACGATGCGTTGTTTCTTTGCTCCCAACTACCTGCCGACTCGATCATGTTGACTGTTGTTTTTGGCCATCATCCAGCAGGGGCTTCTATTTTGAGGAATTGAAGCGTATCAGGATTCTGACATCGCAGTGGCACATGACTCGGAAGAACTGCCAGAGAGTTCTGGCAAGTCAGTTTGTTCATAGACTGGTTGTTTTCTGAGAACCAGCAAATGAGCAGGGGGTTTTTCTATGTTACTGCAAGCAACGAGAACACGAGCCAAAACGGAAGGTTTCCATGCATCAGCCCTTAGATGGCTCGAACTGGTTTCAGTTTTGGATTTGTCCAAGAACCTTGGGTTCTCGAAGCCCTGCCGAACTTAAGCAGATCTTCAGCTCGTTGGCTCGAAAGACCAGCCTTTGCGTTCGTGGTTCCGGTCCAAAGCGGCCAACCACAGGAGTGAACTCCGATAAGTTCAGGCCGACGTTTGCAAGCCACCAAGAGATCGGTTTATATACCCGGTCCTCGGAATCCACCAAAATCGTCCAGAAAAACATAGCCAGAACCATGTGGTGGCAACATCTGCAGTTTGCAAGTACCCTGTCTGAGTGAGCAGGAGACAGCAAGTTTGTTGCATGGCTTTGGGGTTGTTTGGGGGTGTACTGTGGGACACGGCCAGCAAATTGAGGGCAGTTCCAGGTATGGGTCCGGAAGGTGCGTTGCATTTCCACGTACCGCTTGTGTAGGTCGGTTTCTGAAATCCAAAAGACGCGTTGAGACATACCTTTAATATGCCCCTTGAGTAACACTACAGTCTCCATGCTTTCCACTACGCCCAAACCCCCTATATAGCCAACATACAGAAGGTATATCCGCCTAGTGGAAGCCATCTCAGACAGTCGCTCCGCCCAAAGGAGTTGCGGCAAGAGCAGACCAGTGCGCGTGAGAGCCTCACTAAGATGAGCGCGCCTCGGCGGGAGTGTTCTTGAGCGAAGGGGCAATAGAATTGAGTTCTTCAACCCAGCAATTCCAATCTTCAGTTTGCTTAAGAATAGGTTCTCATCTCCTTTGTTGGTTTCAAAGAGACTCTATCACTACGGGGCACCCGTGGACACCCTTCAAAATCTGAGTGCATCATGTCTTATTGCAGTGGCTTGCATCATTTAAAAAGCACCGGTTTTGGATATTTTGTGTGGCCAATCGCCAATCCATTCAGGAAGTGTGAGCTTTACCACTTGTCTGCACATTATTTGGGGAGGACAGGAAGGGGCAATGCCGGAGGCAGGTACTGGGACCTTTCGATTGCCTTGAACATTGGCTTTCCAGACTGGTACACTGGTCAAGCGCTTTTTTTGAAGAGGTTTGCTGAGGGTTCCCGCTGCCTGCTTGACGCGGGGGGGGGGGGAATTGTCTTGAAAAGACGAAGGCGACGAAAGCACCATGTGGGCCTCACTGCGCGACTGGGGTTTGGCAAACTGGGGTTTGCGAAGATTTGTCCCTGTCTCCCAGACTTTAAAGCGATTTCGAAGATTCACCATTTTGGGGTCCAACATCGGTCCCCTAAAGACACACCCATAGATTCTCTCGTTTCCCTTTCCAAGGAGCCGGGGTCCACGAGTTTCCATTTGAGCCGAAAGGGCACCCATTAAACTGGGGGGTGCAGAAGGAAGGGGAGCCAAAGGGACACCGAGTCCACGGCAGGGGTCGACTTGGGGTTGATCATTTGCCTGGGTTCTCTTTGACCAAAAGTAGTATTTTCATGGGTTCCTGATGTTTCTCTCGTCGATATTTCTGGGTTGTAGCTGCCCCTAGTCTGCCCCTACTGTTAAATGTGTGGTTTCCTTTTGGTTTCCCTTCAAACACTTTGGGCATCCCCAGAACTCGGTTTTCTTTCGGAAACAGGGCCCCTTTAAGATCTAATTAACAAGCATAGGCCGTACTATTCTCCTCAAATAATTGTGGTCCCCTATAAGATTGGTGGTTGATTCCATTGTCCGTGAACCTTTGGAAAGAACATATGGTCCCCTCCTATTTTCAAACATTTTCAAGCTGGGTGCCCGAAATGCTGAATGTTACCAAAACTAAGTCCAGCTAGGTCCCCAGTAGTGCCCTTTTACCCTTTTTAGTAGGGGAGGGTTCCCCTACTGAAACAGACTGCAGAACAAAAGGGTACCCTTATTCTAACCTGGAGGACCTGGCCAAAGAAAGTGAGTAGTGTTGTTATTTCTCCTGACCCTCGAAATCGTACCCATCGACGTATGCCGCAACTCGCTCATTCGGTCAGGGCCGCCTGGACCTTTGCAACAAGTACTTCTCCGGGCTCGGCAAAGGCGTGGCAGAACTGAGAGAGACCCCCTTTTGGTTGGTTTTTTAAGGGAAACCAACAGGAAAGCAACCACACCTAATGTATGCATCTGCATATATACATCTCGTTGTATGCAAATTCCTCACTAGACAGCACTTTAGGCTGCTGTGAATTGTGAATAGCATCCCGTTATTGGCCAAGCATGTGGCTATACTGCGAGACTAGGGGGCAACCTACACAACACGAGCCGTTTGGGGAGGAGGATTCCATTCCGGCGGGGAGGTGGGGGCGGGGAGGGGTTAGATTGTTTCTGAAACAACAACTTCTATTATATCAGGTGGAACACAGCTCCAGTCTGGGAGTGAACGCTCAAAGACTAAATAGCACTCGTTTGTCCAAAGTGTGTCCAACAGCCGACGCCGCCCAGAATTAGGCAGCGCAGGAGTAGTTTGCATGTTGACGGAAGCCTGCTGAAAACAGCAACTTTCAAGAATCTTAACCAATGATAATTATGATGAGTGACTCATAGCCCGGTTTCGCCATAGGCCTACGCAGCTGACTGCCCCTCAGTGACCAAGCCTTGACTGAACTCTGCCTCCTTCCTTGAGTCCACTCAGTATTGGTTCAGTGTTGGTGGCCGTTTGGGATGCCTTCGCAAGCGCGGAGGCTCGCGCGGCACAGAACTCATCAGTGCAGGAGTAGTTGGCGTGTTGAGGGAAGCATCCTGCAACAGCACTTCTTGTTCAATGATGCCACTCTTATTGCGCCTTTGCGGGCGTCAGAACCTTGATCAACCATAGTTATGATGAGGCATGAGGGCAGCCAGTTTCGCCTTGGGCCTTGCTGTCTGCCCCTACCCAAGCCTTGCCTGAACCCTGCCTCCTGCCTTGCGGTCGGTGTGCGGCCGTTTGGGCTTCCTACGCAAGCATGACTGCTCACGCTGCACAGAACTTGGGAGTGGCAGGCGTAGCTTGCATGGTGACGCAAGCAAGCTGCAAACAACATCCCTTGAATGATGCCACTCGCTTTGTACTCCATTGCATGCATGCGTTCAGAAACACAGAGCTGGTTTTTCGCATGGTCTCCTGCTTTTGCCCGTTGACTGATGCCCCACTGTGGCGTGGTCAGCTCCTCGCTGGCTATAAGAAATCGTCAAAATCCGGACAGAGCGTCTGATCACACTTTGTGGGCGACATCGGCGCAAATCGCAGCTTCAACAGATTGTGCCCGGCCAATCGCTCAGCCGAACTTGCAAGTTGGCATGGCCCACCAGTGTGCTGGGTGGGACATGTTTCCTTCTTGGCCCTGTATTTCGTGGATGGAGCTTGCTTTCCTTCCAGACGTGCCAAGCTGGACGCCGGTTGAAAGCAGCTAGGCAAAGAGGCTTAGCACGTCGAACCCGTGTCAAAAAGGGCACCACGGCACCTTGCATTTCAGGTCGCAAGAGGACTCGTACCCACGCAACACGAAGCATTTGTTTGAAGCTTTCTTGATGTGTCAAAGGTCATGGATATGCAAGGAAGCTGCAGGAGAATACACAAAGACTATCTCTTAAGAGGAAACATCCCCAACTTTCGTACAATGTACATAGTGGTCATGTAAGTCCGAAGGGTTCAGGGTCCATGGACAGGACTTTCCAGATTCTGTGCGCCAAAAAGAGGGAGGCCCGATCCCAGCTGTTTGCATGTGAGGCAATGCCTGACTTGATCTAGCGGTCAACCGCATGATGCAATGTCAAACAGACTGGGAGAGGAAGCAAAAGAACAAATATCTAGCGTTGTCCTGGGGCCTTCCTTTGCTGCGGCCTTCAGCTTGCTTCGGCAGGTCTCAAGGATGCGCACAACCAGATCGTGGGTCGAGAGCTCAGTCGCACTGAGGCCTTGGTCCGTGTTCCGTCGAAAAAGTCAGAAGCTCAAAAATCAAGGGAGCCCCTTTTTGAAGTTGAAAGACTGAACGCCGCCCCATTTCAAAAAGAGCCTTCTACGCAAGCGCTCGTCCTAGTGACCGAAGAAGAGGTGCTGTAGGGTTGGTTTGGCTCTTTTGTGCGGCCTTGAAGACCTTTGAACTGTTTGGCAAGCGGTCGGCGCACAGAAAACAGTGAATAGTGGCTGAACAATTACCAACATTATTTTCCCAGCCGGCAGCTTCAAACGGCTAGAAAAAACAAGTGTTTTGGATTTGCCTGTTTCGTACCTTTTACCGCAAAACGACTAAATTGCCTTGCTGGGGAGTTTCCTTGTACAACTTTTCAAACCCTTCCCTCCATCAACGAAGCAGGTCAGAGACTACTGCAGAGTTTACCATCAGACTTGAGTGCTGCAACGGATGTCCGTTCGTTTCTTTCGCCTTGAGGCGTTGAGGGAGGCTTGCTGCCCAAGACGGGCGAACAAGCGCGCCTCGTCCGCATGTTTGCGGATCCTTTACTTTCGGGCCCCTTCATTTTGTTGGATGGTGCGATACATGTACATATAATACATATAGATATATTTTATACGAGTATTACAGTATATATATATACACATGTATGTATATGTATATGGGGGGGCTGACCATACTGTTCACCCCCCCATGAACTACAGTCCAACGTGGGGACTTGTCAAATTGCAATTCACTTTGAGTAAAAACATATTTGGAATGGAATTCCTAAATCAAACTAGACACATTCAAAATCGAATTACATTACAATGAAGTTTATCAAAACTGAAAAGGGGATCCTACTCAAATTCTAATAGACATTAGCATTCAAGTATGTCCTTCTTGAGATCTATCACGCGTGTAACCAAGTATTTGTTCAAATCTCATTAACAAATGAGCTCACATTTGGATTATAATCAACATAGTACATCACATTGAATTATTCCCGAGGTACGCTCTATTCATGGACAGGATGTCTTTTTAGATTCTTTCTGAAGATAGATAGTACAATGGAATTCGTTCCTTGTCTTTTAAATTTTATGTATATTCAACTGGTTACTACTAATCTAACATGGCATGTGGAAAGGAACTTCCCTTTGAATTCTCATTGAACATCCAAATTGAAACTGAATTACTCGCTGTTTACAGTTCGATCATAATCCAGTTTGGCATAAGGAGCCTTACCAGGAGCCTTTGAAGGAAGCTTTATCAGGAGCTTTACCAACTCCTTATGGCTTATGAGCAGCTTCTCAAGGAGTATAAACAGCTTTTCAGGAGCTCTACAAGGAGCTTTGCCAGCATATTTGCAAGGAAGTGCACAAGGAGAATTGTAAGGAGCCAAAAAAGAGCTTCACAAGGAGTGATGTAAGGAGGTTTCTAGGGAGCTTTTGAAGAGCTCTAGCTTAACACGTGCGAGCCTTATATAGAGCCTTTTCATTAAGGAGCATTTGCACACCAGAGCCTTAAAAAGAGCTGTTGAAGGAGCTTCAAAAGGAGCGTGATGAGGGGAGGTTTACAAGGAGCCTGGAGCCTGACGATTAGGATGAGCCTGACAATGAGGCTGAAAAGGAGGGGTAGGGTGTTTTTACCTGTTTCGGTGTTTCAGTGGTCAGGAGTGCTTTTCGTGATGGTTAGGGTGTTTCGGGGATGTTTAAAGGAGCTGTATAACAGCTTGGTTCAAGACTTGAAAGCCAAGTGTTGGATTCTCATTTAACATCGAACATCTGGTTCACTGGTCACACCCCCTCACTGCGGCTCCAAGATGGTTTCATCATGGCAGTACCAAACTTGTCCAAACAGGGATAGGCAACAAAAAGACGAGAGACACAGGAGGGAACACGAAAAACAAACCAACAATCGCTCGAGAAAACTCAAACATGCCAAAACTCTGAGGAGAAGTTTTGGTTAAACCAAAAGTTTTCTTTTTTTTGTTTTATCGAGGCCTATATTTTTCGTGGCTTTTAGTCTTTGACGGAACACTATGAACAACAGCGAAGCACAAAAAACAAGACACATCGAGGTGTTTTGTTTTTTCTCAACAACAACCCAAACAACTCAGGGAAACCAACAAAAACACACCCTCGAGAAAACCCAAAAACAATTTTCGGCCAAACCAACTTTTCCTCAGAGCTTTGGTGTTTTGTTTTGTTGGTTTTCTCGAGGGTTTT
Organism: Effrenium voratum; assembly: GCA_963377175.1. Lineage (NCBI taxonomy): Eukaryota > Dinophyceae > Suessiales > Symbiodiniaceae > Effrenium > Effrenium voratum. The sequence goes on from CAUJNA010003333.1 coordinate 268,228, forward strand.
TTGTTTTCCATCAAGTATGACACAAAAAACATGGTTTTTTGTTCAAAAAGCCAAATACAAGCTCAGGGGACACCAAGCAAAAACAAGGGAAGGACGCCACTCAGGCATCGTGCGTTTGTGAACGTAACATTGCCAAAATCAGAGGAAAAAAGCTCATTTGCCAAACGCACGCCCATGTTAAGCTGCAAAGAATTGATTAGCCGCTCACTCTTTCTCATGGACCGCACACGTTTCGGTGTCACGGGCCCGACTTCAGCGCCATGAATGACCCTTGCCAAGGGCTGAAACATGTCTTTCTTCTGAGATTGCCTCCACTAGCAACTAGGATCACGAACGTTACTACCCCTCCCCTCCCCCCCCTGCCCCCAAACAACCATCTCGTCAACATCGAACGTTACTACCCCTCCATGTTTTGTTCTCGGCCCCAAACAACATACATGATGCTTGGCATCTCGTCAACATCGAACGTTACTACCCCTCCCCCCCTGCCCCCCAAACAACGTACGTGATGCCTTGCATCTGGTCAACATCGATCGTTCCTACCCCTCCCCCCGCCCCCTCCACCCCCTCCCCCCTAAACAACGTGCATGATGCCTGGCATTTCGTCAACATGCAACGATGCTGGATTTGCTGGCAGGGACACGACGCCCTCGTGGCGTGCCAACCAAAAACAACTCGAGAAAACCACAAACACAAAACTCTGTGCAAAACCACAACCTTTTCTCAGAGTTGTCGTTTTTGTTTTTTTTTGTTTTTTTTGGGCCTTATGGATGATCTGTCTCGTGTTTTTGCATGCAATTACCAGAACATTGCGAAAGCTGTGTCGTTTCCATTTTTCCACAATTAGCGTAATGCAAATCACAAACGGAATCCGTTCAGCTCTAAACGTCGTTCTTATGATAAAAACACATAAAGACAGTGTTTGTTGCACTTTTTCGAGGCAGAGCGACCGAGGTAGTTCATGGGGGGGGGGTGACCATATATATATATATAAATACATAAATGTATATATATATATATATACACCTATACGCACACATAGATAAACATGAATACATGTATTCTTCGCACCGGTATTTTCTCCAAGTTTCAAGGTCTACATGTCGTGCGCAGCCCAAGCCACTGGGAAACCATAGCGTCTTTCCGGCTATATGCGAGCTATATTCAAGCTATAAAACGGTTGTAAAGCCATGCTTTTCAGGGATCCTTCTTCTTTGAAAATTGGCATACACCAAGTATGGGTGCCAAACGAGGGGAGCACAGAAACGGTCCTTTCAACCAACCGCCAAAATGCCAAAGGGATACCCCAAAAAGCAAAACGCAAAAAGCAAAAACAAAAACACCCACACGCACACACACAGACGTCGCGCAACTCGCACTGAGCCAACAGCAACTGTTTGTCCAGGAATATGGGAATCACCTTACACACATTATCATGTTGTTCTGGAGTTCACTAGTGATTTTTATATTCGAACCCCGTTTGCTGCCAAGAACAGCCCAAGTGCGGATGGATCCATGTTGGCCTTTTTCCTTCTAAGGCTGTTGCCTAAATTAGGTTTGTCGCAAAAGGAGCGCCGTTCGTTTTAGGGTTGGTGCGATTGAGGCACGCCCTCCCCCCGTTGATGCCCGGGCCACGCACTCCGCGGACGTCCAGGCGGGCTTCCGGTCGGGAGTCGCAGGATCGGTTTGGGGGGGACGAGCTCCGAGGTGTGGCTCGGCCCACAACGGAGCCCTGGTTGATGAAAAAGTAGACTCAACCTAGTGGTCCCCTGGACCACTGGACAGCCCTTAAGTTTTGAGCCACATCCAGATTTCCTCACAAAAGCCAGAGGACTCACTGAATTTCCCAGGTCCTCTCGGGTTCCCCTCAAGTTTGACTATGGCTTGCAGGGTTTGAGGTGAAGGTGCAAACTTCCAGTATGCCTGTATGCTCAGTCTGGTGGGCTCGCTCATTTTCCCATGCCCATGGATGGAGTGGAGCATGTTCTGACCCTCCCCCCGTTGATGTTCGGAGTCCGGATGACCGTACGAATCAGAGGGATAGGATAGCTCTAAAAGGAAAGCCTCATGAAAGCGGCAACCATGAGTATGGTTCGGATATACAGTATCTGAAGTTGACATTCACCAGGCACCCAGAGGGTCCCCAAAGACCGACCAATTGCCCAAGGTTAGGGCCAAACTTAAAGGAATACCGCAAAACCTGCAAGTTGAAAAGGTAAGAATCGTCTGGGAAAGAAAGAAGCACACCATCTGACTCAGATCTGGCCTTTTCCTTACGGGCAACGGAGCAGCAAGCTTCGACCTGTGCATGGACACAGCTGGGGTCGAGGGGGTTGCCCCTTTGGAGCACCTGCTGCAGTCCGAGATCGGCGTCACATCTCGGAGGTGTCTTGTTTGATCCTTAGGGAAAGTTTCCCAAACCAAGTGTGGAGGTTCACCCATTTGACCCCCCGACAGGCTTTAAACAGAGAGGGTCAGGTCCTCATCCCTTCCAGTCCTGTCCGGGCCTCTCCCTGTCTGGGACAGCAACAGAAAAGTAAAGGAACTCGTGTTGTCATTTCCAGGGCCGGAGTCGAGTGCCGGAAAAAAAATCAGTGGGGGTTTTACACTATCAGTCGCGCCCTTGAAAGCTTTGCGGGTTCCGCCTAGCTAAGTAGTATTGGAAGAAGTATCGGCAAGAGCTTTTGTAATTTGTTTTGTTTCATCTGTTAGATTTTGGGCGAGCAGATGGGCGTCTTTAACAACTTTAATCAAGACATTCGTCCAGGGATGCTCTATGAAAGCTCTTTGGGCAACAGCGAATCGACCATTGAAGGGACCTTCGGTTTGGCCTAGAAAGACCAGGGGCCAAGCCTTTTTGGCACCCTGATTTGTACTTTGGCAAACCCACCTTTGTCAAGGTCCCCAAAGATGAAACTTTTGCTTCCAGTCCCTTTAGGCACGTGAGGACTTAACGATTCAGTCGGGTGGTCGCTCTGTGTGTGCGTGAGACTTCGTGTGAGTTGTGGTGGGGTAATGGTCGAGTGCAGGTCCTTCGCATCAGACAGGTTGTATCAAGCCTGTTTGGGAAACCGCAAACCACAAGTTAGTTGTTCCGGGCCCCAGGTGAAAATTGTGTTGGACACCTGCCGGTCAGGCAAAACAGCCTGCCCTCCCCGCGCAGATGAGACCGGGAGGGTTTGGCCAGTTTTTTTTTTCAAGGGCTGTTGTCACGTACCCTTGTCAATGGGAGTACCCCTAAATAGCTTCGACTGTATACACCATAGATAGGTGGTAAGCAACCGAGAAGGGATTTGGTACGGTTTTTCAGTGAATTGGGTTACACGAGGATACACGACATCAGCCCTTGATTTTCCTGTGGCCTCTCGCGCATGGAGCGTGCCGTTTCACAGAGCGGGTGATGGGGCCAGGCAGGCTCACATGCCCACCCGGCACCTGTTTGTCGTCTGTGTGGCCTCATTTGGGTGTTTCTCCAAATTAACGATGGTTGAGTTCACATTACGGGACGGACATGGACAGCCTCGCAAACAGCTCTGCTTTACTTAAATGGGGAAACAGTGCATACCGGCCTGAGCTTGGAATACGATTCCCGCTGGTGAGTTCAATCAAGGTGGATATGAACAGCTGCTGACGTGATTTGGGTGTTTATTGGTGGTCTGATTCTGAGAGCAATTGTTCGCAACCTCACATGCGACTTCACAAAGGGGGTTGAGACCTCCCTCATGCTAAACGTTCCTTTCATTGGGACGCCTCATTCAAGGGTTGGTGAGTTGATTTGATTATTCACCTAGAGTCTTAATGCGATGAGGAAGCCGTGTGTGGTGAGCCCTTAGGCAGTTCCGTTGACACCGGACCTTGTGCGTGTGCCTGCATCAACCGCGTGCCCCGACAGTTTTTTTTTGCAGCCGAAGCCTCTCTCTCGGTCTGTTTACTTCTATCAAGGCTGAAATTGGGTTCCCAGAACTTGTTTGGACTCCTTTTCCGCCCCATTTTGGAATCGCCCGATTTGTCGCTTGGGGCTGGACGTTGAAGTGGGAGGTCCATCCCTGGTCTTATCCAATGATAAGCCTCAATGGGGTTTGTTCAGATGGTAAACCCGCCCCAGTTTGACCGCCCGCATCCCACCGAAGCAGCAGATGTGCCATGTGGTCAGAGGCTTCGGCTGCGTTGCATGCCAGGTTTGTTCGGCCCAAGCTTCAAATGAAGAGAAGGAAAGCAGCGGCGTGCGCGGAGGTCGGGTTCAATAATCTTGGGCAAGAGCTGCAGATGAGAGGCTATGTCTTTGGGTGGAGCCCAAAACAAGAGGCCCCTTGGGCCGTTTTTGAGGGTAGCGCCTTTAAGGGCTTCGAAAGGGACTACGTCCCCAAGTCATAAGTTAAAGGTGGCTGACTTTGATACCCCCTCCCCCCCCTTTCGTGCGGCTCTCATTTTCCAGCCTTACGCTTCCTGACTTTGGTTAGAGAGCCAGTCACAGGCTATCTGGGGGTTGCGGTACCTGAAAGTACCCCTTGTGGATACGTGCATACCCATACCTGCGGAAACGCAAGCGTATGTAATGGTTGCCTCTGTACCCTTTATAGTTTGGCTTACAGGAAGCCAACCACACACCATTTCGGGTCCCCTTATTTTGACCTGCGAGGCACAAGACGATCCAGAGGTGTGCTTGTTTGTCTAACGGGGAGTCCAACTTGTGGCTGGCTTCTTTGGAAGGCAAAAGCAAAGCGACCGGAGTCAATGGGAGCGCTTGAGCCAGCTGTGCCTGAGGCTTCAAGTGGCCTCCGCTCTCAGCTGTGGTCAGGCGCCTTTGGTTTGAGTCAGACGTTCCTTGAAATGGATGGGCTCTTGCAAATCAATCTGGTCCCAAGAGGCCTACCAGCGGTGCCCGGATTTTTGAAGGACACCCCAATCGGTCTGGGCGTGCGGGTCTCTACGAATCCAAGGGACTGGGACTCCCCGTCTCTTTCGTTAGCCTGATGTGCCCTCTCCATTTTCCACTGAGGTTGGTGAGAAAAATACAGTGGTCTATGGTGCATCTGGGAGGGACACGGGGGGCTCACCAAATTCCCGACCAGCGGAATCACTCCATTTGTCATGTGGGCGTGGCTCAGGGTCCCTCAAAGGATGCAAACGGGCCAGTTACAAAGCTACTCTTACCCGCTGAATTAGAGGCGCTTGTAAAGCAGGATTATGGATGCATGCTTTGAGGAACCCTGTTGGGCGTGGGGTGTGTGCCATTTTTCGGATTTGTGAGCCGCAGCCATGTGGCTGTGGGTCAAAACCAATGGGATCCCATTTTGGGGTAGGTGAATTCACCACCCATTTTAGAACCAATTTTAGTGGTGATTAGGATGTTCACTCGGGGTACGATTTGGATTCTGACCCACAGCCCTGTGGCTCGCGAGTCCGAGCGACGTTTGCCCGATGAGCGCGTCGCATCTCGGAGGCGGCGCTGTGGCTGTGCAGTTTGGGCGGCGCTATCATGGGCCACCTCGCCTGGGCAGCCCAGCCTTTTGCGCGTCTTTACTTCTATTTGCTTACGCATATTTTTAATTTTGCCCTCTGGGTTGTAAAGGGAATCTATCACTACTGGAAATAGTTGTTTGTATTTCTTTCCTGGGGCTTAAGCAAATGGAAGTTTAAGATGCCATCACCAGCAAAAAGGAACATGAGCAAGACGGAGTTTCCGGTAGAAGCTACAAGCTTCCCACCTAGTCTTGCGCCAAAAGGGGTGGTAAAGGCGGGGCTGAAGCTTCACAATGAAAGGAAAGCGGGACATCGGAATGGATGTGGCAGGAGATCCGGTTCATGAAGCCCTCAAGGGCTCGGATGTTTCATTTGGGAAACCCAAAGGAAACCCTTACGCACGCAGTCCTAGAAGGGAAGTCAGGTTTTCGAATCAAGGTGGAATTGTTGCATACCTTGCCTGCTATGGTTGTCCACCACCAAAGCAGATCTGGCCTTATGTGTCGAGATCGGAAGCTGGATGCATTCGCAACGCATGGAACGCCTCGGCCAAGCGGCAACATTAATCAGCCCAAATTTGCTGCCCCCCAACACCCCCCGTCGCCATTTGAGTAGATGGATCTACTTGGCTTGCTTACTGCATACAGTATTTTAGTATGCCCTGTACAAACAACCTTTGTAGCTGCGTTGGTAGAACCAGCAGTCCATGGGTGTTGGAATCACAACAGCTCTGCGGGCTGGTCTGTTCAAAGGCAATCCGCAACATCCGATCGCGGACATGGCAAGAGTGAACTGCGATGGTTAAGCCTGGGACATTGCCCAAACCTAAGACCCCGGGCCAACTCTCAAACGGCGAAACGACCTTTGCTTTACCAACAACCAACTGTAGGGTACGGGGCTAGTGCTGGGGAGGGTTTCCGCGATATGAACCAGCTTGCCCATCAAGCCAAATGGCGGGTGTGTTTTTGGAGTTGGTACCCCTTTTTAAGGTTGGTTTAAAGGTAACACGACAGGCATGCAAGTCCTTTTTTAGGGTCACTGCAGGTTTTGACACATATACCCAATTGTGTGGTTCTTTCAGGCGCGACTGAATCGCATGGTTTTTCTTCCATGGACTTCGCATTGGAACAGGTCGCTCCAAAAGAAACCACTAAATCGCCAAGTGCGTTGTTGCCAACGCGACAATTTTGGTTGTGAACGCCCGGCCATGTTGCTGCATGGGACGGATGAGGCATTCGCTGTCTCCTCCCACGGTCAAAGTCGTCTTGTCTTCCCAGGGTTCCCTCAAAAGGTTCAGTTTGGTTTTCAAGGAGTGAGCTTGGGCTGGATCACCGCGCGGCGTTCCGCGCATAAAGCGCAAGCGAACCAACTTGGAACCTTCGCGATACAGGACAAAGGGGGCGACCCGACGAAGACAGGTCTGTCGGCATCGAGGTGACTGTCGCTCAGACTGGTCGCCGGAAAGGCATGGGAAGCCGCGACTGGCAAAGCCTTGGGCGCCTGCGTCAAGATGGGCGATGAGTTGGGCTCAAGGATCGTGCATGTTCTTCAGCGATTTTTTAAGTTCCTGTTTGAAAGGGAATCGATTTCACTACTGGACACAGTCAGCAAATGGAGGCCGGCTCGCACCATCCGAGGCGGCGCGCCTGGCACAAGCTCCAGTCAAACCTTATGGGAAGCAACTGGCGCTGGATGGCGTTATTTTAATCCTAAAGCAAATCACCAGGTGAGTACCGCATTTTTTCCAGACCTTGATTTTATTGGCGAGTCGAGTTGCGCCGTTCATCTTTTTCAGTCTGCAAGGAATTCCTAGTACCAAGAGCCCTGGGAGTAAGTAGACTCAGCGTTTTGTGTCCGGGACACAATCGCTGTGATGAACAGATGAACAGATCATGGAACATCTCGATCTTTTCTGGACTTCCATCCCCCCCTCGAAAGTGGAATATGAAGCGGGGGGGGGAGCTCAGAAAATGGAAATATCAGGGCAGGGACTTTCTCCCCCAGCGAGGCAGTAGTGGTGGACTTCCGAAAATCTGGTGATCATCTTCTCAAGCCCTCCCTGACCTTCTCAAGGCCTTAGCACTTGTCTCAAAAAGTTGGCCCCAAAAGTGGCGGTCCCACTTTGGTTTCCCCGAGCCCAAAAAGGGGTGCACCCAGACCACTGGACCACAGGCCAGCGACGACGTGGCGCCTTTCCGTGGCCGGGTGCGAGAGATGCAGGCCATTGGACTGGGCTCCGTTCAGATCGGGTTGCAACCCTTGAAGTGTTTCTCACCCGGTTTTGAGGGGAATCTATCACTAGTGGCAATGTATGTGTGTGTGTGTGTGTTTTCCACAGGACGAAAGCAAATGGATGCTAAAAGGGGTTTCCTCTCAAAATAGGAATCGGTCCCCTACAATGGCAACTGTGTCCTTTTGATTTCCCTAATACAAACCAAACGGGTGCTTGTGTTTGCCAGTGGCCACACTTTTTGTCAAGTTGGATTTTTCAATCGGCCAACACGCGTTTGGGCCAGAACGATTCGGGCAGCGACTCAGACGAGTTCTATCGCGGCCGGGTGCTCAGTAAAGGCCTTTTCTTGGTGAGTCTCTATGTGTCAAACAGCGGGCCCCCAAAGATGTTAGTGTCCTCTTTAAACCAAAGGGAAACATGTTCTGGGCCCCTCTGTTTGATTCCCTTTAAAGGAGACTTTAGGGCACCCTCGAAATCGCGTCCAGCCTTATGGGCCCTGATGCAAGGTCCCTATGCTGGGGGGTTCATGGCGAATGATGTTGCAAAGCGGCCCATGTCTTTTTTCTTCTTCTATTTGTTCTTCTTCTGTGTTTGTTGTTTCTGACATTTTCGCGCCATGCTTTTTGTTGCAAGCCAGTTGGTTGCAAATTGGAACCAAGCCAATGACTGCCCTCTACTGATGGGCCATTTCCGCGCGGCAGTGTCTTTGGTTTCGCTTAGGTGGTTTGGATTAGTTTTGTTGGTGATTTGAATCCCTGGTTCTTGTAGAGGGTATACGAAACCCCCCGCAAACCTCCAACCACTAATTCAAGGGAAGCTGAACTTTGAGGCAATCCCGTTAGAACTCAGAATTTGTTAATGTTGAAACGCATGTGGAAACATGAACTGTGTGTGGAATGCTTGACCACAATGGCATGTGCCATTTTGGCTCAAGCATTGTTCTGGGTTCCTGGAACCCAAGCTGTTTGAAAAACTTTGATCTTTGGCATTTTCGAACTTAACCCCGACCAAGCAATGGCTTCCTCGGCAACCTCGGCAACTTCCTTTGAGTTGATTGAGGACCAGACACTCACCGTGGAGGAGGTTGAAATGGCCAGCCAGGAGGCCCAGGACATTCGCACACGGGAGGCGGCAGTGGCGGCCGGCTTGGTTTTGGACGAGCCCGAGGCCCCCCCGTCATCTTCGGCGACCGATGTGATGAAGGACCTCTCCAGTGCACTGGAGCGTCTCCGAGTGGCATTTGCCACACCGACTTCCGGCTTGGGTGCCCCTGGCCCCGCCGAGGAGGGCGACAAGGACATGGGGGATGCGGACGTCACGGAGCGGGCCACACCACCGGGAGGAGGCGCAGACGCCACCCACGAAGAGACTGAAGGGCTTCGTGGCGGCTTCTCAGAAGGCTACGTCTCAGACCAACAAACCTGTCTCCTTAGTGCCGGTGGACGGAAAACCCGGGTACTTCAAGCTGGTGGACCTCCCAGACCTGTTTCCAGTCCTTCCAGCGTCGGCGGCCACCTTGCTGAGAGACATCACGGTGGAGGAGGCGGTCTCCCTGTTCCACAAGTTTGTCGGGAAGAATCTCACCGAGGACCTGGTGATTCGCATCCTGGAGGCGTATGTCCCGATGAAGATCCAGCTCCGCCAGGAGGAAGTCTGGGCTTCGCAGCTCCAGAGGAACAAGGCGTGTATCGGCACCCAGCGCATGCACAGGCTCGATGCAGCGGGAATGGGGAAGCCTGGGTGCCGTTGGCCCGGTGGTACCCGGGCACAGGCCGACCGCAACTTGGTGGACGGCACGGTCTTGGGGAGAGCCCCTCCAAAAACGGACACGGCAGATGAGATCACCATGGCAGATGCGGTCCCGCTTAACAGGCGGGTGGACATCCGGCAGGAGATCCTGTCCATGGAGGCGGACGACGAGGCGTTGAAGGTCCGGGAAAGCCAGGAGATCAAGGTCAAAGTGCAGCGGTCCCTGAAGGAGGCGGAGGCTCAGAGCTTCCAGCTCTACCACCCCCAGGAAGAAGGAGGAGCTGCATAAGGCCTTGCGGGAGCATCGGGAACGGAGGAGGCCTCGGCCAGGCGGCGGCACAAGGAGTTGGTCACGGAGGAGATGCTGGACAATGAGATGGCTATCCTGGCGCCTCTCCAGGAGGGCATGCAGGCCCTGCCGTCAGAGGAGGTGGCCAATGAGGGAGCCCGTGCCCTCAGGAAGGTCAACCTGGAGCGTTTCAAGGCCAAGCTGAGAGACCAGTACTTGGAGGGGAAGGGCGTTGACGCCAGCCAGGCATTGGCTGAGGCGATGGGCTCCATTCAGGAGGCTCAGGCGAACAAGCGAACCCAGGACACCAACCAGGCATGGATGCTCAACCACACTCTCAAGCTTTTGGAAGTGTCGGCGTGGCCGGATGATCTCAGGCAGGCCCTGGAGAGGGGCCTATTCTGGTCCCTGGAGCTGGATGACCCCGAGGACATCCCCCAGGTGGGGGACATCAAGGAGAAGTATGTCCCCTACATCAGGACGCTCAGAGCGTCGCAGAACCCATGGCACCAGGAGGCACTGCTGGAGGAGATGCCCGATCTCGGCCCTTTTGCAAGGGTGCCACCGGCCCGGGGGGGACCAGCCAATGTAGGATGGCAAGCTGTCCCTTATCCTCTGGGCAATGAAGCGGCGCCAGGGAGAGCTCCGGATGTTTGGGGGGATTTGGAAGAAGCACGCAAGCGGTGAGATCCCCCGGGCGCTGACCAGCAGTTTAAGCTCGCGCCGGAGGAGCTCCTGGCCCTTGAGCGCAGGACTCACCCACTCACGTGCGAGCAGGACCACATCGACCCAGTCATCTACACGGTCTTGGAGATCCGAGCTCAGGTGAACCGGGGTGAGCGCCCGGCGCCGGAGCAGGTGGTTGGTATCTTCTGGGCGAAAGGTGATGGGGTGTTCTGGACCAGACAGACGAGAACGTGGGACCTGCCGAGCCTGACGGGAGTGTACGCCCACAGGTTCACATTCAAGTACATCTACTCGGCCTGGACCACTTTCCCGTTGATTGTGAAGACGCAACGCCGGGGCCGCAATGCGGAGGGCTCGACCTCGGACAAGTGGATGGGCAACATCCTCCAGATGAGGAAGGAGGCGGTGCCCTTCCTGGAGAGCCTGGGCATCCCCAAGCCGCGCAACAAGGAGGAGTGGAGCTACATTTTCAAGCAGATGGGGACATTTCTGGCGGCAAAGAATTTCATCGTCAACTGCCCGTTGCCCGTGATGGAAATGCCGGTGGCCCCCATCCATGACAGTAAGGAGGCGCTGCGTTTCAGGGCAGTTTGCGACGAACGGATCACCCTCCCGTTGGCCGCGCTGAAGGCCTTCGACTCGGTCTACACCAAGTTGGTGGCTGAGCAAGTCGTCGATGGTGGAGGTGAAGGTCAACTGGCGCTGCAACGTGGTCCACGACGTCGAGCAGGTCCCACAGGAGGCGGCGGGGGCCTTGTATGACAGGTTGGGCTACTCCCAGGACCTCATCCGGCAGCTGGGTTGCTCCCCCCCCTTGGGTGCTGTTGGCCCCGGGGGGGGAGCGGCCAAGGAGGCGGACCCCAAGGCCAAGGTCATGGGAGGCAGACACCACGCTCCGCACACCAGACCAGGGCACCAGGCGGTACCCGCCCATCACCACGGCCACGGTCACGGCGGTTGCGGGCCGAAAGTACATCAACAAGCACTTCCCCAAGGAGACGAAGCATGTGTTTTGGGCCTCCGTGGAGTGTGGCTTGGTCTTGCCAAGCATCAGTGCCTGGGAAGTGGTGAGCAAGGAAAAGTTCAAGACCACGGAAGGCTATATGTGCAGATTTTGCAAGGGCTTCTGGAAGGCGAGCCGCGAGGGGACCAGACTGCTCCAGATCACGGGGTGGCAATCAGTGGATCCGTGATCGGATGGAGTTCTACAAGAGGGTGGAGCCGACGGAGGGTCCCAGGGATGAGCGGCTGGTCCTGGGCGACGCGAGCACCCCCCGCATGCGCTTCAGCTCCTCGAACGGCCTGGGGGATGTCTCCACTGCCTTGTGGTCGGTCATCTTGAGCAACCCGGAGAAGTCGGGGCTGGCGGCAATCCACTCGGTGGTGAAGGAGGCGATCCTGAAGGGAGGGAGCCGCTAGGTTTTGTCTCACAACCCTGTCGGATGTGGGAATCGTGTGCTTTCTTCCCGCCGGGACTTGGGTGCCTTTGGCCCCGTCTCCGGAGGGGGAGGGGAATAGGGTTTTCCTTATTGGGTTCGTTTTTCACCACTGTTTTCCTCTCTTATTCGACACGTCACGGCAGCTTGATCTCCACGACCATTAGGCCACATGCATTGGCTGCCCCAAGGACGGGCCATCTCAGCCACGGTTCGGAAAAAGTGGCTGCGGCTGACTCTTGGTTTCCTTGAGGTCCCCTTGGGGTTTTGGGGAGTCCCCCGCCGGGTCGGTCTCCCCCCTCGTGCTTTTGGCGGTTTCTGGGGGGTTGTTTTTTGGGTCGCTCTCCCCCCCCTTCCCGGTTGAATTCTCGGGACTTTGGGGGGGACCTGTCGGGATGCGTGTGGCCTGCCTGCTCCATCTGCACTCTGCAGTCTGCGAGTTTGGAGCATGCATGCATTGTGCCGCGGTTGGGTCCCGGACACATTGGCGGATGAGTCCTTCTCCCCGAGACAGACGGACGGGGAGCTGTTGGTCCTGATGTGCCTGCGCCAAGGCACGGAGGAGGAGGGGAGGAAGCTGGGCGGTGAGCCGGCAATCCGCTTCGCTCAGCTCCTGGAACTCTCGGGCATTCCGGTAGGACAAGCCGACCAAGTGGTCCCGACGGACTACTTCAACGGCCTGGTGGCATCGGCGGCAGGCAGGCTTCCCCAGCCTCTGTCCGCGGCGGACCTGGCCGACCTGTGGGACAGCCTATGGTTCCTCCTCCTGGCGACGGCGGATGGCAAGCCGAGCGAAGACTTTTCCCCGCTGGAGAATGAATGGGACCGCCAGGACCAATGGAGGTGGTTCTCACGAGATGACCCACCCCCACTCCAACAACCGGAGCTTCTGAAGTGGAGGCACTGGCGCCCGGGCAAAATAAGGGAAATGGAGCCCACGACCCAGCGAGCGCTGGAACTCCATATGCGCGGGAAATGGGCGGAACGGCTCCTCGCCCACTTCGCCCCGTTTGCGGAGCACATCGCGTACATGCAGGACATCCTGGGGGAGGACTTCCGCAAGGAGGCATTGGACCTCCTGGGGGACAATAGGTTCCGGACACTCAGGCAACATTGCCTGGTCTACGAGAGTCTCCGGAAGAGAGGCTTTACGGTGATTCCATGGCAGGAACGACATGTCCGCTCTCTCCTTAACCAGCTCGCCGAAGAGGAGGTCACCCCATACAAGCTACGGCAGGTGTGGAACACCCTCAAATGGTTTTCCAAGACCTTCGGTATGCTGAAGATAGACGAGCTCCATCGCCTCAAGTCCAAGAAGAGCTCGTTGGAAGAGGCGCTCACGGACACGGTCACCCGGCCGCAGCGCAAGGCGGTGGTCCCCAGCAAAGAGGTCATATGGGCTCTGGAGGAAGGGGCTGGCTTCGATCACCAGGGTGCCACCGGCCCCGGTACGCAGGCGGCCCCGGGGAGGAGCAGACACGAGGCACTGGACGCATTCATCCTGGGTTTCGCCCGGTTCCAAGTCGGGTGCAGCGCTCGTTTCAATGACCTCCAGCATGTTCACCCCAAGGACCTTATCCACACCAGTAACACCGTGGAGCTGAAGGCCTGGCAGACCAAGACGGTCTCAGCAGCACGGATCAACCGCAACCCGGTCCCCTTGAATGCTCCGAAGTACAGCTTCACGGGGATCCCCTGGTGGACTACCTGGGTGGCCTCGGTCCGGCGACTGGTATCCGAGGAGGCATTCCAGGACATGGACTACTTGCGACAGTGAGCAAAGACTTTGCGGACCTTCCACACCGGAAAGGGCTCTGAGATGGCTCAAGGATGCGATTCTCCGTCGGGGAGTTACCCCGGGGTTGGTGAAGCCGCTGACGTGGCACTCATTCCGAGTGTTCATCCCGGACTGCGCTCTCCAGATGGGGATCCTCCGGGATCGCCGCATGTACTTAGGCAACTGGCTCACAGAGAGCACAGCAGACGTCTATGTGCGGGAGAAGCGCAATGTCGTGGTGGAGATTTGGGGGTAGCGCAGAAGGTCCCCAACCTGAACCTCGGGCCAGGCAGGGAACGCAGGGAGGACCTGAACCACCCGGACTGGGCGGACCCGCTCCCGCCGCCAGCAGTGGAAATCACGGATGCGGGACCGGACGGCCGCAGGGACCAAACCGAAAGGGGAGGGGAGGCATCCCCCACGGTACCCTCAGGGAGCGCACCATCGACTCGCTCATGGTCATTGGTGGAACAGGGACCCGAGGACACACCAGTGAAGGCCAAGGACCTGTTTCCCACCACCCCGGACTTCCCCCTTCGTGTTGTTGCGGCGGTCAAACGCACAGGCAACGCCGGCCAGTCCAGAATCCACCTGCTGAATGACGAAGGCACGGCTGTGGGGTGCGGGTGGCGACCGGCGGCCTCTAAGATCCAGGAGCTCTCCGTGCTGGATTACATGACGGAGCAAGAGGCCTATGGCAAGTGCGAACGTTGCTTCAAGAGGTATGGCTTCCCGGCGGACTGGGTACTGGAGCCTGCGGAGGTCCCCACACTGCAGGAGGACTCGGACTCCTCGGCGGACTCGGGCTCTGAAACGGATGACTCTGTAGACACCCAGTCGGAGACCGAGGTGGTGGCCCTACCTTTGGGAGCCTAGGTGCCCCCAACCCTGACAACCGGGGGGGGGGAGGCCAAGGACAGGGCTCTGGCCAGGGCCCTCAGCACAGACTGGCATCCTTCGGAAATGGCGGGTGTGCCAGACTGTCCTTCGGAAATGGCTATCAGTCTGCACACCCGTTCTTCAGTTTTTGAGAGTTTGTGGTGGGTGGCCCATGGGGCCCACCCAGCCGTAGACATCTGACAGGGGAAGATGAGTCCCTGGCAAAGAGTTATCGCTTGCATGTGTGGTGCCGTTTGGTTAGCTTACATACACTTTGTTAATGTTGAAACGCATGTGGAAACATGAACTGTGTGTGGAATGCTTGACCACAATGGCATGTGCCATTTTGGCTCAAGCATTGTTCTGGGTTCCTGGAACCCAAGCTGATTGAAAACCCACCCACCCACACCAAGGTAAGAGGTCATGGCTGCTGCGCCCGCCAAACCACCGGAGGAGGTCCCAGCCGAGATCAAGGAGGACGTGGCAAAGTTGCAGAAGCCACTGGCGGCCATCCTGGTGGGCAAGGAAATCCCCTGGGTCATCCAGGCGGCACTGGGCGCATCGGGCTACGTCACGGTGGAAGACCTGGCGGATCGCTGGAACACCCCGGCGGCGGCCAGGGACAATGGTCCCCGGGACCTGGGATTCCAGGATGGAGAGAATGGATTCAACGCCCAGACCTCGGCCTTCACGGCAATGCGCCTCCTTCAGGCAGTACGGGTGGCAGCAAACTTGGTCAGGGGGGGCAACCAGGGTGACCACCCGGCGGGCCATGCGGGCCCGACAAAGGCTCCCTTAGAGGTCCTGTGTGACAGGCGCCAGCTGGAAGATGCTTACGTGGCCACGCATGGGACCCCGAAGCCGAGGTTGGCCCGGCAAAACACATCGTGAGCGCGCTCCCGGAAGAAGGGGAACGCCCTTCATCCACCCACAAGAAGATCACGGTGGACGGCTGGGACAGGGAGGATGAAGAAGAGGTGAGGAGCCACCCTACATCTCGGCGCCAGCTGGAACGATTGCACCTAACCTTCAGGACGACGCTCCTGATGTGCACGGCAGCACTGCCGCAGTTTGGCAACCTGAGGGTCACCAAGGAGGAGTTGGATGACTGGTATGCCTGGTTCTATGGGGAGGACATAGCCGGCAGGAAACCTCCCCCGAGCGACACCACCTTGCTGTTTGCAGAGCGCAATGCATGGCGCAAGATTCACGAGATGGTGCACCAGGGCACCACTCTCTCCGAAGCCCTCAAGAACATCAGGGGCGACTTCCTCTTCTGGCAACGGGAGGTCTATGAGCACCTCAACAGGGCGCCGACGACGAAGGGGAAGAGCAAGAGCAAGGCACCCAAGGTGTGGCAGACTCAGTGGGAGAAGCCCAAGAAGGGGGGTAAAGGATCTTGGCCCTCGGGGCCTACCCATTCCAAGCCGAAGGGCAAGGGCGGCGAAGGAAAGTCCCCCAACACCTCCTCGACCCCATGGCCAGACCACTGGGCTTTCAAGAATCCCAAAGGGGTGGCGTACTGCAGGGATCATCACCTTCACAACAAATGCCCTGGATCATGCGGCCGATCCCACAACTGCCCGGTCAGGAAGGATGGGTGGGTGTGTGATGCCCCCCCATCGAAGCATGTGCCACAGGCATGCCCACACCTCCCCAAGTGACAGGAGGCCACTCAGGGTGATAGGCCCCGTGGCTGCCTGGTCTCCGAAGGGATCACAGGCCACCAGTGCGAGAGTGCACACAGCGGGGGAGAGCCAATCCCGCCAGAGCCACAGCAGAGGGCAGACAGAGTTGGGGAGGCCAGGACGGCCGCAGGTGGGAGGGGATTCTCCAGGGTGCCACCGGCCCCAGAAGCCCCTCCACCGAAGAAAAGGAGTGGACCCAGTCAGGGCACTCCAGAAGGGCGGAAGCACCCGTTTCCCCCGCACCCACCGAGGCAGTGGGATGAACCCCCCAGAGAGACCCAGTGGTGAGGATCCGCCCGGCAAGGGGCGTTCCAAGGGCGGGCAGAACCGTCAGGGCAAGCAGCAAGCCCAGGGCCAGACGACCAGAGGGTCGGACAAAGGACACACGGAAACCCCAGGGGGGACAAGCCCCACCCCTGGATGCAAGACACCCCGGAAAGACTGAGGCTGAGACTAAGGTGGACGCCACGTCCGGTGCCGGAGTCGTCGAAGCCGACCCTCATCCTGCTGTACGCTGGGAAGGATGATGCGGGGGCCCTGGATGCCTACCTCCATGCCTACAACCCGGCCTTCTCGGAGTACATTTGGGCAGTGGACATTAGGCGAAAGGGTGGCGATCTTGGACAGGACATGCTGGGAGACGAGCCATACTCTACAATGTGCTCCATGGCCATGGCGGGCAAGGTCGCCTTTGTGGGGGGCGGCCCCAACTGCAGAACGTGGAGCATTCTCAGATGGTTCCCCAAACCGGGAGGCCCGCCGCCGGTGAGGGGCAGGGCGGAGCAGACCCTGTGGGGCTTGGAGGACCTGGAGCCCCGGGTAATGGAGGACACGGACAACGACAGCGTGCTCATGCTCCGACAGATGTACCTGAAGGACTAGGTCAACTAACGGTCCCGCAGGTGGGCTCCTCCTTCCTGGAGCACCCAATGGACCCAATGGAGTGCAGCAAGAGCCCGAGCGAGGTGCTCATCGATCTGGGTCACACGGGCCTACATTCAATGGGCGAACGCACTCCACCACTCCCTCATCAAGTTTGACGAGTGCCGCCTGGGCCAGGTGGTAGTGAAGTCCACGACATTGTCAACGGACCTTCCCCTTCACCATTGGCATGAGATCTGCGATGCAACCACGGAGCTCACCCCAGCAGGGAAAAGCTCAACTCCAGTGACCTCAGCCGGCACCCAGAGCAGATGATGCAGGGTCTCGCGGCGGCCATCCTCTGCAGAGCGCCCGTCCTGGAGGCGCTGAAGCCGGGGGGCACGGTGGTCCAAGTGAACCCAACGACCCCCGAGGCGGCAGAGGGAACCATCCCAGCACGCTGGGGGACAACAAGCGCCAGTCCCTGAGGCTGAAGGCCGGCCAACAAGCGTTGGCAGGACTAACCCTGGGCTCACTTCCGGTCTCGGCCTCAGACAATCCTGCGGTCCGGACACCAACACAGCCGGCTGGCAGGACGGTCGAACTTCGGGGGGAAACTCTTCCCCTTCAGCCATGGGCGCGCCATTGCATGGAGATCTCGGATCGGCCCACCACCCTGCCGATCACGCACGACCCAAATCTCTCCGACAAGGTTATGTACCTCCAGATGGCCTTCAAACAGCGCCCCCTCAGGGACGGGGGTGGGAAGCCCTCACTTGGACGGCTGGCCCCGTGGACTAGGCCACTGTCCAAAGCAGCAGCGATGGGGGCCAAGATCTGTGTCCTCACGTCGCCATGGGGGGACAAACTCCAGGAGTCGCTCTCGTTGGGGGACGGGTCACACCCCTTCCCGGAGGATCTGCTGGAAGATATCAGGGAGATTCTGGCGCCAGGGGCAGGCCGACCAGCGGAAGGCCAACCCTTCTTCCTGGACATCTTGCACAGCCTGGCGCTGAACATTCAGGACCCCGACCACCAGTTTCCTCGGGATCTGGAACAAGGGGTCCCACTGGGGGTCACGGACCCACCCCTAGCTTCGCCGGGCATCTGGCCACTCAAGAAGGAGCTGAAAGGGGAGGAGCCGGAGTTCCAGGAACTCACGGACCGGGGCAACTACCCCTCAGCGGATCACTTCAGTGAGCTCATCCGTAGCACATTCCTGGAGGAGGTCCCCATGGGCATGGTAGATGGCCCTCTCACCAAGGTAGAGGCAGCAGCGCGCTGTGGCTGCAATATGGAGGATCTTTGTCCAGGCCCCCTAGCGGGCATCGACGAGGGGGACAAGATCCGCACCATCTACGATGGCTCGGTGGGCGGGGCCAATGACACCATCAGGAACCAGACGGTGGAAAGGACGACGGCTCCGACGGTGCTGGATGGGGTACAAGCTCTTCATTGGCTACATGCGGCAGCTGAGGAGGGACCTCCCTCTCAGGGTGCCCCCGGCCCCGAGAAGGAGGTCGCCAAATCTCCACCCGAGGGCTGGCTATGGCCGGAGCCGGGCACCAGGTGGGTGCTGCTCAAGGCGGACGTCACCAAGGCCCACCGGAGAGTGAAGGTCCTCAGAAAGGACTGGCGGTTCCAGGTGGCTTCACTGGGGGAAGAATGGTGGGTGAACAAGGTAGGCACATACGGCATGGCCAGTGCCCAATCCTACTGGGGACGCCTGGCAGCCCTTCTACTCAGGGTCCTCTACGCACTTTTCCCTCAAGTGGATTGGAACTCGTCTTTGTGGATCTTCCTGTGGCTTCGCAGCGAGGGGGCAGTAAACTTGGCGGTGGCGCTGTTGGCAACACTCCTGGCCTTGGGCACCCCGCTTAGCTGGAAGAAGACACATTTGGCGGAGGTCAACACGTGGCTGGGCTTCGTGGTCCACCCGAACATCCCGCAGGTTCTCATGGCCGCCAACAAACACATCCTGGTGATGGAGGTCCTGCAGACCATGGTGGAAGGGCAGGCGATGCACTCAAAGGACATCGAGAAGGCCCTGGGCCGCATCCAATGGGCAACTGCTGCATGTCCGCTGGCGAAGTCGATGCTTCAACCATTGTGGGCCTGGAAGATGGCCACCACCACGGTGGGGAAACCCCCCAAGGTGGTCAGGATGCTGGCGTTCATGCTGCGGTTCCTCTTCAACACGCCCTTCGTCCA
>CAUJNA010003333.1:292500-357500 GCA_963377175.1 Effrenium voratum
TGCCGCGAAACCGATGTAAGTGTACTTCGTGTACTACTTTTGCGTTGAACGTTGTGAATACAGACGCGCGGAAGCTCCGCGAGGGAGGTCGCAAAAGTAATTACTGGTGTCTGCAAAGGTTAGCGTTGCCAAAGTTTATTGTCAACTCTATCTGATGGAGTTGACAATGAACTTTGGCATCGTTATATCAGCTTACCTATGTGTGCCATGGTCATGGCGCTTGGGGTTGGAATGGTCACCAACCCTTTGATGGATGGCTGAGGTTATCTGGCAACTCGCAAGCGAACTGATAGACAAGCAAGATTCTCTGGACCACACGCTGGTCCACACACCAACCAAGCAGCATGCGTGCGCGCCGGAGCGCGCGGGCGCCCCTTGCGTGGAGCGCGCAAGCTCAGATATATACATATATACACATATATATTGCGGATGGAACCTTTAAAATAAGTTGTTGCGCAACCCAGTGTTTCCCAAGCCTATTAACACAAGTCTGCGATGTGCACTTTGGTCCAAACATGCCGCAGAACGCGTAAGCAGATGCAGCTGTTGCGCAGTTTTTGCAGCCTTCCTCTGAGGACGTCGACAAGCAAAGAGCCATTCTCCCACCCAAAAAGAACGACTCCCCCGCCACAATGTCACGAACGCAGGGCGCCACGTTTTTGTTGAATATCTATAGCACGTGCCTGGTGTTTGTTTTTTCGCGCCTTGGATGTTTTTGCAACAGCCGGAGTGGGGCCCCTTGATTTGCCAAAGCAAAGTGCTCAGAAGGCGCTTCCCGATCAAGAACGTTTAAAGACAAGACGCCTTGGTTTGATTTCAATAAAGAAACGTAAAAAATCAAAAAGAACCTAGCTGTTTTCAAAAGAGACCTGAAGGGAACCTCTTGAACACCCTATAATTATGGAAACCTTGCGAACTGCCCTGCGCAATCAGGACGTTTTTGCAGAAAAAACAGAGCATCCCACCACGAAGGGGCCAGAACTGCGCTCGGACAGTCTTCCATGAAGAACTGACCAGGTGGCTGGCAGGTCTTGGCAGGCAAAAACAAGTTAATCCGGGCTTGGCTCAGTTCACCGGGTTTACAAACAGTTTAGTATTGGTTAGTATTGACTTCGAAATTAGTATTGGTAATTTTGGGGGTCGGCTGGAAAGGTTTTTATTAGTGGGGGGCCGTTTGTAAAAAGAAACGGACTAATCATAATGACCAGGTTGTCGTTGTTTTTTCCGGGGCTGGCTGTTAAGATCGCGTTGGCCAGCATGTCTCTGGCTTTTGCCAGATGCGAAGCTTGGGCAGCAGAAGGCGGTCCTGAGAGCGTCCCCGACAGGAGGGTCCCTGATTCAAGCGTGCAGGCCACCGCTCACCGCTGCGCTGCGTTGGTGCTCTTGATCGCAGCTCGAGCGCGCTGGGCGGGGTGCCACGTGGCGTGTGGCATCCCACGCGGTCTCACGCAATCCCTTTCTGCCTTGATTTGCTGACATGTACTGAGCGTCCGCCCCTGGCTTTCCCGGCTTCCCAAGAGTTCGGGTGGTCAGCTCCGTGTTTTTGGCTCCTCCGCTCTGGCAGAAACAAGCGCTGACATTTTTGATGGCCTGTTTCGGGACATCATGCACGGAGGGGTTCTTGCCTACCAAGAAGTTTGAGGTTGGCGCATTTATCCCTCACTAAATTCTGACCCGCTTCAAGCATTCAGCGAGGCCTCAGCTTGTCCTTGCGTGCGCCATTGCAAGTCAGGCTTGGACCATGAGGTCATCGAGAATCGGACGGTAGGCGTGAACGGATTGGGGTTTGCGCTCCAAGGGAAAGCTCGATGTGGTGCAGGAGATATTTGAACAAGCTTCAAAGATGATAGTCCAACGCCTTGAATTTTTCTTACACCCCGAAATCAAGGCCCGTCCGCCGAACCCCCCCCCCCGTTTGGTCTTGAAGGAAACACACCCAACAAACAGACCGGCCAGGGTTCTTTGCTTCCCCCCCCCCCCACTATATTGGTGTCAACTCACTCAACAGAAGTTCATTTCTTCAGGCTTGTTCTTTTACAAAATCAATCCCAAGTGCATAGTCCCTTCCTGCGCAAAAGAGGTGAGTTCACCTGGCGGAACAGCGCCATTGATGCTGGGAGTTCCCGGCGATCCCAGAATGCTCGGCGAGCTGACGTAGCTTGTGTTGCTTGTTAGTCGAGCAGTGCTTTGTTTATTTCGGTTCCCCAAGGCAAATGTTTGACGGCGCTGTGGTTGGCAGCTGACCCATTTGCAATGGCCAGGAAAATGCACGAAAGTCATTCAGCGTGCCCCCATATTTGTTCATTGGTTTGAGTTGACGATGGCATTTGCAGTCCCCAAGTACGGAGCCCCGTTTTGAAACCGTCAATGCAGAACCCACGCGTAGGGGGCTGGTGGTTTTCATTTGGGTGTTTGTTTCCTCGGCGCTGCAAAAGTGTGCTCCACATCCAAATGACTATGACTATAGAGGCATATTGGATGAGTGGACGCCCTGTTGGACGCCTAGAGTTGCATTCTCAAGCCCTGAGAAAGCACCCAGAACCTAAACTCGCTGATCGCAAAATAGACCCTGAGCGTCCACCAATTCTTTAGCTTCCTGGCTTCAGCGCAGGCTACAATTTCCACGGGCCCAACGAGCCACGGAACGGGCAGGCAGAAGCGTTGTTGAGTGTCAGGATGTAATGCAGTTGGGCTTTCCAGGTTTCCACTGTTAGGTTTTTAGGTGTTCCTCGAACATCGATTCTCCCTTATAGGCAGGCCCGCGAAATGGAGTTTTAAATTCCTGTCTGGGGATTTGGTTTTTGTTGCGCGCAGGCGCTCTCTCTCTCTCTCTCTCTCTCTCTCTCTCTCTCTCTCTCTCTATCTTCTCTCTTTTTTTTTCTCTCTCTCTCTCTCTCTCTCGTCCCCATGTAATGTAATGCAATGTAATGCAATGTAATGTAATGTAACGTAGCGGAATGTAATGTAATGTACTGTATGTATGTGTATGTATGTGTATGTATGTGTATGTGTGCATTGTAACGTAATGTAATGTAGTGTAGTGTATGCACATATGTACAATACATGTATGTATGTCTATATATATATATATTATGCGCCTTTGAGCAATCAGTGGTTGTTCCTGACGAATATGCTTCTATAATTGAAACGTTTATTTTATACATGTTTCCATTCGCCGACACGCAGGCCACCGCGTTTGAAAGCCATGCCGATGGAAAGCCGTTGCAGACCACTTGCTGCATTTTGAAGTGCTTGCAAGTTCACCTTGGCACCAGCAAGGGCGGGTCTGTACTTGGTAAAAACTCGGTCCGGGCGAACAGCCCCAGCATTGAGTTATTGGTCAACTAGTTGCTGCCATACTCAAGACCAATGATATGTTTGACTTGTTCCGGTTTTATTGCAAATATTCAGCCCCTTGTGTCATCTTGTATCAGGGCAGCTTTTCTTGTGGACAGGCGGATGCCCCAGTGTGAGCAGCTGGGTTTAGACCGTCGTGAGACAGGGTAGTTTTACCCTACTGATGAATTTGATGCTGCGACAGTAATCGAAGTCAGTACAAAAGGAACACTTCGTTCAGACACTTGGTTAATGTGGCTAGCTGAAAAGCTAATACCACGAAGCTATCATTTGCGACTCTTGTCAAATCTTGTTTGGACACGGGGGAGGTGACATTTGTCCGATCCACTAAAGTTCCACAAGTTTGTGACCATCCGAATTCTTATCAGTGGGCGACGCGACTGGTCAGAGACCCAGTGTTGCAAATGAATTGGTAATGTCAGCCGATGACGCTAACGCGATCTTGATTAACGAAGATCATTCCGGTTGCTTGGCCATGCGAATTCTTTGGCTCCTTCCACAATGGCCATAGGGACTTCTTGGCCCCTTCCGTCCCCTTCCCAGGGCCATAGGAATCCTAAAATCGACCCAATTCCTTGCCTCCGAAAGAAGCCGCCTGCCTGGGCCGGGGGGTCAAAGCCCGACCCGCGGAGGCGGGCAACGTAGAGCACATCAAGTGCATGGCTGCGGCCCCAAGGGATCCGGGGACCCATGGCCTCGGTTTCCTGTTGGCCTCCCTCTAAGCCAAGGCCAAAGCAAGAGACACCTATTCTTATTCGTTTGTTTTTGTCCCCGCATCACTTTTTTGTTCAGTTTAAGGTGAGATTCTTTTTGGCAGGATGATGCTTTATGGAAGAAACATAGGGAACCCGGTATAGCTCACTCCTGGAGTTCCTGGACTTTCGTCATTTTTTTGAGTCTGGACCGTGTTAGTGGCGAACAACAAGTGAGCTACTTTTGTGGTCAACCCTCAGGAAGTGACATGGCCGAAATAGTTAGAAGTAGGGTTTTAATCAAATTATGACCATGGGAGAAATATGTGTAGCTGCTTAGGCCCTTTCATTTCCAGAGCTCCCTGCGGGCGTCAGATCTTCGCCCACACTTTGACACTGGGCCTTTGCAAGTCAGTCAGGGCTTGGACTGGCGAATGTGCTGTGGACAAGGACACCGGGTCCAGCTATGTGCCGAATGTCACCTGTTTTTGCCATTATTTAAGTAAAACAGCGGCGGGCTGGCGCAAAAGGTTTTGCTTCTGAAAAGATACCGGGCAGCTTTGATTTCTGGATCATTGCAACTGGAGTCTCCTCGGCTCAGGCCGCCGACTTTGCGAACACCCGAGTGTTTTTTTGCGGCTTTTTCGGGTATGCGGCCCATCGTTGAGCGCGCTTTCTTTCAGGTTTTTGCGGCACAGGCCCCCAAAACGGCTTCGGCACCCAAACTGGCCCCGGACCAAAGGGGAGTCCGGGTGTCACTGTGTCCGTCACCCGGAATGTCGGCGGACATGGAACATCAGAAAGTATGTTCGGTGTACCAGGGCCAAGGCAGTACCTTGATTCAACGGATTGCATCATGGACCGTGTGAAAAACCACATCGGACTGGGTCGGCAACTGGGTTGCGAACATGGAAAGACAGGGTTCCCTAAATTTCCCCTGAACATGTCACCCAGGAAAGCGGAAATATGGCGAGCTCTGCTATTTTTCCAGTGTTCGCCAAAGTCCCTAACGGACTCCTTGGGGCTTCTGGGAGAACAAGTTCAGCAGTTTGTCTGAACTTCTATCCGTGGTTCAGTGTGCACTTTGTGCCTTGCTTCATGTGAAGCCGAAGGAAGTTTCAGCCTTTTCGCAAGCCCAGAGCCTTGCCGTACCAATCGTCTGGAGCACCCGAATTTTCCCCACCCTTGACGGAAGGTTTCCCCCGCTGGATGATCCACCTGCGACCGATTCTTCTTTCATGCCCCGCTGATATGCATGGCGAGCTGACCGCGGGGAAACGCGAGGATATCCAGGATGAGGGTCCCTTGCTACGGGATTTTTTCCACGTTCCCTCAAGGGGAACCTTAGTGTCAGGCTATCATGTGAGTCGCAAACTAGATTAATTCCTGGGAATCTACCGTCTGTTTGGCCCACCCAATCCCACCCACATTTCCAATGCATTATCCAGGAAAGCCTGTTGGCGAATCCTAGGAAAGAAAAGGCCGGGTTGGACTTGCTTGGACCTGTTTGGGACTATATAACGTCAAACTCCAGCGGTTAGTTCCTGTCAAGGCTTGTTTCAGAGGGAAGCCAAAGGAACCTGGACTGAGAAGCCATTTTGGGTTCCATTTCCCTTGAGCCACATCCATTTGGGTGTTGCTCAAAATAGGGGCACCCTAAAAACTGGCGGGGTGCCTTTTGGATGCCCTTTAAAGCCATCCTATCATTTGGAAGACTCCAACATGGGCAGAGTTCGAGGTTTGTATGGAAGAGTTCGCGGATGGCGACGCACTGTCCGGACCCCAGGTAGTGTTCTGGCGTTTTGGGGGGAAGGAGGCGGGTCACATTGTTATTTTGTTCAAGGGTTTTTATTTGACTTTCCGGGGTAAACTAAATATCAAACATAATCGAGACTCGGGACATATGATTTTAGTGTACCCCAGACGTGGGCCAAGCGATATTCCCGTGAGGATCAGACATTGCCGTTTGTGACACCAGCTCCAGGGCAAATTACTGGAAGCCAAAGCCAATATATGTGTGTGGCTCAAAACTAAACAGGAGGGGTTACGCAGGTTTTGGTCTATGTTTCCACCTACCAGGGTTCCATTTTGGTACCGGATTTTTGAGCCACAGCCATATATATGTTTTCTTGGATAGGTGGAGTTGGTTTCTTGAATGCATGTTTAGTGGTGCGTCTCTTTGCACTGAGGTGGATCTCAACGAGGCCGACCTTGTAACCTTTGGGTTTCGCAAGTTTGGTCAATGTGTTAGTCAAAGTTCTGGGAAACCTAAGGGAAATCCAACTTCAAGTGATGAAGTCGGTTGTTTATAGGAACAAGGGGTATGTACCAACATGTTTTTTCCTTGACCAAAACTACTGGGCCTTGCGGATAATCGAATTTTAAAAGTGTCAAGGCAAAGGCTATGTATGTCCCACTGGCCTTGATCTTTCAGGATTCGGCGGAAACCCAAAGGAAATCAAGGGATTAATCCATTTTCAGCAGGTTTCGTTTCAGGGTTCCAAAGGAAAGATGTTTTGAGCCAATGGGAGATGAATGGAATCCAGGGTAAGAGGGTCTTGTTTTTTGGGGTTCCATAAGGCCTTATCAAAGGGCCCCGGGAACACATGGGGCTACCTGATTGCAACACTCTTCTTATCATGACACATGGGCGTGTCTTTTGTTGAGCCGACCGAAATCTGGGGTGGAACCAAAAGGAAACTCGCCATTTTGGCTCCAAACAGACCCACCCACAGGTCGTTCTGATATGGTTCCATTGGACGAAAGCTAACCGCCAATCAAGGTGGCAAGGGCTGCGGAAAGTCCCAGCGGGCTCTTGTTTGACTTTTGTGGCCACGGCAACCCGCCCTCGTGGGTTTGCTAGGCGCAGCTTGCCCTGCTTGCACCGGTGCGCCCGAGGGGGGGAGGTCCGGCACCTCGTGAGAGGAGGGGCTGCTGGGACCTGCTTTGACATTGTACGATGCGATAAATGGCCATGGGGCATAACCTATGGCTCCATTTTGGGGTGGATGAACATCCATTTGCCACCTATTTTGACGTTCTAGGGGTGCAGGGTTTTGACCCACAGCACAAATCTTGAGCGTTTTTTGCGTGTCGTCTTGGGTTGCGGGGATAAACCTCAGGCTGAACCGACTCACTGTATTTCTTAGCGATCTGTTTGGGCCCCCGCTCCCCTCTGCCCAAATAAGAAGCTGTGACTCTGTCTGTTACGGGTTTGGCTCATGCTCGAAACCCCTCCTAGCTGTTGCGCCGTGGATTTGAAGGGCGTTTGTGGGTTTGTGAGCAGGTCGACAAGGATGGCATGGCTCAGATTCCCGCGGGCGTAAAGTTGTTGCCGGCAAAGTCCTTGCTGCATGATTCACTTGGACAGCTGCGGCGGCTTTTGATGACACCGAGGAGGCGCTCGAAACGGCCGGAGTCGCAAAGTCTGAGCCAACGAGTTCTACACGTTTTCCACTTCCCTTAAGTTTTGAAATGGCTTGCCTTTGCAGTGGTTTCCCAACAGAAGCACTTTGGTTTTGGCATGTTGGTCCACGGTAAATGTCGGTTTGGTAAGAAGGGCAGAACGCTTCCAGTTGCCCTTTTGCCAACAAACATGAAAGGCGACAGGAGGCTTTGGAAGACTTTTGTGCGGTCCTCTTGAAAAGGCGACCTCTCTTCACATCCATTATTGTTGGAAAGACGGTACACAGTTGCCCAAGTAAATCGACCTTTCAACCTTATACTCTCCTGATTTTGGCAAACATGTTTCATCGAAAGGCCAACTTGTCATTCTTAGGTCCTTCGGGCAAGTGGGTTGGACTCTGTTATTCGTGAAATTTGAGGTCACCGGTTTCGGGTTGAAATGAGCTCACTAGATCTAGGTCCTCTATTTGTTGGTGAATTATGGCGTGTCTGCAAATTAGAGCACCCTAAAACGGGTTGGTTTGCTTTTGGCTTCCCTTCGTCACCTTTGATTTCAGGGCATGCTTGAAGATTCGGATTCCGGCAAGGTACCACCAGCACTGCATCGACCAGTGGCTGTGCCGCAGCGCGGAGTGCCCCATTTGCAAGCAGCGCCTCGGACTGAACAGAGGTTGAGCCTTGCGTAGGGAAACCATGCATGTGGATTTGACTTCTGAAGGGGGGGGGGTTCTGCTAAATTCACTATGTTGTTTTTTGAAAGCCACCACCTCAAGAGTGGTTGCTGCACATAGTTGCCAACCTAGATCTGTCGCAGCTGTGACACGGCAACGTCGGGTGGGGATAAACCGAGTTTGGTCGCCCTAAACCTATGACCGTCGTTTTGGGCCCTGCGTTGGTCTAAATGCCCTTTTGCTTAGATGCTCAGCAAGGGAAGCCTGACATGGTTATGCTCTTTGGGCCCCTTTGTTGCGCAGATCCATTCTGAACCCCGCTCGCAGATCGACAGTCTGCACTTCTTGCTCGACGAGCTTACTCAGCCCAAAACTGGGATTCAAAGCGCGGGCCACTTCCCCTTTTTTCAAGCACCTCATTTGCCGTGGCGCACCCTTTTTTTTCGCAAGAACTCCCACACATCTGCCTATGCTTATGGGTGCTTTCTGTGCCAAAGGATTCCCCTCGAAAGTGATGAAGCCGTGGCAAGGGTTTCCTCGCGGGGTGGGTATTTTCCTGAAGTCTGCCACCATGCCAGGGACATCACGATGTCCTAGGTGCCCGCCTCAGAGCCTTGCGGGAAGGGTCCTGTTTTTGGGAGGCTCCAGTGACACTTTGCGCAAATCAGCCACCACATGCCGCAGTCCTTTCGAATGTGTGGTTCGGATGGGTGGTTTGGAGTTTGGGGCTGGGTTTCCCGTTGACCTCCTTTTTTTGGCACTGCTAAGCAGGGGTTCAATTTCCAAACGGTCCCTGGACTGGGGTTCTGGGGCCGCTGGCCAAACACCAATTGACGGACGAGCTCCCATTTTTGTGCGGTTTTCGTTAATGAGGGAACCTTCGCTGAGTTCAGCCAAGGACAAATCCAAAGTGTAGGGCAACGAGGACCAGTCCTATGACTGGTCCTGGGACCGGTCCTGGACCAGTCCTGGGACTGGTCCGGGTGTGTTTTTAAGGGGGAAATAATTATGAGGATTCCAACCACTTCATTTCAGTTGCATCCCACGCCGGTCCTTTCTGCAGGATCTGGGACGGGAGGCAGAGGGTCGGCGGATTTTAAGTTGTGGGGCAGACTAAGTATCAGAATCAGAGCATATTTTTTGGTGTATCTCAGTGGCCAGCCACCTTTCTTTTGTGGTCTGCGAATTAGAGTTTCATGACTACAGACTCAAGCAGCAAGCATTGCAGCCTTGCGGGATTCGAACAATGCAGGATATGTTTGACCATTTTGACCCTTGAGCGCCGCTCCATGAAGACCCCTCACAACAGAGACGTGCGAGGAGCAAATCAGGATGTCGGCGGCGTGCGTTAACTTCCAGTTGACGTGGGCTGTTGCCCCTTGGCTTCCATGTGAATCTCCGTCATTACCACTCCCTCCGGTTTGGCACATGGGCAGGTTGGATTGAAGTGAAGGGTCCCGGTCAAGACATACAAAGAGCACTGCCCTTCTCCGGACTTCGTTCACGCGCTGGTACTCTCCGGCAGTTGACTATGACACCCAAAACAGTGGGCTCCGCAAAAGGAGATGCCTCCAATGATGGATGTCTTCGTGTTTGGATTGCATGGCAGTCTGCAGGAGAGCCGATTGAATCTTGCAATGCTTACAATCTGCTTGCATATGCCAGCAAACCGGCAAACGCTTCGTGTTGCCCGCCTCGGCCAGCGCTTTTGGCCTTGCTTTGAGGTATACACCGTGCTTTAGTTTGCCTTGATGTCTTGTGTTTTTAAACTCAGTGAGTCGGCCGAAATGCGTGAGCTGGTTTCCAAGGGAGAGGGTGGGCCAGGCCTTAAAGGTAGGAATTTGACTGGTTTCTGGGAGCGAGTTTTGCCGGTTGCTGGAGGGGTTTGACCGGAGTTGAACCTGCTTTTAGAGGGGATTTGACAGGTTTCTAGAGGGGAGTTTGAGCGGTTTTCACGCTTTTTTAGGGATTTGTTTCTGGAGGGGATGTTGAATGGCAATGACTGGGACAATGACTATTGACAACAGTGTTGGCAACTTTGCCAGCAGCAGCAAAAACCTGCTGTTTGGTGAAGAGGAACCTGTTCTTTACTCAAGGTTTCGGTGCTGCCATTTCTGGCTTGGGGGGATGTGTGCTGACAGTCGGCCTTGAAACACGGAAATTGACGTTAGTTTTGGCTAGATGGGATTTATCTATTTGTGTAGGTAGTCTTAGATGAATACAAACAGGTGAGGTTCGCCGGTGTTTCTTCCATTTGTTGAAGGGTGTGCTAGTCGTGGTGCACCCTTTGAGGTTTGTGGGGCCTCGAGGCGAAGCTCGAGGCGCACAAAAAGCGCAAGTGCCGCAAGCTGAGCGCAGGCCTTCCGAGCCCCTGAAACCTTGCCGGCCTGCGCTGTAGAAATCTGGGATCCTTCGTTGGATTCCAGCCTTCTGTCGTCTTTGTTTGGTAGGCTTCCGACTTGCACTGGTCTCCCTGCAAAACGCGCAGGCTGTTGCGGCGCCTCACGAAGAACTTCCGAAGCCATGTTGCTGCAGCGGCTATGAGATTCTGCGAGTTGTGCGAAACTGTGTGAGATATGGGCCTTTGTCAGATATGGCCTTAGGCCTCCTTTGTTGTTGTTTGTTTGGTTCAACTTGTTTGGGTATGCCATAGCCGTAACAACAACATGGCAACCTTGCACAGGTTGGGGAAAAAGGCAGGTGCGATCATTATGTTCAGATACGGTATCGATGTGGGCCGGCGACAAGCGCAGCAATCATGCTGAGGCAGATGCACTGCTCGTTGTTGAAATGTTCAACTGCATATGCGCATGCAAATATGGTCATCAGCGAAGCGCAGCTCAGCTAGTTCGGCAGTTGGCACGGTTTATACAGATCAAGTGGTTTATTCTTCGGCACTTCCGGCGAAAGGAACAAAGAGTTGATCAAGAGAGGGTAGATTTGATGGCAGGAGGTATGGTTTGGCATGTGTGGGTGTGTGAGTGGCCAAGCATATGTCCGGCGTATGTATTGCTTATTCTCAGATGGCCCACGGTCTCTCTCTCTCTAGTCTCTTGAGCGTACTCTTGGTTTCAAACAACTCACATCACACAAACATACGTAACATGTTGCATGTCTCACGCATATGGCGATCCAGTTGCTGGTAGGTTCCCAATCTGTTAGAAATCGCTCGGTGTTTCTTGGCGCTCCAGCCGGCCAGCGCATAGCCATGACTGATGCATTAGGGCAGCTAGATTGATAGGTGCCAATACGTTGACACGCTTCCCAGCGCAGCAAGGCCAAATCGGATCTTAGCGTGGCTCGTTCCATGGCTGGGCTCAGGCCTTCAACGACCCAAGGGGCGCAGCTGCTACTGCAAGACTTGGAGAACATTCGCTTTTGGTGCGCAATCATAAAGTAGATTATTGAAGGTTTGTCGAAGAACATCGCTTCGAGGTTCGCGAAGCCAAGATGAAGTACTGCGCAAGCAGTATTTGCAGCCGGTGGATGACGTGCCCTTGTTGTTTCTCCGTTTTGCGTTTTCTAGCATTTTGATTGGGTCGAAAACGAGGAACAGTGCGCAGTCGAGTCTGCGCGGGTGTACTACCCTGCCGACAAATGGCTCATTCACTTGCAGGGTGTATCTGTGTGTGTGTGTGTGGACGTGTGTCTCGCCTTTGCCACTTGGCTCCAAGAATTTAGGTGTAGATGAGCTACGGAATCAAAAATGATATACAATGGCATGGCCCCAAAGCAACAGCTCGGACCACCCAAGTTGGCTGACGAAAGGTTGTAGCCACCTTCCATTCACCCTCCCTAATTCAGATTCAATCCTGATTTGCAGCGGATAAAGCTGCGTTGCTCTGGATCTTGGTTGCGTTCCTTTTTTACACCCTCCCAAGAGACGAGGTCAAGGGGGTCTTCAACGCCGCTCGCACATACCTTCCGAACCCATGCCTCTAGAGTCGAGAAGCATCATCGGCCATTGCTACGTGCCAGTACTTTCAGTTCAGCTCCCTGCTTAGAACGCCAAACCGAACCCAAGAAAATACTATCCGTCAAAACCTATGGCTCAACTCACAATTTGCCCTTCTGCCCGGGGTTTCCTTCGCTTTCCTTTTTGAGATCAGCCAGTTCACCTTTCGGGGGCCGGATCTGTGTGGCGCCTGGGCATTTCCATGCGGTGCCCCTTGGCACTGCGAGGCGCGGGGATTTTGGGAATCGCAACCGAAGCGCCGAAGCTAAGTCTGGGGTCGTTGCTACAAGTCTTGGGGGCCAACAAGTGAAGTTGACCACTTGAACAACTTATGTTGATCAACTTCTATTCAGTCTGTAGCTTGGGTTATTTGAGCAACGGAATATTCAGTTTGATCTTTCACCAGTTGCTTTGACGAGAGTTTTTACAGGGGTCCTTGTGTTCTTTATAAGGGATCCCTTGGGGTTGGCTTGGAGGGAAATCAGGGGGAAACCGTTGGGGGTTGGGCCCTTTGGGGCTTTTTCCAATTTCTATGATATCAATCCACTGTTCAATTAGTCCTGTCAGATTTTCCTTTTTGGCAAGAGACCGAATGCGAGGACGAAGTGGCAGAATCATCTGGCCGGGGAAGCCTTTTAAGGCTCTTGGTTTTACGCCTCATCATTCTGTTGACCCTGACCAACGAGTCCAACGCCATGAGCTCCGCAATCGAAGCACACCCCCATGTGCGGGTCCCACAAACGTCAGCAAATGATCAGATCGTTGATTGTGGCGGGTTTGGGCCGCTTACAGGAGTCCAAATTAGGTCTTCTAAGCCCCTGTGACATCAACCACAAGCAAATAAGGCTCGCTAAGCGCCCTAAACAAGAATAATTGCGACATGAGGTCCGCTGAAGCCTTACATGAGAGGCAAACAAATGAGTTTTGTTTCACCCGCGCCCCAACGTGAAGCTTGCCAACGACAAGATTGTTTCCCTTGCATGCAGTTGCGTTTTACGTCAAACCGGCGGGTGCCCTAAACAAACTGTTTGTGCCGCTTTTGGCTGCCTTGACCTCCATACTTGAAGAAGTGGTCGCTTGGGGGTCGGTTTCCCATCAGGCTGATTTCAACCTGCTGTCTGAGTTGTCACATGTTTCTCCATGGGCCGCCGGATTGAAGGGCCGTCTGTGCCTCTGGTGCCTTAGCGTCCAGTATCCAAGCTGGAGGCTTCCTGTGCAACGTTTGGTCGATCTATTTCGTGAGCCCGGCGTCCTACCCCGTGCTCCATGGCACTGAGTCCTGCCAAATCGGAGGATCCGAGCCCGAGTTTTCCGAGCTTTTAGCTTTCTGTTGCCAGGTTCGTTGTTTGTTTGTTTATTCCAGGGCCGGAAACAACAACTTGTTCTAGCCTGTCAATTCAGTGGAAGGAAGGGAAGCAATGCATGGTGCGGGGACTTCACCCCGTTCACGCTTTTCCCGGTTGGTCGGATCAACTCAACAGGCCAGAAATAGGTTCCCCTTACAGAGTGAGATGCCAGGAACCCATGAGGTCTGCCGGGCCTCGCCCAAAGTCACCCCGCCTCGATGAGCCCAGTTCCGCCTGCCTGGCGCCGGGTTCCCAACCTGGAGCCGAGGCCACGGTGCGGGGAACCGGGTGCAGTACCCTTATAATACCCCAGTCGCTTCGCTCTTCTTAAATCAGCATATGTTCTAGTTCAACACATGATCATGCCTCCCTCATTCGGGAAGGAAACCAAAGGGAAATCGGTCATGTTAAGGTTTCCCACATGGGGGAAAGAGGCGATTTGGGGTTCGGGAATGTTCAGGACATGGGGGAACTCGCTCAATTTCAGCCAGAAAAGTGCGCGGGGACTCACAATTTGTTCTAATGACCCTTTCGGGGGGGAACCGCATAGGACAAGGGTGTGTCTTTCCACACATAGTTGGCGTCTTGTTCACTGCCCGGAAAGCCATCTAAAAAGGCACCACTAATCGTTGGAAGCCCTCCTTCACTTCATGAGTCAAGTTCAGGATCATTTGTCCATATCAAGGGGTTGTTATTTATTTCCGCCCTTGAGGTCAACCCGCATGTTGTTGCTGCACGGAGCCCCCTTTGTCATCCGACATGCCAGGTGCCGTTGCCCTGAACCCCAGCACCGGGAGACGGGAGGTGGAGGTTGACACATGTGACACTCGGTTTCCTGGGCCCTTGAGTGAACCTAGACCTCCGGTGGGGCGACTTCTTTTTCCCTTACTTGGAGAGCAGCTACCAACCCCCCAAAAAAGTGTGTACCGTTTGTTCCCATGGACAGGAGGTTTAGGTCAAAGGCTAATCTCACACAATTGCTGAAAGGATGCATGTTGGCCAATTTTTGCCTAGGATCCCTTTGTGAAACTGTGGGATATGGCATCAAGCCCCTGAATGTGTACCATCTCCCATCTTGGCTATACAACACACATGTATGGCTGATATTCTTTGGAGGTATTAGGGACTGTTTACTGTCCACAGATGCCGAGAGCAAGACCAGATGCAGCTGGTCCTTGAGTCATTACCTGCAGGTGTATGGGCGCATGCATGTGTGTGAATCCAATAAAATTGCATAGCATAACAACATATCGGCCTAGACTAGAGTGCCAAAAAGGAACCCTACCCACACAACAGCATGTTTGTCCGATTTTGAAAGGGAACCCCGCCCAAACATTAGTTCAACTCTGATATGCAGGGAACTTGTCAAACCCATGTTTGGGGCTGTTGATTGATGTTGGTCCAGAGCTGACTGAATATATGCGCCAGATTCGCGCGTGATCTTGACAGCTGGGTTTGCCGGACTCACATTTATTTCCTTTCCCTGATGGTTTAGGAGTGTGGCTGTGACTGGCAGCTGGGCCAACAACCAGCTTTTCAATCTCTGGGGAAACACCAAGAGTTGAACCCACCTGCTCCTTTGAAACGTAGCAACTTTGCGAAGGAGGGATCCCTGCAAAGAAGGAGAGATATTGCATTAGACCCCTTCCCCACAGAATGGTTTTCACATTTCTTCCGCAGAGTTTACTCCAAGAAGATTCTTTTGCAACGCGGCCTTTGATTTTCGTCCCGACAACTCAGGCAACCCCCCCCCAGACCCCACCCAAGGATTAGGGAGGCCTGGTAAGGTCCTAACCCCTTTGCCGGGGTGGGATTTGGTGGCCTGGGAACAGCACGTGCAAGTTCGGCAAGTCGGTTCCTCTTGAGGCGTGAGCCGGCAATGGCAAAGTACTCAGGCGTGATTCGGTCAGCAATGGGGCTGGGTAGATTATAGCGAGGTCACCCGACCTCACTGTGAATTCGACCTAGCAATCCTGAAATACGGGTCTGGGAGAAATCCTTTTGTGCCATGCCCGCCACGCACATCCGCTGTTTAAATCCGCAGTATTTTGTGGGCTGCACCCCCTCCCCCTCCAAGATTGCTCCGTGGAGCCGCGTGTTGGCATGCAAAGTGAAAAATCCCCTAACTTCTTGAATTCCATGCTCAGTTGGGCGCACCCCATTTCCCTTAAAAGTTGCCCCACCGGTATCTCACTACCACCTTTTTTGCTGGTGATTCGTTGATGTTCAACGGTAACTCTCCCAACAAAAGGAACAAAAGGGCACCAACGAGAACAACTGAGTGCGGTAGCGTTTGCTCCACTTCAGATCTGACATGGTGACTTCAACAGTTGAATTCTGTGGGACGCTTTTGGACACCAAATCGCATTCAAAAAAGGTAT
Source organism: Effrenium voratum (assembly GCA_963377175.1). NCBI lineage: Eukaryota > Dinophyceae > Suessiales > Symbiodiniaceae > Effrenium > Effrenium voratum. The sequence goes on from CAUJNA010003333.1 coordinate 308,308, forward strand.
ATAGTATAAAGGAGGTGCCTCTTGGTTTTCTTTTGACATCCCTCCATGAAAGAGGTGGGGCTCCTAGCGGAAAGGGGCTGAGCTCCGCAATGTTTCCGAGTTTTCCAACTTAGATGGAGATGTCCAGGGGTTGGATCCGCGTGCACCCAGGACCCAGTCAACTTGTTGTTTGTTTTTTGTTGTTTGTTTGGCGGGGGATACTTTGAGAGTTGTTTGTCAGACATTGAGACTCAGAACAATGACAGTGCTGATGGGACCAGAAGAGGAAAAAACAGCAGCGACTTGTCCTTTTCTCAGGGTTGCTTCGAATCTGAAAAAAGGCCAAGCCACAGCGTTGAGATTTGGTATTGGACCCTGTGTTCCTTTTTCCAGGACCAAACATAAACACTTTTTTAGTTTGGGGGCGAGATAGCTGGCACTCTACAAATATGTGCCACTAAATTGGGGTTTTCCCCATGAAAGCAACATGATATGGGGAGGTTACAGCCTGTGGCTGAGTCATATGCCCATGTGGTTTGTGCATCTGTTGCCAGGCTGCTGTACGACCTCCTTGGCAGCGCTGGCAGGAAGCGCGACGGTCTTTGTCCAGGTAAGTACCCCACCTTACCCCTTGCTGCGGGGCTGAACATCGTTCAAAACGTTCAAAAGGGAATTGGAAGAATGACAGAAATCCATTATTTTCTGAAGTGTCTGCACGATTCCCATTTTTCTAGTACTTGCCCAGCACCGTGTAGGTTTGGCAGTAGACTGTTCAGCGTCGCACCCAAACATGTGTGTTTCCACTGTTTTCGTTCGGGGAATACATTGGGGAAAGTTATTCTGTGAATCTCTACAATTTTTAGAATAGGGAGTTAATCGTCTCTCTCTCTCTCTCTGTGTATATAATACATATATATAATATATATATACGCATTGTATATTGTTTAGCGGTCAATTAACTTTCTGTGTACCCAGATGTGGGTCGAGTGACCCAGGATGTCAAGGTTGTTTGAACCATTGGCAGCGAAGGAAGAACACATCCACCACACTTTCTACCCTTCCAAGAAGCATGGAAGGACCGGTGCCCAGCAGTCTGCTGCGCAGTTCAAAGACCATCCATATTTCATGCCAGATGATGGTTCTTGTTGTAGTGGTGTCCTGCTGGATTCCGAATTCGGACTTGGGTTCCTGTGTGTGTGTGAGAGTGTGTGTGTGTGTGCTTTAAGGGAAACCCTTACATGCCCCTATGTCTCACATATCGGTTGGCACCTTGCCCAGGAGCACTGGTCTGCAGAGAAGGTCTCGGAGGGCCTCCGCAACGGGCAGATCCTTCGTGGCAGGCGTCGTCGGGAGGCTTTTCAGACCGGGGGCACGTCCCCCTTTTTCCCATTGATTCTTCTTTTTTTCTTGGGGTCCCTTGCAAAACAAGCCCATGTATCCCCAACAGCCCGAACCGACAGTTCGCGCCAAAATTTCCCGAAAAAAAAAAAGCACATGTGAGCAACACACACACAACTGAAAACACATGTGAGCAGCTATAGCGCGGCTATGCAACGAAATTCTCGGGGTGTCGGTGGAGGATGGGTCCCTATAGGTTTCAGGTCCAGAGCCCCTCCTCGCGGCCCTGTTCTCAAAGATGGTTGAGGACAACATCAGAGCAGCCGAATCCCCTGGACCCCCCAGGCCCCTGGAAAGTTGCTCACCACCCTAAAGCTTCTTCGGGACGAGACCCCAACGCTTTCAGCTGTCGTTTTGTCATGGCCCCGGAACCCCAGGCCTGCAGCGGAACCTTCCGGGGGTGTCCTTATTTGGGGGGGGCGGGGGCTGTTTCAGAATCAACTGTAGGGGATTTTGGTGTTTGTTATTATCTCTTTTGGTTTGCGCTTATCATGGCCACTGCTGGTTTGAGGAATCAAAGCTGCCGGACGTGCCCATTTTTTTCCCTGGAAGAGGTCTGGGTCACCAAACAAGTTCATGATGAAGGTCCCTTTCATAGGGATCCCCCCACAAAAAAGAAGAAGCAGAAGCAGCATCCTGTCGCTCTGTGCCGATGGATCTCTACATCAAACATCAAAGTTGACTGGAGACCTGTTCAAGGTGATGGTGGTGTTGGCAACACATTTTGTGGAATTGTCATTGTCCACCCAGATGATTCAACATCTTCAGCAACATGATAGCTGCGATTGGACTTCTGGGCAGGTTTGTTTGCACTCACCAGCTTACATGTCATAAATGAATTTATTCTTTGGTGTGAGCAGCGGTCCGTATTGACAGTGTTCTACTGCAAAGGGGGTATGCGGCTGAGCGAGCCCCAAACCACCAGACTCAAATGGATTCCCTACCAAACCCCAAGGGAAAGCAGGCGTCAACCACTGCATAGCCACTTACGGGATAATCCAATTCCCGTAGCTTGGGCGGGAGACGGAAGCCATCTTCTAGGGAGACGGAATATATTGATTTAGACCTTCGGCTGACTTCGGGGAAGCCATCGGAAGCTGACAGGTTACCAGGTAGCAATAGCTTGGTTATGGGCCGAATGTCCGAAGCAGAAGGCTTGTCAACGTGCAAGTAAAGCGATTTGACCTTAGCTGACCTTCGTGGCTCTTACTTTGCGCTCGCATTTGGTTGATTCAACCTTAGCTGACCTTTTATTGTGATTAGTTGCAGTCACTGTTCCAAAAGGTTACTCTCCCACCAACACACCTGGAAGTGAACATACCCTTGGTGCCAGACGAGGTTCCGCTTGGACAAATGATTGGTTCAGGGGTAAGCGTGCATTTCAGGTCCTTTGGGCGAGCAAGGTTGGGCTTGCGAAAGGTCTGCGCATGCTTGCAGCGAGCCAACGGTGTTTGACACCGAATGTTGCTGGTTCAGTTGTTTTTGCCGCGGCATTTAAGTAGTTGCATCCAGGTATCAATCAAGATTTGCGAGTGGTTAGTATCCCAGGTTGTGATCCACTTACAACAGAGTTAACTCCACTTGGGGGGCGCATAAGTGGATCCTACCCTAGATTAGCGATACTGATCCGAGCTCACAAGTACTTGGGGGTATGGGGCCAACATCATCATTCGCTGTAGACATCACCAAAGTGGTTTCCACTTTGAGACGAATTTCCTTGGCCCGTGATGATTCGTTTCTTGAACTCTGGCTGGCCCTTCAGCATTTTTTCACCGTGAGGTATTTTCAATACAGTACCCCCTCAGCAATCGAACGTCCGGATTGCTTCTCCTTTCCTGACCCCCGTCCCCTTACCCCCCTCCCTATACCTCAACAACGGGTGGGTGGGGAGGGTTGAGGTTGGATGCCAAGTGGCTCCGTTGCGCGAAAATTCCTTTGACAGGCTCCATGTGCCTTCCTTCCACACGGACACAGCCTTTGTGGCTGCGGCCTCGGCGTATGGATTCACACGGATCCATGTTTTCCTTGGACTGACTCGAATAAGGGCCAGTTTCTTGGCTGCTGTTGGGTTGTATCTTTGCCAGGTTAAGCTTTTTGCGCATGGGGTATTATATAGTATCCACCAAGCAATTTGATTTTCTGCATGGACTCGAGTAGAGGTTCAGTTCTTCAATGGATTGCACTCTTCAAATCCCTGTTTTGGTGGATTGAACATGCAAGAAACATGGACCCGACCCAAAAAAGGCATTCCACGGGTCCCTGGGCAGCCTGACAGGAAGCGGCCCGCTCGTTTTTGGTGTCCTGTTTGTAACGTGGCCCAGACCTCTGCTTCGCAGGCGCCTTTGCATGGATCATTCTCCGGCGACAAAGTTAGGTTGAGAGACGGACGTGTTCAACAAATGCGGACGCACTGTTGATTTGCTACGTCTGTCAAGGCCCCCCTATGGTGGAATCTCTGAACAGGGCCTGTAACAGACCTATTTTTGGTTTGATTGGATGGTTCGTTAGTTCAGGTTTCCATTTTGAGCTTCCCTTTGCGATTCTGAGCCTTTCTGCAGGATGTTTCCTCTAGAGGGAGGTCCGTTTCTAAGCGTTATCAGTTTGGTTGAGCGATCGGGTCGTACGGCCAGGTCATTCTGTTGGGCATATAGGTGTGTCAGTTGTGTCGGTCAAAATGGGTACTCATGGTAGCATTTTTCTTTTGGGAAACCAAAGGACAACAACTTTTGCTTTCTGATCTGGGGGGACAAACCCAGATCAGTCGGATTCCTTGCATCCGGTCTGGATCGGACCTCGGGGACTAGGCAGGTGTTGCCCCCCCCCCCGGAGCTGATCCGGAACCCGCCTACTGGGAAGCCCGGGTTCATAAATTACAGCCACCCACAGTGTTGCGGATTCCCACGGAAAGGGGACACCTAATCAACGGCTTGAAATCCGAGGTTGACATTTTGTTCTTATTTCGGCAAAGCCGTTCGTCCCTGTTCGAACAAGTTCCCGCGGCTCCGTAGGTGACAGCGACAGAGGCGAGGACAGAAAGCCGAAAGCCCAACTGGTTTTTATAGGTTGATCCATTGTGTCTTGGTAATTACTTTGCAGTCGTCTACAGTATTGGTTGGCCAGTCTTCAATTGAATTTCAACCTGTGATTGCAGGTTCGGCAGATGTTACATTGTGTCGGCGGTCAGGGCGGTGATCACCTTTGAGTTTTGAGGACTTTGGTGTAGGTTATAGATACGTTAGAGGTATCCGCGGTTTGTTTTACGGTGTTTCTTTGTTTTGCGGTATTGGTTGATTTGTTGCTCTAATGTTGCAGTGTTTGTTTGCTTTAATCTTCTGGTTTCACAGCTTCATTATGCTTCAGCCTTTCAGTTTGGCAGCTCTGGTTCATAGGCTACAGTGGCAACTCCTCGCAAGTCTCGTGCTATCTGGTGATTTCTATTCGGGGTCCATTATTGTTAAAGATCCATCAGGGATGATCAGAGCCTCACTTTTCAATTCAGCATGATCAAACCATGGCGCACTTTCCCAAGAAAGCTCCACAGAGCCGAGTTGGAGGCGTGCTACAACAGAAGACATAAGCAATGGTCTCAGCAATCCCCACTTGGACATGATCCGAATACCGCTTCTTTCTTGTAGCAAACAGGGTTTTCGAGCTGGTGGACCTGGACAAGTTGCAAGTCGGAGAAGAGGGCGATCTCTCTCATGAACCTCCCTTGAACAAATCCGTGGCAGTTTGTGAGTTTCGAACTTGTCTTTGCATGGATTTGCCCCCGCCTGGAAAGTTGACCGCATGGCCATGGCCACTTTTTACCCCGAGCCATGGGACTGGTTTTGCCATGGCCCGATGCTGGCTTCGTTGGGACAAGTCGAGCCCTCTGACCAGATGCGAGGGATCTATTCGATTCACAAATTGAACTTCCAGGTGATGCACTTCTTGCTGGATGTTAGCCTTTTTGGACCCTCAGGGCGACCCAGCCCTGGTGAATGCTTGTTCAAATCAACCAACATGAAAATCCGTGCTGGTCGTTTGTTCTGATGGCCACAGGTCGGTTTTTTCAATAGTTCCTGGACCTTAAACTTTTAGGGAAGACCGCATTTTAGCGGTAGATAAGCAGTTCGGACTTGTTTTGGCGAATCCACTTGTTCGGCAGTGAGTTGGGGATCCCAGGGGGTCACCTTGGCCAGGCTGAGAACTGGATTCCGGTGACGGGATTCGCAGGAGCCCAGCCGAAACGAGTTTCGCAGAAACTGGCTTCCCGGAGTGTTTCAAGCTTGGGGGAACCCCTGCCTCATCTGACGCTGACATAGGCGCACTCTTCTTCAAGCTCTTTGTGCTTGCTTGGTTGGAACCATCTAATAGAATCAGCGACAACTAGTGCGGGCATAGCGTTTTCTTCGGAGCCACTCGATTTAGCGACCATTGAGCGGTATGGATTCAACTGGCAACCAACTTCTTCATCAAATGATTCGTTTTGAGTGTTTGGCTGCAAGCTTTTGACTTGAGTAACTTGAGAAAATAAGCTCAGGTGATATCCCCAACAGCATGCAGTGCTCTTTTAAGTGCTCGCACCACCCCGCAGCCCTGGCAGAACCTCGTGGAACCCTGGTGGAACCCTGGTGGAACCCTGGCCGCCCCGGACCACCCCGGAGCCTATCTGGGCTGAGACCCCAAAGCTTTCAGCTGTTGGGGAAAAAAGTGAGCGCGGACTTGAGTTAATTATGGTGGTCTGTCAGTAGCAGTGGTCTTGAGGTATTGATAGCAATACTGTGACTGCTTGACTTCAGTTGCTCCCTTTCAACTGGGTTTGTCCCAAAATAGGGGAACCTCAAAAACGGGTGGCTTCCTTCTGATTTTCCCTTGAGCCAACCCAAGCAAAAAGGGTGAATCTCACCGGCTGAGAAGTGATGGTATGAGCATTAGACACCGCACACCGGCATCACAAGGGGACAACCAACATTGTCCCATTGCCAGACACACATTTGATAGCAGAACACAAGCGAGTAGAGGGTGATTGTTTGAAAGTACCTTGCTTTGAGGTACAGCCGTACATCGTGGTCAGGGTGCCATTCATGCTTTATTTTCTGGTATTGGAGGCACCTCTTTGGGTTCCTGTGATCAACGCTAGGGCTAACAATTTTGTGCCCTATGAGGGTCCTACACCAGAGGAATGCCTTGTTTGGTGAAGTGGCTTTGCTGGGGGGCTTTGTTCGGGCATGGCAAGGCCATCAACCCAAGTTTGAGACAGACTTAAGCAGACCATGCGGATCCTGTCTTACAGGAGAGGAATGTCGGAATGCGGAATATGTGGAATTGTTGGAGGTGTCCTCTCGGCAACGCTTCATGAATTCTAGGCTTAGGGGTACTGGAGCGCTTGAAAGTGAAACCAAAAGGGGTTGTCTAAACAGTCAAGATTTGTGCACCCTGCTCTTCCGGTGCGAAAACCGGAGTCATTCAAACATGCAGATCCACTTCTGCAGAGCATCAAAAGAGTACCAAAGCCAAGAGGGGCAACGTTGCTTGTACCTCAGAATCGCGTCCAAACCGTTTCCTAGATAGGTTTGGAGGAAGTGGGATTCAAACCAGTAACTCTCAGAGTTGTTTTTTATTTTGACAAAGTCGATCCGGCTCATCCAAGCCCCTGGATCCGCCGACCTTCCCCACCCCCCCTGCCAGGTCGGAACCGCGCCCTGCACGGGGACGAGGCAGCACAAACCCGCGACCGGGTGGTATCCGAAGTTTTCATGGCGCCCTGTTCGGGGGTTTGCTATTTAGGGAAACCGATGGGAAAACACCCACTTTCAGGGATCCTCCATTTTAAGACAACCCCAAATTTGGTGTGTCTTGTTTTAAGGAAGGCATTTTTTTGGTGCCGGGTTTGTTTTCGTATCATTCGCACTTTTTTCTTTTCAAATTTAATGCTGTGAGGTGGTTTCTTTCCAAAGTTTCATGCGCTTGCCACAAGCTTGAAATGCCCTACCTGGAATGCTCGCTCTTTTTGGACCTGCTCAATTTGGAGCTTGTCATTTAACGTGAAGTGTTGAACACTATCAGACCAAACAACTATTGAACAGGATTTACTTGGACAGATACATGTTTATTGGCATGGCGAATCCAGACTCACAATCTTGTGTGGGAACAACATGTTTAAGCCATTTGCTAAGGGACGCTGAATTGGTTCGAATTCAACTTCCTCAAGACATTCAGATTCTTGAAGATGATTCTATCTGACAATTTTGGCGCGTTGCCTGGGACGTGGTGATTGGAATGTCTTCCATATTCTAGGGTTGCTTTCTGTGGGGTCAGTTTGCTTTTTCATTATTATCAGAATCATGTCAAGCTTACATTCATGATTTTGAACATGATGGAATCTTTGTTAGTTGGTTTGAAACGGCAATCAAAGGAAACCAACCATTTTGTTAGGCCCCTCATTTTGAGACACACCAAAATTCACAATGGTGAGGGCTCCTTCTGGTCATGGTCATGTCCCTTAGAAGACACCCTTCTGCTTGCCTGCTCCGCTACCTTTTAAGATGGACCACACAAAAGCAGGTTCTCAACAAGGAGATTCCCCTAAAGATACGTGAGGTTTGAAGGTTCCATGTTTGAGGTCTGCAGGAGAAGCGGTTTGTACACGGGGTCCTCACCAAAAAACAATCATGCGTGGCATTTGAAAGGAACCCATTTGGTAGAACCCATACGAGTGACACGTGTCAAGCATCTTGGTGATTTGTCCATGCATTGTGGGCTGGTTTCTGGCGTACGGCTCCGCATTGGTTGAGAGGCCCAAAGATCCATGACTTTGGCCTGTCCAAACCAGAGGTTTCAGCTTTCCAGCTGTATTGTTTGTCGTTAGTGGTGGCCGAACCCAAAAACCGTTTTACCACTCATTGCGTTTTGTCGATGCAGAGGAAATCCGCATCCAGGCTTGTGGGAAACGCAATCCATGAAATGTGTCTTCCAGGCTGATCCTTGAGCGCCGCATTCTAATATACACTTAAGTTCTTATAGTAGAACGAAGGTGCCTTATTTAGGATTCCTTATTTCGGTCTGTTTGTTTGGTGTGTTTGTCTATTCAGATCCCCTGGTATCGCAGTACCCGTCCGGTTCCGAGCGTCGTTTCTTGAGGCTTTGGGGTCCGCTCCCAAGCAGCGGCCTGCCCGTTGGTCAAAGGTGAAGTTCGTTATGAGCCGTTTAGGGCATGTGACTGGTTTCCTGTTGGTTTGCTTTGAGCCCTAAAAAGGGGTCCCGAATTTTGACACGGAACCATTAAACCAAACACCGGCAGCGCAATCTACAGGAAGTGGTCCATGGCAATTTGGAGCGGAGGTTCTCGGAATATTAGTCTTCTGAAGTTATTGGTTTGCTTTTGGTTTGCCTTTAAATCCCAGCCAGCAGGCAGAAGTTGTATTCACTTTCACGCGTCTTGAATACATACCAGAAATTCCCTTGAATTATGTCGCGTCAAAACGGGCTACCAATTTACATTGTGGAGTTTCTAAAGGGTATACTCGGAACATAAGGATAACTAAAGTGGTACGGCACAACCGATGCCTCCACATCCCATACCTACGCCTATGAATCGGGGCATATTAGAGCAGGTGGCCGCGCTGCCGCTCTGGGGTCCTTACAGGCCTGAGAGCGGAGGCGAGGGCGTCGGGATGTGGGGCTTTTGGGTTGACTCGGAGGAAGCAAACTCTTGGAATGGGGTGAAAGTGGATGACATCGTTTCCTTGTGGGTAAGTCCAGGGGATGACCGAACCAACATCTCAGGGAATTGTGCCACTTTCACCCAGCTGGGCTTGGTTTCAACGATGCAACTCCACCAGAAGCAATTCGGATCCCTCCTAACATGGGACACCCTCTATTAGATCAGGTGCACTAAAGGGGGAGGCTATTTCCCCCACAAGTGAAGGATCTCTGTTATGGATCTTGGAAGTGGGACACCCCATTAATCTTGTGAATTCTTGGAGCGTGTTTGCCCCAAAAGTGAAGATTCCCCTCAATGTGACACCTTATTGATCGACCACAGGTGTACCAGTCCTGGGCTCCCATTCTTACTGGGTATGTATCAAGACACGGAGAGCCTCAAAATGATGGTTTTCTCTTGGCTTCCATTTAAATCCACCCAAGAATGGCTGAAAAAAGCCGCCCGCAGCAGGCGTCTCACCTTAGGAGAGAGATACCTTCCCCATACCTTTCGTGAACTGAACGATCAACATTCGCCAGCAAGAGGTTGGATATTGGATGATCCGCTCTCCCAAATATCATCAACGGGTACTAACCAAACTCCCATGGAGGTTTCTCAAAATGGGATTCGGACTCGGACCCTCTTTTGGTTGGTAGTCAAAGGGAAACCAAGAGGAACAACTACTTCATTCAACCATGAGGTTGAGACACGCACACACACACACACACACACACACCCATGTCAGCTGGGAATCCGCTCAGCTCTCTGGTTGTTCGGGTAACAGTTCCTGAACCGTTCGGAACATGGAAACCGCGGAAGCCATGAGCTCGAAGCAAAACAAGTAATCTTTCAACGTGTCAGGGAGCTTCCATGTCTATCCAATGGCGGGGAGGGAGACACATCAGAGAAGTCACAAACAAATCCACCCCGGAGACTCCCCGGCCAGGGACTCATCAAAAGCACACCAAGAACAAGAAACCCACGTCCTTTTGTGGGGAACAAGCTTGGCCATGGCTCATGTTTGGCCATGGCTCATGTTTGGCCATGGCTCATGTCGGATGCCCGACAAGTTGGCCCAGGCAGCTCCCCATTTCAAGCGCAAGCCCCGGACTGACAGTGGATTTCCCCCTTTTGCCCCGTTTGCTTGGTGGGTTCTTCGGTAAAATGGTCAACCCTAGCAAGGTTCTTCGTGTTTGGCTCCCCACTAAGAATGGAAGCGGTCAACTTCTACAAAGGGCTTTACCTCGTTTTCTGCCAGGGTCACTGGATGGATCCGGTCGCAGCTGAAGATTTGACCGTTCTGGGCCTGTTCAGGGGAGTTTCTTGTCAAGAGAATTACATTTCTACTTTGAAACACCCCCTTACCTTTTTCCAATGCAGTCAAGGCTCTCATATTTGACAGTTCAAGCAGTAGCGAGGGTAATGGCGATGCCTGGTTTTTCCTGGTTCTTTGAATTCGCGGTACTAACCCACTGTAGGGTATATACCTATTTTTGGGGGCAGGATACGCGTTGAACAACATCAATCCTTCGGATGTGTCTTTTACCCATGGTGTGTTCGCAAGAGGATCACCTCGACCGCTTGACCACCGCTCCCAAGCTTACTGGTTTTCCCGAGGGGGTCTCATAGATCTTGACACTAACCTGGGACACCCTGAAAGGCTGCGTGAGGAAACGCCAGCGAAGCCGCGGCTCCCAAGGCAGAGCTTGTTGGATCAGTTCGAAGGCCTTCAGTGGTTTCGACTACCGTTTTGGGTGTTTGATCCCAAAACGATTCCATGTTTCAGGCATATGGGGGTTGATCAATATTCCTGGCCCCACATAACTATGGTTATTTTTGCCCATTTAGTGGTGATAGTTTTTTTTTAGTGGTTTTTCTAGTGGCCACCCCACGTAAAGGACGGGTTGTGCCATTCGGGGATCGACTCAGGCTGGAGTCCGGGATCGCGCAGCGGCCCTTGCGGTTTGGTTTGCCGCGGTTTGGCTCGGTTGCTCTCAGTTCCCAAAAGATGACGGGTCAACAACATACACGTGGGTATGAATCGTGATTAGTCAGGGACCCTTTGGTGGACAGCAAATTTAGGTGGGGATTCATGTCCAAGCACTGTTGAGATGGCTGGCCATCAAATTCATGGCCACGTGGTTTGGTTTCCTGATGTTTCCAGTGGTTCCCCTCAATAGGGATCAATTGCAGCCAGTACAAGCCACCAACTTAGGGAGAACGGGGTAGACAACCCTGACAGAATGGTACTGGATGTTACGTGCTCATTTTTTTGGGGGGATGGTAGTGGTTTGTGGGGGCGGACAGCATTTGAGAAGTGTGCTTTCCCAGCGGGTTTGAGGCCACGCCTTTTTCGCTTTGGTCGAAACCGAGACCTGTAAGCAGGTGAGAATGGCTATGGCACCTTCAAGAGCCTTCAGATTTGAGAAGTCAATGTTTCTTGAGGTGTATATAAAGGAAGTCAAGGCATGCAGAATTCATTCACCACTATAACATCTTTGACCGGCGCTCAAGGCTAGCGCAATGAACATCGACCGGTAAGAGATGAAAGGCTAAGTTTATCCCCGGGGTTGCACGAGAAACCATACGTCTAAACCACCAAACCAAACCACCAATTAAGGGTAAGGTCAGTTCCTGTTTCCGTGGCTTTGGCTCCAGGATTTGTGCTCGAGGCGGCCACATCACGCGGCGTGTTTCCGGCACTTTCCGTTTGTCTTCGGCTTTCAAATCATCCAGCCATGCGCGAGGCGATCTGCATTCACATCGGTCAGGAGCCTTGTTTGAGAGCAGAGCAATCCTTTAGTATACTTGCATAACTTTTCTCCCTCGACCAATTTTCACGTTGACACCCACTCCGATGCATTTGCATCCCGTACGTATTTGATATTTGCTGAATAGGTGGTTGTCGCCGGTCAGAGCGACTTTATATGTTGTGGCAGGGTACCCCAGAAGCCTTGGGGTCTTTGAATCCCAGGTTGTAATCAAATTGCCTGTATCTGTGAGCTTCTACAGGCAGCTGCAAGGGGCTGGGTAGTGCTGAGTTGCTTGTTGCTTCGACCTTAATATTTTTCTTGGAAATGCCTACAAACAACCTTTTTACACGGCCCTGTTTAAACTATGCAACTTCACACTCAGCATAGCTCAGGGCGGCGTGCAAATTGGCAACGCCTGCTGGGAGCTTTTCTGCTTGGAGCATGGCATCCAGCCTGATGGTCAGATGCCCTCAGACAAGACAATTGGCGGGGGGGATGACGCACCAAGCCTGATATTGGTAGTTTTGTGTTGGTTTTCACTGATACGTGCGCGGTGAAGCTGGCTCCTGAACAATTTGGTCAATTTGGTTGAGAAGATCTCACTGTGAACGACACAAGAACGTTGACTGGGATCTGTTGTGTTCGACGCACGTCCATCATGCGTACTGTAGACCACCTGTTAGTATCAATGTCATATCACTTCACGACTTATACAAATCAAAGAGAGAATTGCTGTTGCGCACTTCGGTGCTTCAAGCAACTTCACTGTATAGAGTTTGACCAGAGACCACTCCAGTGCCTTCGCCAGCTCAATGATTTCCAGCTCGGTGCAGTCGGCAGTCGTTTCGCACCCACATCTGCGCCAGGTCCACGCGGGCTGTTGTGCCATAGACATTTGGCAAATGCACAGCGACAGGCATCAGGAAGTGTCGCAGCAATGAACAACCCGCCAAGCAAGAAGCGCCCCAAGTTACACAACTTGATGCCCTTGGCATGCGTGCAGTGTCAGCACCTTGCTTCCGGGTCGATTGCAAAACGGCACCCTGTGATTGCGCTATGGTTGGAAGCAGCTGGCTGAGGACGAGCGTGTCAGCGTTGCATTAGCCAATGGGGTTGAAATGCCCCATTGGCAAAACAGCTGGGTTAGGTGCTTGCGCTGAGACTATGGGGGGCTCAAGCTCATTTGAGCATGGCGTTCGTTCCAACCAGCTAATTTGAACGTCACACGTCAGCACTAGGTTCGCGCTAGGTCGCAGGTTTAGAAGCAAGATTTTCGTCAGTGTGGCAAACCGCTGTGTCGCTGCGTGTATTTCCTTCTCTGTCGCTTGTGCGCACGCACGCTTGCAGTGCTTCCAGAAATTGGAAAAGCTTGCGCGCTCTAGGCAGAGGCTTCCCAGGTCAACCCTTTCCATGTCTTGAGCTTTATTGTCTCGTAGAACTGCTTGCGCTGGACAACCCAAACGGCCGAAGAAACGTGGCTCCGTGCTTCAACTCGGCACCACCCCAGGTGGAGGTGTGCAACCCACCTTGGTCGCGACGCCTGACGGAAGCCGGGCTTGGAGCGGGTTTGGGGTCGTCTCGGAGACGGACCATTGGCACCACTGCGCGCTCTGAATCTCAACCGAAAATGAACTCGCGTTGATTTCGGGCTCTGCCCTCAAAAGCGCGTGGTCTTTTGATGTGAAGCCTTCCAGAGCGTGCTCAACAAGCCAGGCCGCTTCAGGCGGCTCTTTTGCAGTCGGGATCTCACCCGGCAAGCGCTTGTCAGCCGCTTGTCGCAACGCGAGAACAGGCTTGCTGTTCAGGCCTTATTTTCGCCAGCGCTCGCTGCTTCGAGCCTGGCGAAAGATTCGTAGTGGTTCCTAGTTTTGAAACTTCCCCCCCCGGCTTCGCTGGCTTTACTGGTGCTCGGCAAAAACCCACAGTTAGATGCGAGGGGACAAACTCAAGCAACGGCGCCGGTTCCTCGGAAGCTGTTCACATGTAGAATGGAAAGGTTTAAGGCTTGACACCGATGAAGCAGAAGCAACAGTTGCAACAATATGAGCTTGCGCGCGAAGTTGGTGATGTTTGTGAAGCCCCGCTTTCAGGCATTCAACACATTCTTCAGTGAGACTGGAGCGGGCAAGCACGTGCCCCGTTGTGTGATGGTGGACTTGGAGCCGACCGTCGTTGATGAAGTGCGCACGGGCACCTACCGTCAGCTATTCCACCCAGAGCAGCTCATTTCTGGCAAAGAAGACGCCGCAAACAACTTTGCGCCAAAGCTAAAGTTAGCTTCCACTTTTGTTTTGAAGTCACCAAATCGCACAATTGGTGTTTGTAGTAAGAGTCATGGTCACGTTGAGGCACGCGGGCACTACACCATCGGCAAGGAGATTGTCGACCTGGTCTTGGATCGATGCCAGCCTGCATTGGCAAGGCTTGCGAATTGACAGCTGGTGTTGTTGCGAGGGTGTTTGCAAAACTTGCCAACATGCGCAACTCAGGAATCCGCAAGTTGGCCGACAACTGCACCGGATTACAGGGCTTTTGCGTGTACAATGCCGTCGGCGGTGGCACAGGATCCGGCCTGGGCTGCTTGATGTTGGAGCGCTTGTCCGTGGACTACGGCAAAAAGAGCAAGATCTCCTTCACAGTTTGGTCTTGTCCACAGGTGGCGACTGCAGTGGTGGAACCATACAACACCGTGCTATGCGTCCATTCTCTGCTTGAGCACACGGATGTGACAATCATGTATGTGCTTGGGCAGCAAAGATCTGAATGGGCATAATCCATTCATGAACTTTAACTTGTTAGATTGCCCAGAGCCTTTCGAACAAAACAAGCAAGAAGACATGGTTTCAAATACGCATTTTAAATCAATTGTTCGAGAATGTTCAATGGAGCGAACCGCCGTGTTTGCGTTGTGTGTGTGTGTGTGTTTGTTGTTGTGCATGTACATGTATGCGCCGCAACCTGAGCTCGGAGCTGCTGGAGTGTCTCCGGGCTTATCTGCGCAGAGACCCAATAGCTTTCAGCTGTTGGGGAAGAAGGTCAGTCACAAGCAAAATCACATGCACAAACTCACACGTCCACTTGCAAACGCAACCACCCACACACACATTGCACACATACACACACACACAGACAGAATCGGCGCAAACGGAAAGGCAAGCACGACAGCGTGCTCCCAACATCACACACGCAGATGCAAACACAACACAAATACACATTGCAATTGCAGTTACAATTGCAATTGCGCAAACAAATGCATATGCACATAGTTCGACATACACATACACACAGCTTCACATACACATACACATACGCCACATATACCTATGGAGCGCTTGCTCGGCAGGGTCATGGAACGGGGATTCGTAGCGTTTGTGTTTCGTTTGCGAGCAGATGTGCTCAGGTTTCCGCACAGATGTGTTTCGGTTTGTGGCTCATGTGACGCCGTTTGAGCCAGCAAGGACAATGAGGCGTTGTACGACATTTGTCGGAGGAACTTGGATATTGAGCGCCCGACGTACACGAATCTGAACAGGCTTATCGCTCAGATCATCAGCTCATTGACGGCGAGCCTGAGATTCGACGGGGCTTTGAATGTGGACATCACGGAGTTCCAAACAAACCTTGTTGCTTGGCCAATGTGTGTCAACATCTACATATTTGCTCTTCCCTAAGTGACGATTGTAGAACATGTTATACGAACTCATAGGTTAAATTAGAACATTGAACCGTGACCAAGGTTCCTTACCCGCGAATCCACTTCATGCTCACCTCCTTCGCTCCCGTGATCTCTGCAGAGAAGGCATACCATGAGCAGCTCTCCGTGGCGGAGATCACCATGTCCGTGTTTGAGCCTGCCTCGATGATGGCCACTCAGCTTTCCAAACTCAGCTTTCCAACGCCTTCTTTTTGTTTGTTGATTCCCAAACGCTGGCTTCGGGTTTCTTGGAGTTTCAGAGGATTGGTGTTTTTGTAGCCGGGGACAAAGAGACAAAGAGGTCAAGTGCGATCCTCGCCACGGCAAGTACATGGCTTGCTGCATGATGTGTCTCGGCCAGTCATCAAGGAGTTGGTGTTTTCGTATAGGGCCATGCCGCGTGTAGTTGCATTGTTGTTCCTTTCGCGCTTGCCTTTTGTCAGCATTGCCGGCTGCATGCATTCGTAGCAGTATGATTGTGTGCGTGACATGTGTGAGTTTCTTTGCGCGTGTGTGTGCGCACTGATGGCGTGCATTTTCAGAGACCAACATGGAAGTTGCTTGCTACTACCATGCATCAGGTACCGCGGGGATGTTGTACCAAAAGACGTGAATGCAGCGGTCGCCACCATCAAGACCAAGCGCACCATCCAGTTTGTGGACTGGTGCCCCACTGGCTTCAAGTGCGGCATCAACTATCAACCTCCTACGGTGGTGCCGGGTGGTGATTTGGCCAAGGTCATGCGCGCGTGCTGTATGATTTCCAACAGCACGGCCATCGCGGAAGTCTTCTCCCGCATTGACCACAAGTTCGATCTGATGTACAGCAAGCCCCTTGCCATACATTTAGACGAGTTCACGCCGAGTAGTTCCTGCTACATTTCTCTTTGTTCTCAGTCGTCCCTCTTTGCGCATCGTGCTATGTCCCAGGACTTTATACTTGGTGGCAAGGGCATGTTAGTGGCAAGAACAAAGTTTGGACTTGTTTGGCTGATACTCTCAGAAAGTGAGTTGTATTGGCAAGCGATTCATCGCAGATGAGACTTTTGCTTGCTGCTTGTAACGAAGGCGCCTGAATCTTGCACAGACCAATGTTGACCTTGGTCCAGGCGCCCCCATTCAATGGAGCCTTTCAAAGAGGGTCACTTGTGATTTGACGGGTTATGTGTTGGAGCCCCTTGCTCATTTCCACACTTTTAGGGGGATCCGGTTTGGTGTCATCCATTTTTTTTCAACAGGGGGTCAGAGAGCATACTCTAGAGCGGCACCCGCCTAGTCCCCATACTTCGACAGGACGCGCTTAGCGCTGCAGCTGACATTTTATGTTCTTGAGCAGCTTATTTTTCAGAGTATGCTTGTAACTTGGGGTTCCCTTTAAAGAGATGCTTTTATCATCTCATAGCAGATCCTTATTTGAGCTAAGGGGGAGTAAGGCTGAGTTTTTTCTTTTCAGCCGCTGTTTGTCACTTGCTCGCCAAGGCGTGCGTTTGTCCACCACTACGTGGGGGAGGGCATGGAGGAGGGCGAGTTCTCCGAGGCTCGGGAAGATTTGGCGGCCCTGGAGAAGGAATCCCAGTTGCCAGTGGCACCGACTTTTCTTTTTTGCTTGGCGGGCTTTCCTTTGGGATCAAAACGGTTCTGAGTTTTCCTGGCTTTTTGGTGTGGGGGTCTATGCCAGTGCATTGATTATGGCCTTGCCAAAAGACGAGTAAGGACTACGAGGAGGTGGGCATCGAGACTGCTGAAGGGGAGGGCGAAGAGGAAGGCGGGAGCCGTGCGCTTGGGCGATTTGGGGCGCGCCTGTGCGCGCCTGTGTGGTTGTGCGGGTGTGCGGTTGTGTGGTTGTGTGTTACTGTTATGGCTGATTATATACATCTACAAATTTACAATGGCAAGGAACCTCCAACATGAAGCCTTGCAGGCTTGTGGACAAATGATCAAGTCATAGCGATCTCACCGAGGGTTTGCGACCTCCATGGCAAAGGCTCCTTTCTCGGAAAGTCCCTGCAGAAAACCAAGCTGTCATCCTTCTTTTGTCCAGTTCGCGTCAGGCTACGGTGATGAGTTCTAGGCCGGCACTGTGCCTCCTGCCTTCCTCGCCAGCGGCGAGGTAAAGGCGGGAGCGCCACTGTGGTCAATGCTGTCAAGTGATATTCTCAAACAGCCGGAAGATGACATGCTTTTGCTACCACAGCAACCAGCCAACAGTGGCTCGGCGGTCTTGTGTTTCTTGCCTTGGGTTCAAAAAAACTTGAACCCTAGTACTGCGACCGGCAAAACGAGGACATGAGGCGGCGGGGGCAATTCGTCAGTCATTTGAAGTGGCCCCAACGGGCGGGCTGTGCTTTGGGCTAGCTCGAATGTGTCTCATCCCCAAATCGAAAGGTCCTGGCCCGGACTAGAGTGTCATCTCTAGATTCTGGGCAAAGTAGCTTGCACAATTTCGCCATGTTGTTTTAGTCATTCCAACATTCCCTTCCCCCAACAAAGGGAATGGTGCCAACAGCTTTTGCACTGCCAGCTCATTTTCTTTTGTGATGTTTTCCGGCGATTGTTTGTTACGGAGAGCAGAGGGACGCTCTTTCAAGGGTCAACCTTCTCTGACTTTGATGGTCAAATAACAAGGCCAGTCGAACCGGCAAACGTTTAGATGTTTTGCTCAGGAAGGGGACCCAGATTTGAATTAAACGGATGAAGTGGACCCTTGTCAACTGGAAGGTCTGCAAAAGCCAAGCCCGAACTGAATCAGGCTGATCTTGCTTGCGTTCTTCAATACAGAGTTGCCCGTTTTTGTTTCTGTGAAACAAAGGGCCAACCTGTAACGCCATCTTCAAGTGGGTCCCTGCATTTGCATGAAGCGGAGATCAAAAGGGCAGTTCCCCTCAAATCCGTCACCAAACATACCCTCAAGCAAGCGTGACGCAAACCTGACTGGGTTTGAAACTTGCTATTTGTTTGAGGTTGCTGCGGTCGGCCCAGGAGAAGTGGGTTCCCTAGGAAAACCCCAAAGTTCACCTTGCCAGCTTCGCGCCAAAGGTCCCCACATCGGCCAACGCGGCGCGGGCGCGGATCCTGGGTGCAAAACGGGCTGGGGTTTTGAACCTTTGGACGCGGCTTCCCTGTGGCCTCCCAAAGGGAAGGTCCAGTATCACCAAAGAAAGGGGGCAGTTTGGAGACCCGGCGTTTCTGGACTTGTTTGTGGAGGCTGTGGTGCCAAGGAAGCTTTCTGCCAGTGTTTGGTTTGAAGTTGTTCTTGGAGGCAAGTGAGGGTGACTTTGGCACATGTGAATGTACGACCCCAAAGTGGGTGGTGCTCCCTGTTTCCCCTGAACAGCACATCCAAAAAGGTACCTTCAACCGTGGGTGTCCTTCAAGGAGTTTCGCTGGAATGTTTGGTTAGCTGCTATTTTAAAATTGGTAAGCGTTTATATGGTTCCCGGAAGTAGCTGTTGCAGCAGCGCTGATTTCAACATGTTTGATCAGGTCGCCCCAACCCTGGTATAGAGCTTGCACAGGACCCGCAGATTGCTGGTCTTTGTCATGGGCGTTTCATTGTTCCGCTGCTTTGGCTCCAGGATTTGTGCTCGAGGCGGCCACATCACGCGGCGTGTTTCCGGCACTTTTCCGTTTGTCTTCGGCTTTCAAATCATCTAGCCATGCGCGAGGCGATCTGCATTCACATTGGCCAGGCGCTTTGGTAAAGAGTTTAGTATCCGTAGATTGCCACGTTTCAAGTTGATGCCCCTTGCGGTGCATGTGCATGGTAGTTGTTCTTTAGTGTAGTTTGCCACCAGCCCGCGCAACTTTACATTTTCCTGTGGGCATCTCAAAGTTCTTGTGTGGTTTCCGCTAAGAATTGAAAATTGCTGGGCTGCTATTTGGTTCGACCTTTACCTTTCATGATTCTTGATGTGTCAATGACGCTAGCCAGACGAAAGCTCAACTTGTTGCAGTGGCAGATTAAACTATGCAACTTTACACTCAGCATTGCCCAGGGCGGCGTGCAAATTGGCAACGCCTGCTGGGAGCTCTTTTGCTTGGAGCATGGCATCCAGCCTGATGGTCAGATGCCCTCGGACAAGACGATTGGCGGGGGGGATGACGCACCAAGCCTGATATTGGTAGTTTTTGTGTTGGGTGTTCACTGATACATGAGCGGCGAAGCTGGTTGCTGAACAACTTGCTCAGTTGAAAATGTATCACGGTGAGACCCTATATCAACCTTTCCAACCATGTCTTGAGCACCGGCCAATGTGCACTGTCACCAAACCTAAAGTGAGTGGCATGGGGCACACGCAAGTTGCCATGTGCAGAATTCCCATTGGTTACACAATTTGCATGTCACTAGGCAACACAAGAAAGTCGATTTTCGCTCTGTGGAGTTCACTGACGCATGTCTATCATGCGTAGAACATCTGTCAGTTTCAATGTCATATCACCTCACGGCTTATACAATCGAAGAGATTGGATGTTGCGATGTTCGGTGCTTATTTCGGTGCTTGACGCAATTTCACAGTTTAGAGTTCCACCAGAGGCCACTCTAGCGCCCTCGCCAGCTCAATGATTTCCTCTCGGTGCAGTCGGCAATCGTTTCGCAGCCACAGCTGCGCTTAGTCCACGCGGGCTGTTGTTTCATAGACATTTGGCAAATGCACAGCGACAGGCATCAGGAAGTGTCGCAGCAATTCAACACGAGATTACGGGGTGTGGCTCAAGCTTGATCAAAAAAACAGGCCTTCGCATCCAACCAGCTGATCTCCGTGTCAGCGCTTGGCTCGCGCTAGTTTTTTTCAGACGCCGACGCTGTGTGGTCGCGTGAAGCTTCCTTCTGTGATGCGCGCTTGCAGTTCGTCTGGAGTTGGACAAGCCTGCGCGCTCCAGGCAAAGGCTTCTCCGATAAACCCTTTTTATGCCGCCAGGCCGTTGAAGTACGAAGGAAGTACATACTGTCTGGAGCTCCGTTGCGCGAGAACCAGGGAATATAAGCGGGCCAAAAAAGTGGCTCCGTGCGAACCACCTTGGTTGAGACGCCTGACGGAAGACCGGCTCAGAGTGGGTTTGGGGCTGTCTCGGAGACGGACCATGGGCATGCGCGCGCTCTGTTTCTCAACGTCCCTGAAACGCTTTTCAGCCGATGGCTAGAGCGTTAAAGATAGCTATAGTCAGGCAGACTTATTAGACAGATGGAGAGCTAGACAGCGGCGAGTACTCAGACAGCCAAACATGTTCGCGAGCGAAATGGTTGCCAGACGGATTGATACCAACAAGTCGACAGCCAAGCAGATGGCTTTCTAGACAGATGGCTGCTCAGCAGGTGGATAGCGTCGCATAGGTAGTCAAACTATCTAGCTGCATAGGTCGAGAGCCAGATGCCGAAATGACAAGAAGACAGGTTGCTGCAAGAACAAGGTTTGTCAAGCGGGTAGCTTCAAGGATAGGTAGCTGGACAAACAGCGTGTCAGCAGATAAGCAGCTAGACAGCAGATAGCTAGCTACACAACCAGTTTTCTACACAAGAAACCATGATTGTCTAGATCGAAGAACTGCTACGCTAATAGTTAGCCTTCCAGAGCGTGTTCAACAGGCCAGGCCGCTTCAGGCGGCTCTTTTGCAGTCGGGATCTCGCCCGGCAAGCGCTTGTCAGCCGCTTGTCGCAACGCGAGAACAGGCTTGCTGTTCAGGCCTTATTTTCGCCAGCGCTCGCTGCTTTGAGCCTGGCGAAAGATTCGCAGTTGCGCAAAAGCAAAAGCGGACAACCGTGACAGGAGAAACCATAGTGGTTCCTAGTTTTGAAACTTCCGCCCCCCGGCTTCGCTGGCTTTACTGGTGCTCGGCAAAACCCACAGTTAGATGCGAGGGGACAAACTCAAGCAACGGCGCCGGCTCCTCGGAAGCTGTTCACATGTACAATGGAAAGGTTCAAGGCTTGACACCGATGAAGCAGAAGCAACAGTTGCAACAATATGAGCTTGCGCTGGTGGATCTGCCGCCTCCTCGCGGCCGGTGCGGGCGTCCTCATGCAGGACGGCGAAGAGTAGATCCAGGACGTCACACGTGTGTGCATGGCAGTTGTTGCTTGTGCTGATGTTTTGCATCGTATGCACGGGGCATACGCACGCAGTCAGTGCCAGCAACCGAACCATGGATGCGCCCCACAGGGGCGTGGAAAAGAGTGGCAGACACCTGGAGTGCGAGCGTGGGCTTACCCATGCGGGCCAAGAGCTGAATGACATGTGTGGAATGAGCGGAGTTGCGCTCATGCTTGCCTTCCTGGGACAGTTGGTGCAAGGGTGTGGCCAAGAAAAGGTCCAATCACTTGGCGCAGGCGCACCCAGGGGTTGACAGGACCCAGCTCAACGCCATCCGTCCCCGGCCTGACTTGGTGGAGCCTGGCGACCTGCCCTGGAACCAACGTGCCTGGACGTGCGCCAAATGCAAACTTGGACTCCCCGGGCTCGCCTCGTGGCTACTCCGCAGGTGGGCGACTTGGCACCTGGCCAAGTGCAGCAAGCTCAACATGCGCCAAAACCGGGCGCTGCTCAGCAAAAAGGGGTTGACTAGTGCCAAGCTTGGTGTCAACAAGCACCATTTCACCAAACAGCGTGATGCTAACTTGAGTAAAGCTAAGAATCAGCTGGAGACCAAGTCTGGGCACAAACTGCATGTCGTGAATGCAAGGGTCGGTGAGAAGGCTTCCCTCCTTACTTGCACCAGATGCACGAGCATCTTCGAGAGCATGCGCCGTGCTGACAGGAAATGTGGAGGCCAGGCTGCCCGCACCCGGAACCTCTCCATCAAAGCTCGATGGTGGGCTCTCGTGTGGAAGAAAGACCCGGCAACCCTGAAGCGCTTCTGCAGTGTGTGGAAAATCACCCAGGAGGAACTCCGTCACGCTCAGGCTCGAGCCAGAAAGGCGCGGCCGGGCCCAACGCGAGGGCTGGTGCCGTTGCAGGCGACGAGGTGGCAGAGGGACCTGACGGCCGATGGGTTCGGGTGGATTACGGCTAGTGACAATCAATGCCGGCGGCAGGGAGTCTGGCTGGAAGACCTTGCAGATCTTGCATTCAGTGGATGTCTGTTTGCTTCAGGAGGCCCGCATGGGTCAGCGCCAGCTCAGCCAGCTCGAAACACAGGCTCAGCGCCAGGGCTTCCAGGTGTGGTCTGAGCCTTCAAGGTGGAACCCTGAAGTGGAGCAGTGGCAACTCGGACTGGTCCTTCGCGCGCAAAAACCTTCGTGTGCGGTGGATGCATTCTGCCAGCTGCGTCGGCGGCCAGTTCGCGGCGGTCAGACTCGACGACATGGTGCTGGTCAATCTGCATTTCCTTCCGTGGAAATCCGTCGACGCCGGCTTCGAAAGTCGCCTCGCTGAGTTCGTTTGCTCCTTGAACCCGCTTCAGCCGTGGGCGTGCATCGGTGATTGGAACTCGTTGCCCAGCGAAAACTTCCTGTTGCACGCCACGGAAGGTCAAGGCGCCACGGTTGCCGCGGTCAAGAACCCGTCAACCGGCGCTCTCAGCCCAACGAGGTGGCAGGGCCGGCGGTGCATCGACTACTGTGTGTGCAACGCCCCTATGCGCGTGAGAGGCACGGGTTTCGTGGAGCAAGTGTTCGGCGATCACAAGCCGGTAAAATTTGGGCTGCAAATGTTCCGTCCAGCGGAGGTTCTGCGCTCTCTGCCTGGGGTTCAGAAATTCCTGCAGCCGCAAGATCTCACCCTGTGATTGCGCTATGGTTGGAAGCAGCTGGCTGAGGACGAGCGTGTCAGCGTTGCATTAGCCAATGGGGTTGAAATGCCCCATTGGCAAAACAGCTGGGTTAGGTGCTTGCGCTGAGACTATGGGGGGCTCAAGCTCATTTGAGCATGGCGTTCGTTCCAACCAGCTAATTTGAACGTCACACGTCAGCACTAGGTTCGCGCTAGGTCGCAGGTTTAGAAGCAAGATTTGCGTCAGTGTGGCAAACCGCTGTGTCGCTGCGTGTATTTCCTTCTCTGTCGCTTGTGCGCACGCACGCTTGCAGTGCTTCCAGAAATTGGAAAAGCTTGCGCGCTCTAGGCAGAGGCTTCCCAGGTCAACCCTTTCCATGTCTTGAGCTTTATTGTCTCGTAGAACTGCTTGCGCTGGACAACCCAAACGGCCGAAGAAACGTGGCTCCGTGCTTCAACTCGGCACCACCCCAGGTGGAGGTGTGCAACCCACCTTGGTCGCGACGCCTGACGGAAGCCGGGCTTGGAGCGGGTTTGGGGTCGTCTCGGAGACGGACCATTGGCACCACTGCGCGCTCTGAATCTCAACCGAAAATGAACTCGCGTTGATTTCGGGCTCTGCCCTCAAAAGCGCGTGGTCTTTTGATGTGAAGCCTTCCAGAGCGTGCTCAACAAGCCAGGCCGCTTCAGGCGGCTCTTTTGCAGTCGGGATCTCACCCGGCAAGCGCTTGTCAGCCGCTTGTCGCAACGCGAGAACAGGCTTGCTGTTCAGGCCTTATTTTCGCCAGCGCTCGCTGCTTCGAGCCTGGCGAAAGATTCGTAGTGGTTCCTAGTTTTGAAACTTCCCCCCCCGGCTTCGCTGGCTTTACTGGTGCTCGGCAAAAACCCACAGTTAGATGCGAGGGGACAAACTCAAGCAACGGCGCCGGTTCCTCGGAAGCTGTTCACATGTAGAATGGAAAGGTTTAAGGCTTGACACCGATGAAGCAGAAGCAACAGTTGCAACAATATGAGCTTGCGCGCGAAGTTGGTGATGTTTGTGAAGCCCCGCTTTCAGGCATTCAACACATTCTTTAGTGAGACTGGAGCGGGCAAGCACGTGCCTCGTTGTGTGATGGTGGACTTGGAGCCGACCGTCGTTGATGAAGTGCGCACGGGCACCTACCGTCAGCTATTCCACCCAGAGCAGCTCATTTCTGGCAAAGAAGACGCCGCAAACAACTTTGCGCCAAAGCTAAAGTTAGCTTCCACTCTTGTTTTGAAGCCACTTGTGGCGGTATGTCGCAGCCCTCCAAATGGCAAAATTGGTCTTTGTAGTAAGAGTCATGGTCACGTTGAGGCACGCGGGCACTACACCATCGGCAAGGAGATTGTCGACCTGGTCTTGGATCGATGCCAGCCTGCATTGGCAAGGCTTGCGAATTGACAGCTGGTGTTGTTGCGAGGGTGTTTGCAAAACTTGCCAACATGCGCAACTCAGGAATCCGCAAGTTGGCCGACAACTGCACCGGATTACAGGGCTTTTGCGTGTACAATGCCGTCGGCGGTGGCACAGGATCCGGCCTGGGCTGCTTGATGTTGGAGCGCTTGTCCGTGGACTACGGCAAAAAGAGCAAGATCTCCTTCACAGTTTGGTCTTGTCCACAGGTGGCGACTGCAGTGGTGGAACCATACAACACCGTGCTATGCGTCCATTCTCTGCTTGAGCACACGGATGTGACAATCATGTATGTGCTTGGGCAGCAAAGATCCGAATGGGCATAATCCATTTAATTTATGAACTTGAACTTGACTGATAGCTGTTTTTGACAGTGGTGGTTCTTGCTTGGAAACGTACTCTTGCCATAGGCGCTGCTAGCATGTATGGGTCTTGCCCCGCTCTTGAGCCCAGTATTCACCCCAGAAATCACAATGCCACGATCCTGTGCCGTGCATGGATGTGTTTGGAGCCATCTGCAGCAGCCAGGACAATGAGGCGTTGTACGACATTTGTCGGAGGAACTTGGACATTGAGCGCCCGACCTACACGAATCTGAACAGGCTTATCGCTCAGATCATCAGCTCATTGACGGCGAGCCTGAGATTCGACGGGGCTTTGAATGTGGACATCACGGAGTTCCAAACAAACCTTGTTGCTTGGCCAATGTGTGTCAACATCTACATATTTGCTCTTCCCTAAGTGACGATTGTAGAACATGTTATACGAACTCATAGGTTAAATTAGAACATTGAACCGTGACCAAGGTTCCTTACCCGCGAATCCACTTCATGCTCACCTCCTTCGCTCCCGTGATCTCTGCAGAGAAGGCATACCATGAGCAGCTCTCCGTGGCGGAGATCACCATGTCCGTGTTTGAGCCTGCCTCGATGATGGCCACCCAGTTGTCCAATACCTGAGCAGCGCCCACAACCCCTTTGTGGCGGTTTTAGCTTGGTTTGATTGGGGTTGTGGTGAAGCATATGAAGTTTTTACAACCATGTTGGTAAACAAAAAAACACACATCAATGGGCTTCCGGCGCTGCTCACCTGCTTTTGCGTTTGAGGTTGTATGGCCAAGGAGGATAAAATCCGAAAAAGATTGCCATTTGTTACCAAACTTGATTAAAACCTTGAGGTGAAGTGCGATCCCCGCCATGGCAAGTACATGGCTTGCTGCATGATGCGTCTCGGCCAGTCATCACACACATTTGTTTTACAGAGCCACGCTATGTGTAGTTGTGTTTTTGTTTGCTAGTGCGATTCTATCTTGTGAAAATTGGAAGCTGGATGCAGTAGTCGCAGCATGTGCATTTGCATGTGCATGTGGGGCACGTGCATGTGAATGTGCATGTGCGTGTGTGCGTGTGTGTGTGTGTGTGTGTGTGTGTGTGTGTGTGTGTGTGTGTGTGTGTGTGTGTGTGTGTGTGTGTGTTTTTCTGTCTGTGTGTGTGTGTTTTTCTGTCTGTGTCTGTGTCTGTGTCTTTGTCTGTGTGTGTGTGTGTCGTTCGAGCGCCGAATGCGAGCAAGTTCGCAGATTAACTTGCTTGGTGAAACTTGTTTGTTTGACTACGCATTCCCCGCTGTGGTGCAAACGTTAGACGGTCATGCGTCAGGTACCGTGGAGACGTTGTACCAAAAGACGTGAATGCAGCGGTCGCCACCATTAAGACCAAGCGCACCATCCAGTTTGTGGACTGGTGCCCCACTGGCTTCAAGTGCGGCATCAACTATCAACCTCCTACGGTGGTGCCGGGTGGTGATTTGGCCAAAGTCATGCGCGCGTGCTGTATGATTTCCAACAGCACGGCCATCGCGGAAGTCTTCTCCCGCATTGACCACAAATTCGATCTGATGTACAGCAAGATTCTTGCTACGAAATCAGAGTTTTATGGAGTAGTTGCTGATGTTTGCATTTTTATTGTGTACTGCAACATATATAATCATATACTCAGGTGCGGCGATGTGCCATGCTAACCTTTATGTGTTGATAGATATCTGCTTTTGAACGCTGGCATTGCAGCCTGGGTCATTTGAATATCTAGGATCTTTGGTTTCTTATGGGATGTCCAGTTGAAACCTTTGAAGGCGTGCTTTCGTCCACCACTACGTGGGGGAGGGCATGGAGGAGGGCGAGTTCTCCGAGGCACGCGAAGATTTGGCGGCCCTTGAGAAGGAATCCCAGTTGTCCAGAGGCATCAACTTTTTTTGTTTTTCTTCGTGGTTTTCCGTTGGAAATCAAGACGGTTGTCTTTCTGGCATTTGAGGCTATTGGGCGGGTCTATGCTACTGCATTTGTTGTTGGGAAAAGTAAGGACTACGAGGAGGTTGGCATTGAGACGGCTGAAGGGGAGGGCGAAGAGGAAGGCGCGAACCGTTGGCTTGGATGGTTTGCGCGGTGTGGGCATGTGTTTCAAGAGAGTTGTTGTTTTGCTTTTGTTGTTGTTTCTGTTTGTTTGGTGTGTGTGTGTGTGTTGTGGTTGCCCACATGTGTCTTCGCAGGATATTTGGGCAGCATGTTCCTTGCTGTTGATTGGTTTGAAAAGTTCCAAGTCCCCTGTTTACTCATGGAGCTTTGAACAAATCCTCCAGCCCCGCCACATCAGGCTATGGCGATGAGTTCTAGGCCTTGTACGGAGTCTTGCCTGGCTTGCCCACGGCGAGCGTATGGCAGAATGATCGTCCACTGTGGGGTCGGTGTTGTCATTGTCAGATTTTTGTGGCATGCAGAAAGCAAGGAGAGGACTCACAGTGCTTTTTGTATCAGGCAACAGTGGCTCAGTGGTCGCTTGCTGTCCGGGGATCACAAACACTTCAACCCTGGAAGCCTTCGTTGCGAGTTCGAAAAAAGGAGGTGAGGCCGATCTCCCGTTTGCGGAGAGTGGTTGTTCGGGTTCGAGCTGAGCGAAAGGCCTGTGTGGAACAGCTTCTCAAGAACCGGTTTTTGTTTGTCCTTTGTTTGGTTGAGGTCTTAGCCTTTCAGGTAGCCAGGTAATCCAAGCTCCAAAGCTGGAGTTGTATAAGGGGGTGGCCCCCCTTTCCCAAGAAAGGTTTTTTATTCGAACCAAGAAGGTGTCTTCTGGAGGCTTTGCGGAGGGGCGGCTTTGGGTTTGGTGGCCTCCTCACTTGGCTAGTGGCAGGGTTCCCTAAATTCCCCCCTTTTGATGACTTCAAGCATCAGTCACCTTTTCGGCCAATTTTAAGCGAGGCTATCATTCTGTAGGGAAAGAATGTGTTTGAACCCCCCATGAGAAAGGACATCAATCCAAGCTGGCAGGAAAGAAAAAGAATCGGGGACCGAAATGGGCAACCTACCACACGGTAGAAGGGTAGGCAGACAACCCAAACGAAACCAACCCATTTTGGGGTCCTGTCAGTTTGAGAATGCAGAATTTGCGGACTTCTGTCCCCTTGCCCCAATAGATATGGCACAGCGCTCTTTTCACTCCAAATCCGTACCATGGATTTGGGAAGACACACTCGAGCTGGTCGAGGACACCAGCACTTTTTGTCGCAGACGTTGACAAGAGCCGGCTTGTTTGCAGGAAGGGATGGTTCTCACGGTGTGGCCAGGAAACCAAGTTTGGGTCAAGTTGGGCATGACCCCCCTACCTGATGCGGGCGAGGTCCAAGAAAATGTTCCACGCATGCACTCTTGACCTTGAGACCGAACGCAGTTTGTGCTCTCAAGTGCATGCTTAGACCGGCGCTTCGCCCTGTAGCCGCGGGAGCTGGGGTCGGGTCGGTGGCATCGCTGCTAGGGAGCCTTGCTTTGGCTCAGCTGCGGGACCCGTTGGTGGTGGATCACTTTCCACCGGCGGGACTTTACAGTGAGTGGGGCCCAGGTGAGTGGTGGATCTTTGGCATCGGTCTCGTCATTGGCGTGCTGGTGGGGATCGTGCTGGGCATCTCGCTGGACCTCATCTACCTCTACAAGCAGCTTTGGGTGGCCTCTCTGCGTCAGCGTCTTGCTACTTTGCACCTGGCGGGGAGCCCTTGGAAGAGTGCATGAGCAGGCCTGGGGTTGGAAGGGACCGAGAATTACAAGAGCTTCAGGCAGCTGTTTCTCGCCTCTCTCTACGGGTTGAGGAGCTGCAAGGTCGAGTGGAGGCCCTAGAGGGCCAAGAGGCTGCTGAGAGTGGGAGCTGGGAAGAGGTCCCAGCCGCCTGTGCGGCCACTGAGGCTGCAGAGGAAGCTGAGGGTGGCGTGTGGAGCAGGGTTGATCGGCTGAGGCTGGCTGAGAGGATCGGCGGTTTCATCCGCCGATCACTTCAGGGTCGCCATCGAGGGAGCTCTGGCAGGGACCGACTCCCTCTCCGTTCTAGGATCTACGTGGTGGCCCGGGACATCAAGGGAAGGACCTACGACCCCGTTGTGGTTGACAGCCGGTTCAGTGCAATCCGCCCTCTGATCAAGGAGGGCTCCTCGGTTGGGGATTCCATTTTTGTCGGGTTCCCTACTGAGTGGGAGGCGAGGGCAGCGGTGCAGGCAGCGGGGCTCATTTGGCCCCATGCCACCAGCAGCCAGTGAGGAAGTCGGGCCTCGAGCCCGGCTAGAGCCAGGTTTTGTGGTCAGGGACGGTGTGGTGAACCCAGATTACCCCTTGTGCTTCCGGGAGCGTTTCCATTTCCTCACTGCTGAGAGTCTCGAAGAGGAGGCAGAGCACGCCCCCCCAGGCGACGTTGTTGAGGACCGTTTGGCACGGCTCGAAGAATGTGTTCGAGATCTAGCCGAGAGCGTCAAGACCAATTTGGAGGCGGCTCAGAAGACGCGGCCACAGGTTGGAGAGGAGAGAAGAGTGTCATGGCGGACACCCGGCCCAGACGGTGGTGGGTCGGGAGCCCATCGGCAGGTTGCGGCAGCTGCAGAGGTGAGGAGGAGCCGGGAGAGGTCCGGGGAGATCCAGGAGAAGAGAGAGGAAATCAGATATCCCGGTCTCGACCCGGCTGTACTCCGCTCAGCTCGCATTGCAGGTATCCCCGAGAAGCACATAGCAGAGATGGCCAAGGTCGTATCGCAGCAGCAGAGGAGCAGCCGACTGGGCGACTTCCCAGCCCCCAAGACCGTCACTCAGCGTGGAGGAGAGGCCGCAGGAGGAGACCCCCTTTCCGAGTCCGAGGAGGCAGACCCCCACGAGGCCGAAGAGGAAGAGGAGGGAGAAGGCTCAACCCCGGGTGGCTCAGTAGCTGCCGCCTTGCTCAAGCTCACCGAGATTGCATCCCACTTGTCGAAACAAAAGGCCAAGAGTGACAGCCTCGAAGTCATCTTAGACGGGTGTGGGTCGGGGCAAGGAGACGGCGACAGCAGCAGTGGTGGAGGAAAGAAAGCTCAGGCCTTGAGCGCCCTGAGGAGGGCAGTTTCCGAGAAGCCCGTCTTTCTGAGCAAGGCCATAGAAACCCAGATGGCGGCCGACTTCGCCATGCGATCTCAAGTTCCGGGTGTCCCTCAGATTCCGGTGTCCTGCCGAGGTTGGCTGGAGACAAGGTCGCGGGTGCAGAACTACCAGTCCACCATCCGCTTCTTGTGGATCATCGCCGGGATCGCCGACAGCCTGAAGGCAGGCCAAGCGGAGGAGGGCTATACTCGCGCCTTGCTAGCATTGATGGCGGGCGACCAGCTGTCGATCGACAGGGGGAACTGGTCTTTGGCGGCGGAAATGCTGATGGAGGAGAGCCCCCCGTTTTCCAGCTTCCAACACCACACCCTTCCCAGCGGCAGCGAGCAGCCTTTCACAAAGCTGGCCGATCCGAGATGGGTCAGCCTGTTGGTACATCGCCTCAGGGACATCGATGTCTATCTGGAGCAGCGGAAGAAGCTGGGAAGCCGAGGAGGAGAGGCTGCAGACCCCCAGAGGAGAGAGACCAAGCCAAAGCTCCCTGCCAAGAAGCCAGAGTGGAAGAGCCGAGCCAAGCCGCCTCGAGAAGGCGGGGGGGGCGAGGCGGGGGAGTAAACCCTAACCTCAAACCCCAGCCCGCCAAGGTGGGCACAGAGGGCCATCAGAGAAGGCCCAAACCAGGTGAGGAGAGAGGAGGAGCAAAGCCCGGGGAAGTACCTGGCTCCAGAGCGAAGCCTGTGGAGGCAGCCTGCCTTTGGGCCGCACTCCCCCGGATGTTGATGCAACGTTCGAATTCGAATAACTTCTCCCAATTTTGCCGGAGCATGACACAACGTTCGCCACCCCCTCTAGATGAGGGGACCTCAGCTATTTGGCCCATGCCTATCCCTTATCCTGAGGTCTTTTACAGACAGGATGCACAGCAGCAGAGGAGCCGCACTGAACATGGAATTCGTCAGGCAGTGAACTTAGCGGTGATCTGCCTGAACTGGCTTCATCTGGGCCGCCCAGACACGGCCCCTGCTGGTAGCGTGCAGCGAAGAGCTGCCCGCAGGATAGAGGAGCAGCTGAGAGGTTTGCTTGTTCACCCCATTGTGACCTTTGCCGAGATGGGCCGAGTGGCCCCCAAAGTTGAAAGTTTTGAGGAGGCCGCCCAACTGTTGAAGAGCCGCGAAGAAAAGCTCCGCACAGAAGGTCGTCTAGGGTATGGAAGAGCTGCAGCAAAGGCGTGGAAGCAGGAGTTAGAGGACCCTTGCCAAGCTGAGTTCTCTCCCTACGGAGTGGTGCCTGGAGGAGGAGACTGTCCGGCCCG
The DNA here is from genome assembly GCA_963377175.1 of Effrenium voratum. Classification (NCBI taxonomy): domain Eukaryota; class Dinophyceae; order Suessiales; family Symbiodiniaceae; genus Effrenium; species Effrenium voratum. The sequence goes on from CAUJNA010003333.1 coordinate 339,649, forward strand.
CCCCATCGTGGCCGACCGGCTAGAGTTTGGAGGACGTCCCAGCTTTGACCCTCGGCTCGGCCCTTCATGGATGCCGACACCGCGTTCCACTATGAGTTCCCTTTGAAGGTTGCAACAGCAGAAGCAGCAGCGGAGGAGGATCCAGTGAGGACGAAGGTGTTGGGCCGTCGTGAGGAGGCCCTGAGACTCCTTGAGAAACTGGCCCAAACTGGGCGGTTAGCCCTTATGCCAGTGCGCCAGTGTCGCCAACGCTACCTCAACGGCTTGTTCGCGGTGGGGAAGGACGCTCAGCGGGATCGCTTGATTCTCGATGCTCGAGGCCCCAACATCTTGGAGCCGGGGCTGAAGAAATGGACGAAGACGCTGGGTTCAGTGTCTCCCCTGCTGCAGCTGTACCTGAGGAGCGATGAGGTGCTGGTTTGCAATGGTGCTGACCTCCGGGACTACTACTACTATTACCAGATCAGCGAAGAGCGGACAGTCCGAAACGCCCTCAGCATGATCCTTGACAAAGCGGAAGCAGACCTCCTGAAGCCTTTTTGCCCAGAAGCCAGAGGAGATGGGCCTTATCGCCCCGCTTTGAAGTCGATGGCAATGGGGGATCTCAATTCCGTCGAGTTCGGTCAAGGAGCTCATCTGAGCCTCGTCCTGTCCACGGGTTTGGTGAGTTTTGAGGAGCTGATCACGCTCACATCCCGCCCACCTCGGGGGCCCTCTTTGGTCGGGATAGTCATCGACGACCTCATCATCTTGGAGCGAGTGGCCCGCGCCACGTGGGCTGACCGAGTGGCGGGAGAATCATATGGAGCAAGGCGCCTGAGAGCCATCGGAGAGCGCTATGCAGAGGTGGGCCTTTGCCAGAACATGAAGAAGAGTTTCGAGGAGCAGACGGAGGCAAAGTTCTGGGGAGGAGAACTGGACGGCGTTGCTGGGACAATCCGGCCCAGCATGAGTCGGGTGTTGGCGGTGATCAGCATCACTACGGAGCTGGCTCGGTTGGGGGTTTGTACCCCCGCCCTCCTGGAAGTCCTGGCCGGAAGTTGGGTGTCGATTTTCCAGTTCCGGAGGCGGTTCATGTCGTTGCTGGAGGAGGTCTTCGCCATTCCGAGCCATGTTCCCCGGCGTAGCGTGGTCCCCATTTGGCCTGAGCTTCAAGCTGAACTATGGTCTTTGGTGGTTTTGGCCCCCCTGGTAGTGACCAACCTGCGAGCGGAGCCGGCCCCCTGCATCAGTGCCACTGACGCTTCAGATTCCTGGGAGGCCGAAGTGGCAGCGCCCATCCCCCTTCGGCTGGCGGAGGAGCTGCATCGACACACATTGCAAAAGCCCACTTGGACTCAAATGCTGCAGCCGGAGAAGGAGCGCTTGAGGAGGCTGGGCCGTCTCCCCCGTGAAGAGGAGCTGCCTGGTGAACCTTTGATGGTGCATCCGGTCTGGGTGCAGCTAGCGCGCAGCCTGAAGTTTGAAAATTGCTGGAGGCGGAGGATTCGGAGGAAGCAGCACATCAATATCCATGAGATGGCGGCCTTGCTAGAGGCGGAGAAGAGAGCAGGTGAGGCGCGGCCAAGATCCCGAGTTTTGGTCGCCAGCGACAGCCAGGTGGCCTTGGGGGCGCTGCTAAAGGGGCGCAGCACAAGCCGCGCTTTGAATCAGAGGTTGCGAGCAAGTCTCTGTCACGTGGTGGGGTCAGATGTGTACGCAAATGTTGTCTACTTCCCCATTCTGGACAACCCAGCCGATGACCCCACTCGTGATGTACCTGTTCGCGCACCCACCGAGGCGGCCCCTGCCTGGCTCGACCAGGCATTTCAGGGGTGCTTCACCCTGCTAGATGATTTTTTGGAGGATCGAGGTCTTCACCCGACTCAGCTCGCTGAGGTGCCAGCTGAAGCAGCCGGCGTGCGTTGGGTGGTCGAAGCTGAGGAGGCTCGTAGGGATCGGCGGCGCAGGTGGTGGAAAGAGAAACTTGTCTGCCCCCGAGGCGCAGGTCACAATGGAGGTCAGGGGAAGAACAATGATGAAGGTTTGCCGAGAGAAGGAAGGGAAGGGAGAGGAGCCCCAAGTAGAAGAGGCAGAAGGTGCAGTAAAGCAGGCACAAGCAGCAGCCATGAGGATGATGAGGAGCAGACCCCCAATGAGGAGCCAGAGTTCCGACTTCATCCTGGCTACATCAGCTCGGGCACTGAGAAGACAAAGTGTAACCAGAGGAAGAGGAGCAGCGAGGATGACCAGACCCCCGCAGCTGCTATGCCCACTGAGGAGCCGAGGAGAGTCGCGGGAAAAGGAAAAAGGCAGTGTGAGGAAGAGCAAGAGGTTGGCCAGACCCCCGCAGCAGCCGCGCTAGCAGACAGCATGATGAGGGGACGAGGTCAGACCCCCGAAGCAGCCGCCCCCACTGAGGATCCAGCTGCTGAAGCCACCACAGAGGAGGCGGAGGAGCGGAGGCTTCCCGTCCCCAAGGACCCTACCCTGAGGCGAGTGCGAGGCCGGCCTCCGCTGGGATATACCCTCAGCGCAGAGCAGGCTGCCAGAGTCGCTGTGTTCTCTGAGAAGCAGTTTGTCTTCCCAAAGCACAGCCCCTGCTCGCGCCAAGGTCTCCTTCGAGCGGCTGGGTTTCTGGACTTGTACTCCGGGAGCTTGGGAGTAGCACGAGAACTGGCAGCCCTCAGTGGTTGCTGGGTTTTGACCTTTGACTACGCTCGGAGCCCGGAGGAGGACCTGCTGAACGAAGGTCTTCAAAAAGTGCTGAGAGGAGCGGTTGCTGCTGGAGTTTTCCTTGGAGTAGGAGGCGGACCAGTTTGTTCCTCTATGTCTAGGGCGGTCCGCCCCCCAGTGCGCTCGAAGCTCTTTCCAGCTGGGCTGCCCGATGTGCGAGAAAGCATGCAGAGGAAGGTTAAGGAGGGCAATGGGCATGCCGCTTTCTCTGCTGGCATGGCGGCCCTTTGTCACCAGTGCGGTGTTCCGCAGTGGTGGGAGAATCCAGCCATGTCTTTCTTGTGGGTGCAGCCTTGCTGGGTTGAGGTGATGAGAGCGGACGAAGGCGCCTTTTTCACGGTAGATTACTGTGTTTTTAGCACCCCTTGGCGGAAGCGTACCCGCATCTACACAGACACTTCGTTGAGGGGCTTGAAACTGGAGTGCAGAGGAGGCCACAGTCATGTGCACCTGAAAGGGTATTCGGCGAAACATCGCCGTGCGTGGACGAAAGTGGCGGAGCCCTATCCCAGAGGTCTCAACAAGCTCCTCGCCTACAGCTTGGCTGAGAAGTATTTGCCTGTCGCTGAGAAACTGGTTTTGGACTTTGGGGGCATGCAGCTGGGTCATCGGCGAGTGGGCGAAGCAAAGAATCCTGGGCCTACTGCCACAGCTCAACTGTTCAGCCTAGAGGAGGTGGCTCTGGTTTCCCGGTCCACTCAAAAGTTGCAACGGCAGGTGCTGGACGAGTTTGACCTTTGGATGAAGCAGCGTTTCACCGGCCCAGCCCTAGCCTCCCTTAGATCCGATGCCATGGTATTTTGCGCCCTCGTACGAATGTTTGGGGACTGGTCTTTTCAACAGGGATTTCCACTTTATAAGTACCGGCAGCTTTTGGCCTACCTGCAGAAGAACCGGATCGAGCTTCGAACTGGCATGCCTCTGTGTTGGGACCTCTTGAACCGCTGGGAAAGAGTTCGGCCCCCTGTTCACCGGCATCCAATCCCCAAAGCTGTTTTCGAGGCGATCATGGCGGTGGCAGTGCACTGGAGATGGTTCAGGTGGTGCGCCGTTGCCGGCTTGGCCTTCTTCGGCATCGCTCGGCCAGGCGAACCACTTCGAGCTCTTCGGTCGGACCTGGTACTGCCTTCAGACCTGTTGGACGTGGACTTGAAGGGGTGTTTTCTTCAGGTGCGCAAGCCGAAGTCAGGATTTCGGGGCCGTGGAATTATACAACATTGCAGTATTAAGCACTCCGGTTTTGTGGCGTTTTTGGAGCAGCACCTGAGTACAGTTCTCCCTTCTGAACAAATTTACCCGGGGTCTGCACACGCTTTTCGCAACAGATGGAATGCAATTCTAGCTGCTTTGCATATACCTCGTGAAGCCCGTTTTACACCTGGCGGTTTGCGTGGTGGTGGTGCAGTGACCGCCTACCACAGTGGGATAGCAATATCGGACCTGCTGTGGAGGATGCGTCTCCGACACCAAGTCACGTTGGAGAACTATCTGCAGGAAGTTTCGGCCCTCTCCGCCCTGCACTCCCTTCCGGCAAACGCATTAGAGGCCATTCGGGCCTCTTCTGCATTTTTCCCTTGTTACTTTGGCAGCAGCGCTTCCGGCTAAGCAGCGGACTTTGTCATCGGTGTTACGGCGCCATCCATTGCTGTTGGGCCGTCTGGCATGTTTGGAATCCTGGTGCACTTCACTGCGGTCACCTCTGCTTCTTTTGGGCTGAGAGCCCCGGTTTTTGGAGCGGTGGGAAGGTGAAGCGGTGGCGGCGCTGGACTCTCACACAGACTGCAAGGCGGTGTCAGCCGGAAAAGCGCGGCGGCAGGGGGAAAGGGAAGGAGTTGCATGTTCCACGCATGCACTCTTGACCTTGAGACCGAACGCAGTTTGTGCTCTCCCACCCGCCCGCCCTGCCAGCGCCATCCTGGTGCACTTCACTGCGGTCACCTCTGCTTCTTTTGGGCTGAGAGCCCCGGTTTTTGGAGCGGTGGGAAGGTGAAGCGGTGGCGGCGCTGGACTCTCACACAGACTGCAAGGCGGTGTCAGCCGGAAAAGCGCGGCGGCAGGGGGAAAGGGAAGGAGTTGCATGTGTATTAAACAGAGTTCTCAGAATCCTTTTAGGGCTGAGTTTGGGGCCTTTGGTTTCCTCTGTATGGTATGGCTCACTCCCAGATTTCTTTAAATCCTTTAGGAAGGCCCTTTTAGTGGCAAACACAAAGTTTGGACTCTTTTGGCCAATTTACAGGAAGTGAGATGGTTTAAACCATCCTTCTTTTCAGAAATCACACATTTGCAAGAGAAGGATCCCTGAATTCAATGGAGAGGATTCGTACGTTAGGCGAGCCAGCCGCCCCCACCTCCGCCAAGGGAGGTGGGCAGCGATTTGGATCGTCGCAAGCGTGTGGCTTGTGTTCCAAAGGCACTCAACTGCCCGGGCCTTGAACACATAGTTATTTGAGAGCCTGGGATGTCTCTGCAGCGTGGTACTTAAAGCTATTTGTTTGGTGTGAGCCACCACCCTTTGACCCTTTTTCAGCGAAGCTGACTTGTGCGACTTGCAACCAAGAATGTGATCACCTTCGGGGTTGCCTTAGAATATTGCCACGGGCTTTTGGAGCGCCAAGTGAGTGGCTTTCCCTCCAACACCACCCCGAAGAGACGTTGGCAGCTCCAGAAACACGTGGCCACACTAAAAAGGGGTCTAGTTGAGCCCATCTTCTTTGAAGCATCCTTAAATTTTCAGAAGCCAGGTCTTGGCTCCCATTTCAACGGAAGGGTCTTGTTCCGTCCTTCGAGGACATGGCCCAGCCCAGTGGGGGAGGTTCCATGTCGTCCGCCTCTCCGCGAATTTCCCTTTCAAATCCACCAGACAAACGGGGCGTCATTGGTTCCCGTGGAAATCCAGCAATTTGGGCCTTGGCCAGCCGAACCCCTGGGATGGGCTTAGGCTTTATCCAAGAGCTGGCCGTTTTTCGGTCTACAGTCTGACTCTCTGGAGAGACTCCAACATCCGTAGGAGCACTTGGGCGATCCGACAAGCACAGACAACCGTTAAAAGCAAGCAATGATTGTTTTTTGGGTTTCCCTTTCGGGTCGAACAGGCGAAAATCCGAAAGCGGTTTCTCCAAATCGCGGCCAGCAATATCAGAGAAACGGAGACTAGGGAAAGGCTGAGGAGACTGGCTTTTCAGCCACGGGAATCTGCTCGAGATGCCCGCTGAGCCTGGTCCCGCTTTTGTCTTCGTCTAAGGTCCCCCGTGCAGTGGGAACTTCTTGCTGGCTCGTAGGAATCAACAGTTTGGGAATAAAGCCGGAAGGGGATCCCGTAAGGACACCATGGATGGTTCCCTCATTTCCAGCTGACCAGCAAGTCTTGTTGCTCCAAGTGCTGGCTCCCCCAGGCACCCCTGTTCCGCCTGTTCCTAACAGACTCGCACAAGGGCCGCCACAGGGAGGTGGAGGCATCGAGCTGATAAACCATTTTTGCAAGGGGTATGTACTGTCTTACACACCTATATTGGTGGTATTAGTATTAGGGCCTCCATACCTCCAAAAACACCATGCCACACACATTATGGTGAAACAGGAACGGACCCCTGCAAGCACGCTCTCAGCCATCGGACCCGCAGCGCAGGCCGTCGTTCCGCCGCCGCCGCCGCCGCTGCCGCCGAGTGTGCAGAGCATGACGACCGAGGTGAGGGAATCTGTCCGGTTTGATTAGCGGGTCGCCCTGGAATACATGGTTGCCTTTTCCACTTTTTTTTGTGGGATAAATAAGCAGCCCTCCTGGTAGAAACCCTTTTCATTTCAGTGGAAAAGGCAATCCCTGGGGTGCAATCGTTTGAAAGAGACCCCAAATAATTATGGCGAGGGGTTTACCATTGGATGAAAGGGGCTTTGCAGGAGGCACTTTGGTATCTCCCGGACCAAAGTAGGGGTTGTCATTCGTATCTTCCTTTCTTTGGGAGGAGAGGGTTTGAACATTACCTTTCGGTTGCCAACTTATTTCCTGAGTTTTCAGGGGTCCTTTCATTGTGGCGGGGACATCCCCCTTCCATACATGACTCTCTGGCGGTTGAGCCCCATTCTGTCCAACCATCGTACTCTAAAACAATCAGCCGCTTCCATGCTCTTTGCGGTTTTCCGGAAGGCCCTGTATGTTTGCACTCCGCTCCACTTCACTCAGTTTCAAAAAAGGGCATAGATTCTCATTGGAGGAGAAGTGCTGCAGCAGTTGGAGACCACTTCCTCACCCAGTTGAGCTCGCGTCGCATGCAGAACCAGGTCGAGTCGGCCAGAATGTGGCGCGTAGGACTGGTTCGAGGCGAAGGAGCGCGCAACGAGGTCTCGTTCCTCAAGCCGCCGGGCAAAAAGAATGTGGCCAAGCAGAGGTTGGCGATGAGAAGACACCGAAGTCAGCGTCATCCGCCTAGGTTGGGGTCCTGTCGCTGCTCTGGGCAAACAAGTTCTTCTTAAACTGCCAAAGAATCAAAGAATGCGAAAGGGGCCAAACCGCGCCCAAAAGGGGTTTTGGTATGGTGCCCTTTGATTGGTTGTCACAACAGAAACTCCGTTTGCGAATCAGAATCAACGAGAATATGGTAAACCAGGCAACGTTTGGGATTGACAGCTTCAACAGAGCACTAAAAGGCAACCCCAAGCAATTGCAAGGCCTTTCGACACACTTACGCGTAGAGCCACATGGCCCAACACAAGTGCCGCCGGGGCCGCCCAATATAAGTTCGGGTTCCCAACTTGATTGGACACCTAGGGCAGCTTGTGGAGGCAGAGCCAGACGAACCCACCAAAGAAAAGCAGGGCTCAAGGGTAACCCCTGAGCCTATCGTTTTGACTGTTTCTTGTGAAATTATACAGCATGAAATTATGCAGTCAGTTCTCCACTGACCTACCACTCGAGACTGACTTTCAGAAACCTGGCAGGGCCTCGTTTTGATGGTATCGTGTCCCCTTCCTTGCTCTTCACTTGATGGTATCGCCTTAAGGGGGCACTGGATAACTCCGAAATGTATATCGGTTGAATTCGTAGCTATGTTTGGCCACCTGATGTGTCACTGTGACACTGGCAGATCAGAGCCTTCGTTGGGCTTGCAGAATCCTAGGAGAGCCATGTTTTGCAGATTCCCAGTCGCAGGATCACATTTTTCGAGCATGCCCCGTAACACGTTTCTTGTAGCCCCACCCGTGGGAGGTTCCTTCCAACTTCAGTAACTTTCCTGTGCCAGAAATGTGACTTGGGCCCCCGCATGTTGTTCAACAAGTGTGGCGGTGTGGATAGCAAGTTGAAAGACATATAACACATCCAATTCTCCTGATGAGGTCCTTCCATTTAGAAAGACTTTTTTCTGGGGGGTTGTCTCAAAATTGGGATACCTCAAGATTTTACAGGGGCATCCTCAGAATTGGGAGCAATAAAGTTTCAAGCTGTTTGCTAGTCCCTTCCCCCGAAAAATGTCAGGGGGTTCACCCCCCCCTCCTGCCCCTCCCCCCAAGACCAACAAAGCAGACAAAACATGTTAATGTTTAGGCGCCCCTACACAATATACTCTTTCAATACAAAGTACTCCATCCTTGTACGCCACAAGAAATAATGAGGATGCACGTGTTAAGCAAAGAATTCCTCTTTGTTTTTTTCGGTTTCAGCTGGGGCGAGTAAGTAAATACCAGCGCAACGGTAGGACATAGGTGTCTTGGGACAGTCGGGGAAATCACTCTTAAAATAGTGTGTTCAAGCTGCCAAATGTAGTATTCTCGGACCTCTTGCTTTTTGGATTTTGTAAAGTATACTTTATTATTAGGAGGAAAACAGGAGTATGGATGTTTCCCTTTTTGGTTTCCCTTCAAACATCCTAAAAACGGTCAGACCTATTCGACGGCTCCAACTCGAGGCTGACACAGCGATCGCGCGGGCCTTGCGGCTGAGGGCCAGGGGCTTTCTTCGAAGCCGGCCTTCTCATCATTTTGCCATGTTTGCCCAATGCTTTCGGTCAAGGTCCCACAAGGTTCTTTTTGGGGCCAGGGTTGAGGATCGGGAATTCCGGATTGATTATTCGCCTTGGGTAGCTGCGGTTCCTACCTGGCTTCATGGGGCTGGTTAAGGCCTATGAACTTTTATAACCATGGTGGAACATGTGGAACCAAACATCACGCTGCTTTGAACTCTGTGGCCAGACATTTGGACCCAAAGCCAGGATTCTGGAACCACAGTTCCTCGCAGGTTGCCTTGCTCTCCATGTTTCAAAAACCAACTACAGCAAGACGTGCAGGAAAGTGCCCTACGACCCACCAAACACAAGAGTTTGCAAACGCTCAAACGTCTGAATAGCATTGGTGTGCGCTGTTTGGAGGGCAGTGGCGGCAGTGCCCTTTTTGGGTGGTGCATGGAAACCATTCATTTTCGGGGTTCCCCTCACAAAACATACTCCCAGTTGTTCAGTGGCACCCTTGAAACCCTTTTGGTTGGTGGGTTCCCAAAAAAATAAAGTTGGTTAACCCCAAGAAGGGTCCCCGCAGCTTGTCTCCAGATTGGATTATATACAGGATTTGTAGGATCTATGGTGATAAGCAAATAAAGCATGAGAGCTGACCAACCAGCTACTAAAGCTGTGTGCATAGTATGTGAGCTATTGAGACGTCGTGTATATTTATATAAGAAGAACTATATGTACCCTGAGCCAAGGCAAGCCAGCTGACATGTCACTTTGACATCACTTTGATTAGGCTGTGCTGTATTATTGAAGTTGTACGCTGAGATGCCTGCAATCAGTAAGTTAAGTTAGGCTTGTTTAAGTTGGAAGACTCTTATTTGGAAGCTGCCTTCACTCCACACCTGAAAATTGTGCTTTAGCTTGACGGGCAGTGGGCTGCAATATTACTTCTTCAGGCTAAGATCAATTAAGTTGTCTAGCTTTCGGGTCACTGAACAACGGGGCGCTTATAATTACGTGTGTGTTGCCAGCCTGACATCCTTCCTCCGCTGGAGGCGCTCTTCAGGTCAGCGGTGCTAGGCCATTTGCGCGCCAGCTCGGGCCTCGATTTGGAGTTTGGCCCCAAGGATGGGTGTTTGTTTTTGCTTAAACCGAACGACCGTCGCTCATCCTCTCTGCTTTCCCCTGCCTTTCTCCTGTCGCAGCCGTCTGCCTGGCCTTGCGATTGTCGGTGTATTATCCAGGAGATGCCAGGCCTTTCGAATTGCAAGCAGAGAAGGCTCCTTCCTTGCGTTTCCCTTGGTTTTCCCTTTGCTTTCCCCCTTGGTTTCCCTTTGCTTTCCCCCTTGGCTTCCCTGTGGCGTCCTTTGGTTTTTCCTTTTGTTTTTCCTTTGTTTCCCTTTGCAACCCAACAAAGAATGCTTTCCAAGTTTAGGGTTCCCAGAAAGTCTGTCCTGGAAGGGTTGGCAAAGTTTTGTTTTGAGCGCTGAGCTTGACACACCTTCCCTTCCCCCTACCAAGCACTTTCTTCCTTTTTGCCCGGACAAAGACCTTGGTAATGAGGCAACGGGACATCAACACAAGGCTTGAAGTCAGGCCGCTCTCATGCACTGAAGCCCTGACACCTCAAGGCGGGGACCTTCAACCATGAGTGTTCCTCTCTCTAGGGGGTCTCATATGTCAGGTCTTTGGCCTGCAAACAACGTTCTTGCGCAGGGGGCCGTAACCAGCAAGGTTAGTGATTTTCCAAGACTCGTATAGAACATGATCCCGTGGCCCATCCAAGTGCGGCCAGCGGAAGGTTGTTCAAAGTCAATCTTCAATGCCTGACTTGGCTTGTGAAAGTACGTAGTGTTTCCTACTCAATTGGATGCGTGGTAAAGATTGCCCAACCTTCCATTTTGATCAGCCCAGCATCGGGGGCTGTCAGAACTAGAGCCACGTTTGGGATCACTTTTGTCACTGCGTGACGCCTTGCCTTTTTGCGTTGAAAGCAGAATCAAAGAGGTCGAGTCGAGCCACATTCTAAGTTTGTCTCTCGAGATCAAAGAGAAAACCCCCGCAAAGCTGATTGCTGTTCCGCCAAAAGGGGACCCTCAACTTCCTCCCGGAAAGCAAACAACAACGCAAACCGATTCGGTTCTTTTGGTTTCCCTTTGAACCAACCCCAGAAAGGGTATCCAATAAAAAAAGTGCCCAAGAAGAGACCACCCCCCAAAAAGATTACACGCACAAACACCCATTTGGCCACATCCTCCAATCCTCAGCGGTGAGGCGAGGAGCGGGCTCAGCCGCTGACGATGCTGGGCAACATCGAAGAGGCGAGGGGGCGTTGAAGATCTTTTCATTAGAGTATGGCATGCATTTTGTAGTTGTCAATCCCCCCACCCCAAAGAGGGAACCCCCAAACAAACCCACCCAAAGGAATCGTATTAGCCCCGAATAAACGTCATTGGTCGCTAGAACAGGGGACCCTTGACATACAACATGCCCTGGAGGAGTCTTATTTCTGAACTTCATACTTTTTGGAACCAACATTTTAGTGGTCAACGGGCAATGCATCTCTACGCAGGCACGATACAAAAGCGTACATACCCGCGTTTTCTTAGCAGCTTCTGACAACAGGAACCGGTCGGGCGGCCATTTTATCGAAACGGGACCACCTGGGGGGTTGAGTGTTGGTGTATGCTGGATGACAACCCCAAGGGTAGAAACGTGGATTGGCGCCCTTTGGTTTCCCTTGGGCCAAAAATCGGGGGCGCTGGGGTTTTTTGGAGCCTCCAGTGCATGGCCTAAGAGTGGATATATGAGTTGCTCTTGGCAATGTTGACCCGAGATGACTACACCCGTCCCTATATGTTAAGGCTGCTCCCTTCCAAAAGTGATCAACCCTACTACTAGGGGACACCCCCTATGAATCAACCGCACTCGCTTGCAAAAAGTGGAATGATTCGGGAAAAGGGGCAACCTGTCATACATGCAGAGGGGGAAGGTGAATTCCGGGGGTGGGCTTTGGAGAATCACGCCAGCTGATTTCGTTTGAACCATCCTGAAACACGGTTCCCCCAGTGCTACAGAGTATTGTCTGGGCCCGAATGGTCATGCTCTGGCTTCGTGATCGGCCAAGTCTGTGGTGTTCAAAGTTTGCCCGACATGGGAAGGGCGCAAGCGCGCATGCGGAACTGGCTTCAGAGAGCTCGGCATCGCAGCCGACTTTGCGGCGGTGGCGCCTGGTTCGCTGGCTTTGTATTCAGATTGAGAGGCATCAACTAATAGTCAGATTGTTTTTCTGGGAGCCAGCCTTACACAGCTTGGCCCCAAGTCACGCATAGCCGCCATTCTTAGTTAGAGGGCACTCTTGTGATGCGTATACACTGTGGTAAGTTCAACTTGGCGTGGATCAACAACTGATTGGGCAAATGTGGGGAAGCTCGGATTGTGACCATTGCCTCAACTGTCGAATCCATTGGCGGGAGGCCTATGGAGTCGCTATAGTTCCCTGTTTTAGGAACATCCACTTGAGCCAAGACCATGCCTCGGAATCTTGCAGGACATTCCCAGCCAGAAATACAAGAGTTGGGCCCTTGCAATTTCTTGCATGGTTCTGGGTGCCTTCTTGTCCAGTCAGATTTAAGTTTGTGTCAAGACCAGTTCTGGATCGACACCTTCGAGGATTGTTTTCAAAAGAAACCAGCGTGAAACAACATGAAAGCAATTGCACCTCTCCAACTGGCATGTCCCTTCTGGGGTTGTGAACGCCACAAACCAAGCATGCTTCCCTAGCTGAATGGCGGACCCTCTCCAGCTGCGTTCCGCTTTTTGCTTTCGAAGCGTACAAAGTCCTCTTCCTTTTTTGTCGGGTAACAACGAAGTTTCTTGCAAGAGACGAAGCCTCCGAAAGGGGATCGATGGATCAAAAGTTCCTCTTTCCACATTCTGTCAATGGATAGCGATGACTCGGCGCAGGTGCAGAGGACGCGGAAGGGTCTGGGCAACCTCCGCAAGGCTTTGCTGAAGCCGCCTGGCAAAATTGCGAAACGCTTCCTTTCTACCCACTCACGTAAGATGTGTCTGGGAGGGTCTTGGAGAGTCATGCTTCTCTTAAGGGGGCCGTTGCCGGGATTCCATGTGAGCTGATTGGATGGTATGTCTCTTTGGGGTTGCTTTCAGCATCATGTTCTGGGCCAATAACAAGTCGGCTTGCTTTAGGAGGGGTAATGCTTAAGAGGCAGTATCGATTGCCCTGAGGGAGTCTTCAAAGGGCTCACAAGAATACTACCACGGTTGCCTCATTTGGATCTCCGTTGCTTGCGGGGCATCTCCTGCCCTGCAAGACCTCGATGGGCTGGCGGCAGAGAGTGCGTTTTACGCTGGCCCCGATGCGGAAGTGAGCCAGATTAGGGACAGAGTCAGCCGAAACGTTGAGGGGCCACAAAACCATGTCTTGTGGTTTTGGGGTGGCTGACCAGAGACCCTGCCCCTTACCATTTGACCTGAGAAGTCTGATTCACCCATTTTATTTATTTTTTTGTTTGATCTTTTTGGGGAGCCTGGCAGGGTCCGGTGCTCACGCGGGGCCAGGGGATGAAGCCTGGTGGATTCATTGGGTGTCTCACCTTCCGGAAACGACCCTTCACTCGATGCGGGCTCCAACGGCTGAACCTGAAACGCCATGTTCCAAGAATGGCCCTGCTTTAGGCAACTGATCCTAGCTCCATTCATGCCACACGCGGATAAGGCCTGAGGTGAACCATGAGGATGGCCCACGCTTCAAATGAAAGGCTGGTTGCTTGCCTGTGATGCACTCATTTGCCCAAAGCCGACCTCAATACTGGATGTGGTCTTAGGACCTCATTCAACAAATATTTGGAACTCCAGGTGGTAGTTAGTTCTTTCGTTTATGTAATGATTGACCACAAAACGTATCCCCGGGAGTGGCCTAAAGGGTAAGCCAGGGAGACCAATGCAGTGCGCCACTTTAGAGAGATCCGGATCACGTGTTGCCGCTATTGATCCGCCGTGCTGAATCCAGGGTCAACACTAAGATTCGCAGGTCAGTTTCATTTGGCCGAGGCTTGAGGAGGTGGAGTTGGTGGAGGAGTGTGTCCCGCGGAGTGCGCGATTTTGCGGCGGGGGGTCGCTGTGTCCAGCTTGAAATGGCGTGAAACCCGCGGCCACACACAGACAGCTCCTCTATGTCCCCTTTCTGCTGGCTTTCACCATCACCTTTGGCCAGTTTAAGGTGAGTTTCGCTTAGGGCGAAGTTCAAGGGGATATGGGGAAGGGCTGTTTGGGAGACCGTGTTGAGAGTCCAAAACAAAGGAGGGTTTGGAGGTCCAAGCGGAAGGTTTCCCCCAACCTGTACCCTCTTTCCAACACTCATATACAGGTGCTTCCTCAAAGCAAAGTAGTTGTCCAAAACCCTCCGTGATTGTTGGAAGGGCACCAGCTCGACAGAAGCACACGCCCAGGTTTGACACGCTGCAATGGAACGTGACAAAAGGTCCCTTCAAGGGGACCAGATGTTTCAGAGGGCTAGTAGAATCCATGCTAGTGGGAGGGGTTGTGTAAAAACTCAACCACAAAGCCATTGCGCACTTTGGAATCACTTGCCGAGTCTTGTGTTGCCCTTTGGACTTGGCTGCCGGAAACAAGTCCATCTTGCTCGCATGGGTCGATAGGAAGCCCATTGCGACGAGTTTGCCTTAACAAATGGAGTTTTGGTGTAGGTAAACAAGAAAACCCTTGCGCAATCAAAACCACACAGACTCTTCTGCTGGGAACACTGAAAGAATCAGTGAAACTTACTCTGTCCTGACTAATGCAGCTCTTCACTTCAAGGAAAACGCCCTATAGCAGTGTATACCCCTCATGTAGGTGATATATAATCTCCAAGCGCCAACCCTTGTTGAGCCCAGTGATTTCCTGTTTCGATTCGAGGCTTAGGGGGTGTCGTCCCCCTTGATTTCAAGAGAAACTGGAAGGTTCACCTCCCAAAACACCAGTCCAATCCGCCAGGGTGATCCAAAAATGGTGGACCCCTTTGGTTGGCATGTCCCCAACCATTTTTGTGGACGGATTTCCATTTTGAGACATCCCCACAAAAAACCTGTAAGCTGACTGTCTTGCTCAAGCTTTCGCAGGAGGGCCAGCCGCCTGAGCTGGTCGTGAGGCGGGTTTCGGTGAGTCCATGCTCGGAGAAGTGGTGACCAGCCTAGCTTCCCACACCTGCCTTTGTCTCATCGGATAGGCGTGGTGGTATTCTCATCAAATAGGCATTGGTATGCCATTGGCTTTGTCTCATCAAATAGGGGAACCCCCCCAATTGATGGTATTCCTTTCGTTTTCCGCTTAAAGGACCCCGAAAGGGGTAGCCTCGACAAAGGACACACCCACTTTCAACAGGAGCTCCGCTTGGAGGACTTGTAACTTGCTTTTGAAGGTTGGTACGGCCAAGTTTGTGGATCGAAAAGTGGATTGCTAGCCACTTGCTAACTTGGCCAAGCTCCCAATTCAGAATTGATGAGTCATGTTTACTTTGGATTGACAATCTCTCCGTGACGCAGACATTGTGTATTTATAATACACATGCACAAATGGGATTCCTTTGATTGCTCTTGTCTTCCAAATCAATCGGAAGTGAGCATGAATCCTCTGGTGCTAGCCTCGTTGCACCTAACCCTGCATCTTGCCGAGCTGTCTGGTTAGGACACGGTCAGTTTTTCCAGCCGCATAAGTCAGATGTCAAATCCCGGCCTGGTGTGATCAAGCAACAAATTCCAGGTCCACCCAGATGGTTGGTTCGGCCTTTGTTGCTTTGGGAAAGGCCTGGGAGTGTGTCTCAACCAGGCACTTATGTTGTCAATGTCCTTATGCACTGGCTTCCTTGAAGCAACGCCTCCACAACGGTCCAACTGCATTTGACCTGGTTGGCATCATGTTTTTGTCCACTCAGGGATCGGCAAGTTGTCCCACACTTACCGTCAGGGTGCTGCTTTTGCGGGGGTTTTCTGGCATACTCGTTGGACTTTCTTGGCTGACAGAATAGTTCTGAGTCATCTGAGCAAGCTTAACATGCTCGCTGACTGCCGCATAGGCAAACACATGGTCGCGTAAGGAAAGCGCAAGCTCGCAGATAAGAAACCTGATACGCTGCCAAGCATACCAGACTACACTTGGGTGAAAATAGCTTGGTCACTCCCTACACTTGGATGAAATAGATGGTTCACTCCCAACTTATTTTAATTTAGTCATCCCTTCGCAATTCTTGACAATGGAATTGCGGCATCTACTTTCAGCCAGTCCTTGTTTCAGGGTTTAGTCGTTCCCCTCTTGCAGGGCCCTTGACCACGTCGAGAACTCACTTCCCAGACGTCCAGCGGTGCCCTTTCGGTTTTCGGAGCGGTGTCCCTTGCAAATCAACCACAATGTCTTGGACGCCATTTTGCTCCCACCATTGGAGCTCTGGGACTGAACAGAAGAATGAATTCTCCGCTTGGCGTAGGCTGAAGCCCGAGCCCCCTGAGCCGGAACCGGAGCCGGAGAGGGAGCTGGAGCCAGGCCTGAACCAGCCAGCGACATTTCAATTTTGGATTGAAACCGTTCCCAAACCTTCCACAGGCCCGGTTAAACTGGATGGTGGAGAGGGCTGCTTTACCCTTGAGGATGCGACGGCAATCAGAGGGCACAGCGGGCGCTTATGGAGCCTTGTAGCACCTCTACAGTTTCAGTGACTGCTGGCCTTGAGAGTGCCAACATCTTGGATGTTGAGAGCCTCGCGTGCCAACTCAAAGCCCACTTGTTTGTCAAGCCCCTTGCCTAAAGTGGATAGTCCAGTCCTGTGTGAATCCAAGATCTCGGCGCAGGCCCTTTGACCTCTCCCGACGCTGTGGGCAAAATGTTCAAGGGTCCATCCAGGGCCGATCCCCAGCAAACACAAGCAACCGTTTGCATAGGGCCCCTGGTTGGACGCGGCCAATGAAAGTCGGAGGCTTACTGCTTGTTGGCGAGGATGAAAACGGGTGTCTTAAAATAGGGGGCTCCACAACCCCCATCCCCTTCTGCCCCCAAAAGGCAGTGGCTCGCTCAGAGCTACTTGCAACATGGTTTCCCTTTCACCTTCCTCGCCCAAAGCAAAGCACACACACATTGGAATTGGACCCTTTGGGTTCCTCCAAGTGTCTTTGTTTTGGTTCAAGGTCCCAAAAGATGATTCGCTGTAATTTAGTGTTTGTCCACGTCTTTCTGGAAATTTATTGACAGGGTTGCTCCGATTCTTTAAAGGATGCCTTCACCCCAAAGCACAACTAGACTAGCCCCCTTTGATTTCCTTTTATGCCAAAGTCTACTCTGCCAGAGCCTTTGATTGATCCTGTGTTTCTAGAGGGGCTGAGCTTTGGTGAGGGTACCCTGTGAGTGCCAAAGGGAAGCCAAAGGGAGCACCATTTTGGGGGGTCCCGGGACCCCATTTTGACACATCCCCATGTTTGTGGGGCTTGGTATCTCGAGTGCCAGGCGAGCAAAGCCTCGCTCGCAGGGGAGCTGAGTGTAAGCGAGCCGGGTTCGAGCTTGGACCTCTTTGGTCTCGAAGGTTCGCTTTTGGGGAGGAGGCGGGGCCTTTTTATTGAGAAGCCTTTGGTTGATGCCGAAGGGGAAAAAGCAAGCAACCGTTTTACAGGACCTGATTTGGGTGCCCAGTTGAACCACTAGAGTTACGCCCAGAAGTGCTTGGATCAGTTCACTGCAAGAGGCAGGTTGAAGCGAAGGCATGGAAGGAATCTAGTAGGCCGCTTGCACGCGTTTCGTTGCGAGCAGCACACAGAGGCAATTGATTTGGGTACTCACCACAAGTTTCAGATTGTGCTTAACAGATAGGTCTGTCTCCAAGTGGGGGAGCTTCCAAAGATGGTTTCTATTTTCCGGCTCCCCGAGGACTGAGTTGTCGAGTTGTTTCTGGATCATGTGCGAGAACCCTGAATGACCCTGTTGCTAGTAAGAGGGTTCCCTTGTGAACGACACAATCCCTACAACACAGGATGCCCTCTTAGAAGCCTTTCTAATACCAGCGTGGTTCTTTTAATTGGGTGACATGAAGGGACCCCCTTGTCACGTGTTGTGGGACCACACAAGTTTTGGCCACGGATGCGCAACAGTCTGGGTTGTAGAGGGTATGACATGGTCGAAACCAAGTTTTGCCACATC
>CAUJNA010003333.1:365000-452500 GCA_963377175.1 Effrenium voratum
CGAGGGGCCTACCCAAGAGAACGATAGTCTTCCAATGCCCACCGGTCCAATTCCATGACATTCGGAAAGAGGGAAGGTTCCCAATTACAGTGTCCCAGTGAAAGGGTGTTTGGCCAACGCACAGATGGGCAGCGCTGGGCCTCGTTTCTGTTAGCCCCCTTCCAGCAAAGAGCAGCAAGCCGGAAAAGCAGTCAGCAGAGCCCAAACCCCAGGCAATCCTTACTTTGTGGTTTTGATTGGTGGTCTTGGGAAATGCTGGACTTGCTTGGAGAGTATGTGTTTCGTGATTTCGTGTTTGGGGATTGAACCCCTGGTACTAGCTGCTTTGCGGACAGGATCGATTTCGGGTCACCACTCCAAACCCCTGAAAGCCCAATGGGACTTGAAGCCGCAACCTATCATAACAGACACGTGCACTGCCATCGTTTCATGGCCCCGCGTCAAGCTTGTGGAGTTGTTGGGATCCTTTGTGGCTGGCAAACGAAGCCTCTCAAAGTGCTTTGGTTTGCGACCGGACCCATGATGAATGGCTTTTCGATTGGGGGTCCCTTGTTTGGCCAGTGAAGATCAAGGTCAAAACATCCCGTTTTGGAGTTGGTAGGGATGATCATGGACCTCTCAATAACCATTATAAAGGGCGAGGCTGCTTCCACAGACCCTGAGCCGCCGAGGGTGCACAACATAGACGCATGCCCGAGTTAAAGGAACACTCGGGTTTGCGACCACGTTGATGGCACGCCGTCAGTCCTGAACCGCAATCCCCACCCTTTGCGAAGGGCGTCCTCGTTTGCTGCCGCAACGGCTCCTATCGTTCAGCCACCTTTGACGTGCACGATTCTGATGCGCTTGTCCCCTGCCAATACTAGTTCCATGTAACAGTTACCAAGGCTGATCATTTCTCCAGCGAAATCGCTTGACCTCTACTGCCACCCCTTACCAAAGTAGGCACTCAACATTTTGTTCGGGGTTGTTACAGGAAGGTGGTTGGGCGTGACAAACAGTGCAGTAGTGGACAACCGGCCAAGGTTCCCACAACGTTTCTCCCATCCCGGTCTTTGTGGGAGAGCACTCGTGAAGGAGGCCTAAACTATAGCAACCTCAGAAGAGCTTTTGGTTTGCGACCTCACGCAGAGTTCAGCTTCCTTTCCTAGATATATTTGTTCAGTTTGGTGGTCCATTTAGTTGAAAGGTAGGACCTGATGGATTCCAGGTTGCTCATTCCTCATCAGTAAACCCGCAATTACTCAGTGGGGCCCCGCAACAAAGGGCACTTGCTTGAAGCTTTTCTTTCCGGTTCGTGTGGGCGGATGGCACTCGACCTGCCAGAATGCTAGAATCGCCGCGCAAGCGGCACGCCAGCAGAGCCGGCAACGCCCAGAGTCGGCATAGTCTTACTCCTTCAACATACAACCGTTTAAATGGCTCGTTGCAGTGGCCATTGCTAGATTAGTCTCCTGTGGGTGGGATGGCAATTTAGCAAATTTCTACAGAATATGCAGACAGACATGTATCATACTGTATACCGTACGTGTTCATAACCCTGGAAGGGCAGGTTTTCAAAAGACTTGCAGATGAGCAATCACCGTGCCCAAACTGTAAGGAACCGAAAGGGCTGGTCTTAGCGCAGTTACTGCGCCGAACATGCGCTGTGTGACCGAAGGGCCATTTTTTCAAATCAAATTTGGGGTCCGCGCCCAAAACCGTTGGCCATGTTACTGGGTAGGCAGGTGGCAAGGGGTCGTAGGAATCGTGATAGAGCCAAAAGTCATGTTATGGACACTGCCTAGTTGAGAACATTGGTCAAGAGCGCACCCTCAATCGCCTTGGGCTGTGTATCAGTAGAAAGCACGAAATGGCTAGGCTATGACCTTGAGTCAGGCTTTGCTCCGAGTCTCTACAAGATGATCCACACACATTTGGCCAGGTTTTGTTTTCTTAAGGCAGCCAACATTCGATCCCTAGGGTCCTTGAAGCAAGCTTGACTTAAACTTGTTGGATGACAGAGACCCCAATCAGGACTCACAGCAAGTGGCACCACGCACTGGCAAAGCTCTAGGAACGGATGGGATGTAGTTGCCATATTTGCTGTTTAGACTTGGGACCCCACATCCCTCCATGTCGAAACTAGGGACCCTCCGAAGTGGTTCGTTTCATGTTGACATCCCATCGACGCCCTTCCAAAAGGACGTTCAGCGTTGACACACCCCAATGGCTTATTGTGCGGGGTTTGCTTAACACATACTTACTGCGGGCCACTCGGTTCGATTCGATGTGCATTGACGCATATTCTTGTATCACGCACTGGTCAAAGGCTGATCTGGATTTGTATAACTTGAGTTTTCTGGATGCTTTCAACCTGCGAGACATCAATCATGCGCGAAGGGTCCAAGTACCCCCAGACAATTACTTTGACCCCCGGCCCCAACCCCTTAAGACCCTCCTGAAACTTTACATGGCACCTGACAGGTTTCCCGTTTCCGTGGGTTCCACAGTATCCCCCTCCTTGTGGCGAAGGCGTTCCAGCAACCAGGTCTACTCAAGATCCCCAAAACTTTGTGATCTTTTCGTCTCACAAGATGACTGTAAGGTTGACTGGCTTCAACCGAGTGACTCATAGGTCTTTGGTTTCCAAGCATTTGATGTTTTGCTCGTACAGCCGCGCTGAGGCTTGTCTTCGGCCGCCTTGGAATCCACGCTGCAGGTGCAATTTGTTTTTTTGGTGTGAGAGGAAATTGTCGCGCCCTGTCGCCCAGTTCCTCAAGGACATTTAAATAGATGGACTGTTGCGGTTCGTCTCAAAATAGGGAAGCCCTTTTGGGGATGGTATGAAAGGAAGCCACAGTCCTAACCAACGCCCCCCACTCTGGAACCCTGGATCGCAACAAATGGTAAGAGGGTCGGGGTGGGGGGGCTGGGGAGTTCCTTTGGCCCGGCCATTTAGTTGTCGGATGGCAGCTCTTAAAATGCCTGGTCGGTTCTGATTGTTGGTTGCTGTTTGTTGTTGCAACCCGTTGCTGGCAGTTGACACTTGCAGCGGTTGTTGTTTTGTTGTCCATGAACATGTTGTTTCAATATCAATTATATTTTGGATACTGCCCCTCCCAGTCTGTATGTCTCCCCTTCAAGGGGGAGGGGGTGACCACATTGAAGCGGGGTTTTCTTGGCTGGTCCATATGTCAACAGGACATGTAGGGAACCCTGTTGAATATGTACTCAACGCCACTTTGACTTGTGGGATTATATATATATATGCAAAGAACCATGTTCTCAGCCAAGCCAAATAGGGAGGAAACCAAAGGCCCGCCCACCCCCACCCCCAAACACGCAGCACAAAATCTTGGAGAACCTTTTTGCAAGGGGTTCTCAGAAGGGTGGGGCTCGGGGGACACACAGACTCAACCAGCAGTTTGCTTGTTTGCTCTTGTGCGCATTGGGTTTCCGCCATGTTTCTGCCCGTTTTATGGCGAGCTCACTGGTTTGGGGGCGGACCATGATGAAGGTCCTTTACTTGGGGATCCAATTCTTATTCCGGGTTTTCGAAACATGGAATTACGTACCCTCCTGTCCCCCAGCATTGAACTTGACTGAGTCCTGAAAGACCCAGACCAAGTCATTTGACATGTCTCCGGCCGAAAGACCAAGTCCTGAAGACTGGGCCCTTCCAGGTTTTCCGTTTTCACCGACGAGTCGAAGCCATTTGGCGCTGCCAGGAGTCCTCGAAGGGCGCGTTGTGCGTGGGGAGGCCCTGACTTGGCTCGGCGTGGAAGACCACACACAAAAGCGGCACAACCGGGGAAGTCTGGTTGAGAGCTTTTCCTGGAGTGTCTGTTTCAAGCAAATTAGAAGAAAAAGGGTACCTGCAAAAAGAACACAAGCTTCAGGCGAATTTGCAGGACAGAGAAGTTGGTATTCGCATGAGCAGCTGACAGCATGATTGGAACTGTTTGTTTAGGGAGGGCATGGGGGATCCGGGGGATCCCAAAGGTCCCACGTCCTTCTGGGAAAACCTTCCCACCAACCCCCCCGGAGCTCACAATACTCATCCCCGCATCCATTGATATTCACGTGTTTGTACTCTAGAAAAGGGAATGACATGGAACACAACTGCCAAGTAACATGGATATCATCACGGGACAAAGAAAAGTCCGAGTGCCATGCAACTGGACACATATTGCAAGTAGAGAGCAAGTGTTCGCCTGGCGGGTGTTTCAGTGAAGGGCCCCTTCAAAAAAAGGGATGCCCCAACGAACGAGCCGAGTGAATTCGAACATATCAGGCGATGCATGAAGATGCCGGGACTCGATGAGTGGTCCAGTCTGCAGAAGGTTGCCCCTGCAACGGGAAGCGCCGGGTTCCATTTGGAGGGGAAAGTGGTTACTTGCAATTGGGGGGAGTTGCCGCCCATGCCCTAGACCCCTTTTGGTGAGCATTGAGATGCATTGAGGCATTGGGGAAGTACGGTGCATCTATGGTGGTTGGGCATCCAGATGGCAACGAACCGATGCACGGAGGTATTTTGTGACCGAGCAAGATGTGGGACACCGACTTGGAGACGGTTTTAGTCCCTCACGCCGTTTTTTTTCGGTCCCTGGTTCGTTCTGGTTCGTGCCCTTCTCAAACTTACCCTCTAAAATAGTCTTAATAGCGGCTTTACGGAAACCGCCCGCAACAATAGCTTTGAGATCCCCTCATAACATGGTCACCCCATACCCGTTTGACTTTTTAGTTTTGCCAATCTACGCCACTGAGGTCGTCAAGTTCAAGGATTGGCACTAGCCTCAGACTCCCTTTCCGATCGCTCGGTGTGTTTTGTTTGATTTCGAGCATCGGCGTTTTCGAAATTCAGACCCAGATGGCTTTGTGTAGACCCTTTTGGTAGCAGGGCTGGGTTTTGCTCATGATTCAGGCTTGGTTGTCCGTACCGGCGCCCTTTCCTGACTAAATCATTTGAGAGATGCGTCAAAAAGCAGATTGCCGGTTTCCTCTTGGATGGCACCCAAGCAGGTCCAAAGAGTTTCGGCCACGGTTTTTCCGGGCGCGAAACTAGGGCTCTGGGCAAGGCCCTCCTCTTGGTTTCCTGGAAGGCCATGGTTTGGTTCAGTCCGTTTTTGCAAGCCCTAGAGCTTTACTGCTCTTACAAGTGGGTTTTGGGTGCGTGTTTTTTCCGGTCCTCTTCACGTTTTGAGGGGCTGTAGAACGCAAAATGTTCTGCTGAAATACCTGAGTTGCAAAGGTTCCCTACCCCTCTCCGATTTCCCCCAAGTAAAACTGCAACGGAATAGGGCTGTTGAGGCGCTTCGTCAATTTATCCAGCCAAGAGTTGGGAAGACGAGGTGCGGATTCCACAAATTTATTGCAAGCAACACCGCTACCTATGGTAAATTTCGGGCATTGTTCGCGTGGCCGTGATTCTATTTGGGGTGCGGGAAGGGACAAGCCACTCGGGTTCAACCACAAGAACCTTGCGTAAGTTGCCGAGATCTTCAGCTTGTTTCCCACTTGCAACAGGAAAAGCAAGTTGAACATCCCGGCAATCTAACCGATGTTTGGGCACCCACCTTACTTTTGGGGTTGGCAAGAGTGCCGCCTCAATGGCATATAGCCCCAGGCCGGATGAGTCCCTGTCGCCGCGTGCGGAGCTGTCAGAGGCACCGGATGCAAAGAGGTTTGTAAGCAATACTTCAGCGTTCTAGGTTTCGGTTGTCAAAAATATAGCCCCGGTTTTGGTTTCCGGTGCTGCTTTGCGCCGCATTTTACAAGTGAATACCAAAACGCCCCCACTTTAGGCCATCCCTGAGTATTGCTGTCAAAAGTGTTTGTTTGCTTCTTGTTGCAATGTCTTCGGGAATACATTGGTTGCTTTGTTCGTTCTGTTCATTTGCAGTGGGGGCTGCAAGCAGCAATCTGTTGCTGACAGACCAGGCGCAAGTACGGACAAAGGCGGGACATTCTCCAAGGAGTTTGGTGCGACACTGGGGAGTTAAACTCAGTTAAACGAAGCAAATCGACTTTAGCTTCCTCCAACTCGGGCCTCAGACAAGATCCCAACTGACCTTGCAGCAGGGAGTACAATCCAAAATCACACCCGATGTTTCAAGCAGGGCCAGGTCTGGTTGCTGCCGCAATGTCCTGCCGTCTTACTTTTTTTTAACCCGAGGCCATGGTAGCCTCGCTTCGGCTTCCCTCAGGCACCACCTCTGGATGTCTATTCTTCTTGGGCAGGACATTTCACAGAAAGTTGGTGTCGCTTCTGCTGGAAATCCACTGGCCATGGGCGAATTGAGTAGTTGATTCGAGCCAGATCCTGGGTGCAACCGGCACGGCGAGGGCTGAGCTGGGACTCTCGGAAGCCGGAAATCGAAACCGCATGGTCTCTTGGTTCACACCCTTCTGTGTGGAAGCAGCAGTTAACATGGCCAACCAATGGGTACAGTGCGGATGGCCATTTGGAGGTTTCAACTAGGAGATTGCAGGCCATGGGGATGTGCGAACTGATTATTCTTTCTCACCATATCTCCGCAGAAACTCCAAATAGGCGCCTGTAGTTAAGAGATGTATGTTGCGCTTGAGCGCTTAACACCATCGGAGTCAAGTGCTGTTGTGATATTAATTCTATAGCTTGCTTCATGTAGTCAAGATATGAGATGTATCCAACTGCACCGGGAAAAACACAGAACCTCGAGGGCTCTGAAAAAGTAGGATCAGATTTCCAGGTCTCAAGTGACTGTTTGGGAATGCTGCCCTAGAGAGTGACAAGTGCGCACCTTAGTTTTGTTTTTCAAAACGCATCCTCAAGCGTTGAGGGCTTAACAAGGCCTTGATAGGATGGGAATCAAAGGGAGCTCCCCCCCCCCATTTTAGAGGCTAAAGAGGGTTTACCTCTACCTCCACCTACCTCTTGGATTCCCCTTAAAGATGGCATTCCTGGGCGGGCAGGACTAGAAAAATAGAAAGGGGCTTGAACCCTCCTCCAAAAACATGTTATATTCTAGGGTGCACTGAATATGGAACAGACTCTAAGTATTCATAGAATTCAGGTACAGGACCAATTACAGGAGATAAATCCACTAATCCAGGGCTGTCCGGTGAAATGTCCTGCTGTTTTGTGGTTTGTTTTTTAGAAACATATATTGTAGTTTTAGATCTGGTGTACCTTTATCTTGGTTTGGAAATATATATATATATATATCTTGGCTTGGACATAATATATATATATATATGTATATATATCTTGGTCTGCATTTATGGTGTACCCCCAGATCTGCGCGTTGGGAGGTTCCCCAAAGGCCCCCGGCGCTTTTCTGATCTCTGAGGGCCGACGCGCTCCTGGCCTTCTTCGGGTTGGAGTGGCGAGGCTTTTCGGAGGAGTCGCATGGGCCGATGGGGTCGCCTCCAGCCGAGCCACCAGTCGCCTTGGTGAAGCCAAGGGCCAGTGGGACGATTTTTAGGGTTGGCCAACCAAAGATGAACAGATGCCCCTTGCTTTTGGTTGGCGGGTGTTATCGGTGCGGGAATCTCCGGATCACTTTTGTGTGTCACGGCCCGGCAGGATGGGTTTATGAGTCTGAGCATGGGGTCTTCTTTTGAGGGTAGCGAAGTGGGGATGGCAAGTGTTCTTGAGTTTGCTCAGAATAGAGGACCGCCCCAAAATTACTGGTTTCATTCGAATCTCCCTTTAGATAAATCTCGAAAAAGACACGCCTAGGCTTGCTGGTGCTCAGCAGGGAATTAATGAGGGAATGACCGCTATAAACCATCTATTGTGGTTTCCTTGGGCACCAAAGCCTGGGTGCATTCAACCACAGTCCCTACTTGTCGCAGCATCACAAGTGAGTCTCCATCTTTGAGCATCAACGGCATTCGAGGATGTGGAAGAAGAGCTTCGTCGGCAGTTCCCGGACACGTCGGGGTGCTCAATGTGTGGCCTTGCCACATGACCTCAACAATTGGGATGGGGGACGGGGGGGAGGGGTGCACACTGTGCTCTCATGTATGGTTTCAGTCGTCCCTTTGTGGGAACTAGTCAGATAAATGAAACTTGGGTCTCCTTTCTGGCTCACTTGGTATTTCCTCACTCCAAGCATCGCAATAAATTCATCCTGAAGGATGCATTCATACAAAGCAACAGGGAGTTTGTTGGCACAACATGGTAGGGTTGAAACAGCCAGGTTTTTTTTTGCTTTGACGAGACTTTGTTCAATTTTCGATGAATTCCCAACCACAGGCACGGTCCAGACAGACCTTTCTGACCCCAAAGCGTAAGTGTTACACTTCATTCAGCCTTATCTAGTGCTTAGTTGCCCCTCATCAAATGGGGCGCAACTAAGCACTAGATAAGGCTTTAGTGCTTCTGATAAATGGTTTACTCCGGAGTGGGGTGTGGTCTTCTAGGGGGTTGGCGACGTCTCCAAAACCCAAAGCTTTCAGCTCAGGTCCTTTTGTCTGCCCAGACCCTCGCTAAAGCTTCCCCTTTTTTGCATCTTTCTCCAACAGCGACAGCTGTCGGGTCAATCCGCCAGTCCCGGATTTGCTTGGGATATTCCTTGGTCTCATTTTCGGGTAGGAGGTTTCCCTCAAAAAGCCGACCAACCGACAAACATGAGTTGAAGGTTGCAACCTTGAAGCTGCTCTAGAGTCAGGCCGGATTCCGGAATAGGAACCCAACTGGCTCATACCGTAACCTAGGATTCATTTGGGCCAATCACCAGCGGTTTTTTGTCCCCAGGTGGATTTTGGACGTCTCCTTTTTTCGGATCCTTGTGCTCTCAACCTGAGCTCCTGGACTTGTGACCTTCAAGGCCCAAATGGTCTACCCTTTGGACCCAGCTTGCCTCGTTGCCTTTCGCTTGACCCAGCTTTGAAGTTATCCCAGGGTTATTTTTGGGAAGCAACCAGGTCTGACGGTGCGAATCCGGGATTGGGACACGTCGCAACAGAGGTTGTGTTCGACCAAACTAACCTTTCGACACTTCGAATTTGTTGCTTCCCCACTTCAGATACCCCAAAAGCGCGAGGGTGGGGACCATTCCCCAAGACCGATTCGGGGGGAAACGGAAGAATAATTTGCAACTTTTCCGCGTGCCTGGTCCAACCTAGTAAAGGTGCTGAATAGCTTGACCTTGTGATCAATTGGACTGACCCATGTGTGTTCCTTGTGTATTCATTAAACTGCTCCTTCCCAAGCACACCTCTGGCTGTGGACTGTTTTAGGCCTTCCAAAGGGATGTGTCCTTTTTGGTTTCAGTTTGGTTGAACATGCTTTCCACTGGCTCCAGTTGGAGTCCAATCATTCCATGTGTTTTAACAAATAGGACGCCTAGGGGAATGGATTGCACGACGGGTGTGAGCTGCCGGGCGCCCTCCTGATTTCACATGCTCAGGCATGGTGCAGGTCCCATGCCCCGGGAATTCTAGCAACTTGCCCAGAAAAATGCTTGGGTGTTTGTTGATACCGGTATATATGTGGCGTCCTCTTCTTTGGGGTGGGTTAAAAAGGAGAACCAAAGAGAGAGAGCCGCCATTTTGCGAGGTTCCTACCTTGATACCGGATAGTAGGTGGCTAACATTGGTTATAACCTTAGCCACACTTAACTGTCTGGCCCAGCCATACCCTTAAGACTTTCAGGTTGGTTTATTGAGCAGTTTATGACACCAATGGTTTCTTTGTTTATTTAGTTCAAACCAGAGAGTCAAGTGTCAGTAGAGCTTTTGCCTGCCGGTGTCCACGCAGGGCCCTGAGGATCACCGGGTTGATCATCGCAGCCAAATATGCCCCATGACTGGTGGCACAGATTTAGCCATGATTGATTATAGGGAACCACCCCAGACGTGGTTGGTGGACATGAACCCCCTCCTACGTGATGTCCACCAAAGAGTCCCTGATCAAAGTTCACACCCATTCGGGTGGGTCTTGTTTTTAAAGGACCCTCCCCCAAAAGAAAGATGGCTGGTGTCCCTTTCTTCCACCAGAAAAGGGGTACGACATACCCCTGAAGGTTGACCAAGATTGGTCCAACATAGCCCTGAGGGTTGAAGATAGTTCCTAGGCTTAGGCAGGTTGACCAGCCTCGCCCTTTCCTCTCAATCGCCCTCAGGGCCGCGGTGGTGCAAAGCGAGCTGCCCCGGCGCAGGGACCTGCCCGGCCGCCCAAATTTGGGGCCCTGTCGTGGATGTGTCGAAGGGACACTTCCCCTTGATTTTGCTTTAACACAACCCCCCAAAAAAAAGGCTCTCATAAAGGGTTGCTTCGTATCAATGTATATCCGACGTGAAATCGTGTTCCTTGCTTCTGCAATCTTGCTTATGCTCCGCATGGAACCTGCGTGGGCATTCGGGTGCGCTTTCAAAGCATGCTCAACCTCTAGGCCTTGTCTAGCAGTTAGAGATCCTTGGACAAGGACTGCATTGGATTCTATCATAAATCTGCACGCCGCAGTTTGAAGAGTTTGACCTCAGCAGGCCTGCACTGAAAAGGTGTGATCTTCGAGCTGGAGCTGCCAAAGAAACCAGCTTTTGAAAGGGAGACATCCTTGCTAGGAGGGATGATTTCAAGTGTCTCCAGCTCAATTACAAACCTCCCCTATGCTGAGCGGCTTTTACTATCGGTATCCTCCCGGGCAGTCTTTGCTGTTCTACAACAGACGTGGAGTTGCATGGTTGTCAGGGGCTGCACCCCAGTAGCAACAGGGCCTCAGAAAATGGTTTTGAGACCGTGGCGAGACCCTTTGGCTTCCGTAAATTTGGTGTGAGGTGCCTGCCTCCTTATCAGGTTTTTGCTCGCAATCAGGCAGGTGGTTTTTGGTCTCTGAAGTTATTGAAAAAGGAAGAGAGAGACAACATGAAGCTGTGGCCGTTAAAATCCCTAGTTCAGCGATCCAGATACCCACCCACATTTGTTGCATTGGGTCAAGTGGTCCAGTTGGCCATCTTTGAACCATGTTGGTTGATACGAATACAGGGTGTAGGATTGCACACCCCCACAGGGCCACCGTTTTGTCACCCTGATCAGGATCAATTTTGATAGGAGGTTGGGGTAATTAGGGGCGACTCCTTGCGGAAACGCGACTCGTTGCCTTTTGCATCATTTCCGACTCGCGCGTATTCCCTGACCATGGAAGATACTCACCGAAGACACAAGGGATGCAAAGGCTGACCCACATCGGTACTAGACTTCAAGCAAACACTGGTGACGTGCTGGCTGGCGAGCCCGAGGCGACACCTACACTGCGTGACCATCGACCCGCCGCATGCAAAGGTCGGGCCCTCATTCATAGTGGAAAAAAGAAAATCCCCTTATCTTAATCGTTAACATGGGGAAAAAAGGCGTCATACTTTGGATGGGCAAAGTCCTGCATCAGTTGATAGGTGGTTTATCGCACTATTCATGGGGTTTCATCCAACTGTGTCGGATGTAACACAGTAATGCTTTGACAGGCCGACCAGCAACTCTGTTGCTTACCATTGTGCTGCAGTGGCTCGAGACAATGGATACCATGAGAATCAGTGAAAAGCGCAGACATTATCCCACTATGTGCTGGCATCGACGGAAGTCCCCAATTCTAATCTGTAGTGTATCTACACCTCAACTCGGATCTTTATGGCGGGCGTGCTTTGGCATTATTTTGCTTGAATTGATTGCCTTTTGACGAAGATTTTCCGGAGGCAGATGGTGTTTCGAATTTGACAGCCTTTGTGCAAATCAAGGCACACCCCTTGAAGAGCTCGCTGCCCCAACTTGTTGACTCAATTCTGGCATGAGAAGTTTCAGATTTCCTGGGTCAATCCACTCAGGAGGTGAGAGTGCTGATGAGTGTTGGGTGTGACTTAAGGGGTGAATGGGGTTTTCCCAAAGCGGGGGTTCAACAGACAGACCCTATTCCAAATCTTCATTATTGGATCCAACACACACACACACACACAGGGACCCCTAAACGTGTCGAAACCTGCTTGGCGGGTCCCTTTGTTTCCTCAAATTGGAGCCCAACAGGCACAGCCTGAGAAGCCTCTCCGCTGTGCAGGACTTGGATGACGCAGTGTCGGCACCTGGCTTGGCCGAATTCGGTGGTTGCTGCTGGCCGCTCGTTTGCTGGTCCAAATGAGACTGCCTGGGTTTTGAGTATATCTGTGTCGGGGTGACGAGGAAAGGCAAATCTGTCACAGGGAAGCAACATGTTATTCCTTGGAAAAAAAACCCAACAACAACAAAACATGTTTCGCTAATCAGCGAAAGTGTGGCTTTATCTGGTTCACAGTTTTTGAGGGTCCGCCTTTTTTGAGACATGCCCATATCCGCGAGATTTGCCGAAGACAAACGTCTTTCCATGGTGTTCAACATGCTGACTTGTGGATTGCTGATTTCCAGTTTGTGAATTATAGTCTGTATCGTATATTGTGCAAGAAGTTTGTTGCCTGAAAACAGCGACTCTCAAAAGTATGACACCCTTTGTTGTGACCCCTCGCATTCAACATGAGAAAGGGCATTCTCTGCTCGCTTGCTTGCCCGCCTTTTTTGGTGTTTGTTCCCATTGTGGATATCAACCCCAGCAATAACAGGGTTCTCTACGTTTGCCAAAGGGGAATTCACTTTGAATTGGCGTTTCCAAGAGGTGGTTTCTCACTTCTTGAGGGAATTTTGGTCGCAAGGGTGCACTTTGCCGAAGGTGCCCTTCACTTGCCACCTTTGTGGGTTGACAAAGGTCAACAACATGATGGGAAAAATGTACCCTAGCTCGCAAGGGAAGCCTGGGTTCGTATCCGAGTGGGCTAATTAGGCTCAGGCATGTTTGGGGGAGGGTTCCCCTACTAAAATAGACTACAGAAAAAAAGTACCCTTATTCTAACCTCTCTACTGGAGGACCTAGTTTAACACGCTATTTGCTTAAACAAATACACATAGTCTTCTCAAGCGAAACCAGGGAGAAGTACAGCTGGAGTCCACAACAGCACATCCAAACCCGTTTCCATTGTTGTTAGAAACAAACACTGTCTGCGGCTAGTTTAACACAATACACTTAAAAAACAATATTTATGTATATATGTTTATACATAATAAATATTGAAACAAACAACAAAACAAAGAACAAAGGAGAAATAAAAAGAACTCTCGGGCACCCCGGGGCCAAACGTTCAGCCCAGAGGTCTCGCCTGGACAGCGGCCGGGCTCCTTGCGCGCTTGGACCTTAGAGCGAAGCAGAGCCGATGGACGACATTTCGCGCCACCGAAGTTCGGAATCGCCAGCGGGAATTTGTTGGTTTCCCCGACGTAAGCACTAAGCGAAGGAGGAGGTCGGCCATGTTAGGGGCAGGATTTCGTCCAGCTGTCCCTTTTGGTTGTTTCGGTGGAAAATCATATTGGTGGTCCTGGTTGACCTGGTTGTTTCATAACCAAGGGCCATCTTTTTTGCCAACAGGACACCTATGGTCAGAAGAATTTGGATCACCCAAAGATGTCTTGTGGCAAATGCACCCATTGAAAACCAAGGAGGAGATGCCTGCATTTGGGGAGTTGACCGTGTCACAATGATGCTCAAGACTCTACCTTGCCCTCACCGATACGCAAAGGAACTACGGCCCTCACATTTGTTGAGTTGCGTTCCGAATCTTCTGGGCACATGGAAACGCAACTCATCAAGAGGCGTCGGTTTGCCTGCTCACAACTCACTTGCCGTGACCTGTTGCCTCCCCAGTGGATGGATGTTTAGTCAAGGTTTTGACAGTTTTTTTTTGTTTTTTTTTTTTTTTTTTTTTTTTTTTTGGGCAAGTGCAAGAAAAATAAGGCTGCTTTCGCAGGATCTCTCGTTGGTTGTGAGTAATCAAGAGTTGCGCGTCAATCAGAAAGCAAGCCCGCAACAGAGGGGACGGGTTCCTCGACAAAGAAAAACACCAACAGCTATCAGATCGACATCTCCGCAATCTTTCGAGGCACGTGATGTTCAAAGATGCCTTTGTCTCAAACACAAATCACAAGAATTGCTGGTGTTCCTCCAATTTCCTTTCAACCAAACCCAAAGAAGGGTAGGCTTGTAAAAAACACCCCAGACCTCGCGATAGCAACCACTCGCCTCAAGCTCTTGGGGCTGCCATGTTGCCAGCTGCCCTTGCCTCATGAGAAAGAAGCGAAGATCTCCGCGAGCGGTTGGGCGCTGTGGGTTGCCAGAGTTGAGTTGTTTACTGCGGTTGTTGTGGAGTTGGCGTTGTTGGTTTAGCTGCTCCAGTGGCATTGAATATTTGCTTTGAATGAAGTGTCGTGCAATGCCATTGTGATTCGGTCGGACCGTGATGCCTGAAATCGATCAGCTAGCTGTAAGAAGCAGTAGTCTGAGCGATGACAATTTCTACGCTTATGCTCTATGCCATTTTGTTGCGGGGTACGGTGGGCTGTTCAACTGAGAGGACTATGAAAACAAACGTCTTTCAAAGCCGGCCCCTCCCCCCTGAAAAGCTTGATCCAAACCCTCCAATAAGAGACCCTTCGTTCAGAAGGTTTCTATGATCCTCTTTTGGGAGGGAGGCTTTGCGGGTTTAAGTGTCTGCCCCGACGCACTTTGAGCTTGAAAATAATGCTTTGAAGGGCAAGTAACACGTTTCAACCTTGCTTTTGCAAGCGTTGGGAGGAGACAGTAGCGGTGCGCCAACAAAATGGAGCGCAACAGAGCTCACGATTTTTCCAACAATTCGCATTTTGCCCGGATATTTGACACATGTGTGGATTTCTCCATGCAAGTGGCAACGATTACCCTTTTTGCATGCTTCGGCAGCTTGCCTGCCCCGGCTTGGGGCATTTCTGAAAAGAGGTTGTTTTAGCTAACTTCAAGAGCAGGGCGCGCCTTTTCAGGCCCCTTCTCTCTGGTTTGTGCAAACCTTTGCACCCGCCCCCCCCCCCCCCCCCCGGGCCTGCCCCGAGGTTGGGGTGCACATTGCGGACGTCACCCACTTCGTTCCACCCGGCAGTGCCTGGGAGCCAAAGCGCTGCTCGCAGTTGGGGCTGTGCTTTTTTTGAATCTGCCCTTTTTGGTTCTGTTTGAAGGGAAACCAGGAGAATAAGCACCATTTAGGGGCACCCCAGACACATTTCATGTCAAGCTTTCAAAGAAGTTGCCGCAGTGGCAGTCTAGCAAGTTTCTAGCAAGTGTTCAAGGTTCAATTGTTGCCAGAATCTAAACGTGTGTTTGTTTTGGGACAAGACGCGGTAGTAATAGTATTGGGGGTAACGAACGTAAAGGGACCCGTCCCCTTATTCATATGGACAATAGTGAGAGAAAGGAAAACAACAAAAACCTAGGCAACATATGATTTTCAGCGCCCAACGACCCAAGCTCAGCCAATATGTTGAACGGAGAAAACAAGCCAGGGCCTTTCCGCACACTTGAAAGGCAACTGAGCCTTTTTCGATTTGCAATGGGCGGGTTCCGACATGGGCTTAAATTGATTACATGCCCCCAAAGACCCCTCTTGTTGACCTATTTGACGACCTATTTGTCAACTTATTGGGCCCCAATGGCGCAGACGAAGCCCAAACCAAAAGAGTCCAAGCCTTCACGAGGACTTTGTTTGTTCTTGATAGCTCTTTGGCTGGATTTTTGGAGTCTAACTTTTTGATAAACAGCGGAAAACTCCATTGGACCCCCCAAAAATTGAAACTTTTCGCAGAGGGGTGGCCATGGGTCATAACCTATGCCTCCATGTTGGGGCGGAACACCCAAGTACAACCTATTTTAATGTTCACCAGGGGTACAGGGTTTTGACCCACAGCCGGGCAACAGCACCCACATGGTGTGTCGATGATATTTTCGCTGGTTCAGCCCAGGCCACGGACCGAGAAGCCCGGAAGCGGGCGACCACTGTGTACCTGGTGGCCAGGCGCGACGTTTCGCCAGGTCGACCGCGCGTGTCGACCGAAAGCGCGGTTTGAGGCCCCGGTGGCTGGAATCCCTGGCTTCAGGTGAGCAGTAATTGTAAACGGTGCGCGTGGCCCTCCTCGGCCCAGCCGAGCGCGCAGCGTTTGTGGTTCGACTGTCAAGTGGCGATTCAGGAATGGACAAGTTCTGGCATCGTTGGACCAACTGATGTTATGGGCCGAAGTTGCGCAGGAATCCGCGAGGGAAGGGCAAGCCGATGCATAGGACCAGGAGTGAGTCATGGAGCCAAGAGTCAGTGGCGCTGCGTGCTGGGGCATTGGATTTCATGGGCGGAAGTTGCGCAAAATGACTCGACAACCAAAGCAAAGTTGTGGCGATCAATGCGCACGGCAGTCTTGATCGACTGCGTTGGCGTGGGTTTTTGCAAGCGTGGATCAGTCGGAGTCGGGCATCGGTTGCGCGGGCACATTCGAGCCAGAATGGGAATTCCATGCGCATGGCAGTCTTGATCGATTGTGTCGGCGTGGGGGCTGGCCTAGCTTGGTTGCTGCTCCAACCTGTTTTACAGGGCGGGTTAACCTTTGACCCGGATTCTTACTGAAGAAAAGCTGGAGCCCCATCCGACCTTGTTTCGCGGGGTCCCTTCAAAATCAACCAGCCGCAACGAGACGCAGCTTGATTTACCTTTGCCCACTCAAGGTCCGGGTTGAGCACAGAGTTTTGGAGTATACCCAAGTCGGAGCCAAAGATTCAGATGCTGCTTAAAGGGGGCCATCCCAGATAAATCCTTGAGCTTCAACCCGAAGCAGACAATACCTTCTGTTGCTTAGCGTGGTTGCTCTCCCGTTTGGGTGTAGAGGGGAAGGGCTCATGGCTGGTATGCGCGCTGGGTGCTTGTCAAGTTGTCTTTATGTGTACGAAGGGCAAAGTAGCAGTTTAAGCAAATGCTGGTTTCCGCTTTCAGGCTCCCGCCTTAAATGCCCTGGTCTTTTGAACGCACAGTTCAGTGCTTGATGCAAGCCGAACTCTGCTCAGAGGCAGTAGGACCCAGTTGACTTTGTGAAGACAGCCAAGCCATTATTACCAGACCAAATGAGCTACTATCATGTCGAAATATGGCGCGGTTTGGCGGTAGGGGTGTTGGAGGTAGAGTCGGGTAGGGGGAACCTCCTGAAGTCTCAGGGCTTTTCAAGTACTCGCTGGATAGCACCCCGTAAAAATATACAACGGAGGGCCATTTTTTTTAGGATTGTTTTTCGTTTTTGTTTAGGAATTATTTTTGTTTTTCAGGGTGGGTGGCTTTTCGGCTTTTTGGCTTTTGTGGCTTTTACGTGGTTTTTTTTGGCTTTTGTGGCTATTCATTTCGCATCCTCTGCATTCACAGTTCCTCTCTTTCGCATCCTCTGCATTGCCAGTTCCGCTGGCTTTTTGGCTTTGTGGCTTTTGGCGGCTTTCTGGCTTTGGCTTTTCGCATCCTCTGCTTTCCCAGTTGGTTTTTGGTCTCTGGTGCCCCCCGCCACCCCCCATTCGATTAAAATACACGCCTAATTGAATCATCACTTTTTCGATCATCATGCGACAGCTGCTTTTTAGATTCTTTGGCTGCCGTTTTACAGGGATTAGTTTGCCCGTATTTGAATCCTCACTTTTACCATGAGGCCTTGGCGCAGAGGCACTGATGCCCCCCCCCCCGCTGCTTTTTATATATATATATATGTTTGGCCCATTGAATCATCACTTTTTTCAATCATCATCCCCCCCGACTTTTTGCCCCTGATTGAATCATCACTTTTTCAATCATCGTGGGGGGAATTGCCCCCCCCCCTCCGCTATGTTTTAGGTGTTTTACAGGGGTTAGTTTGCCCGTGATTGAATCCTCACTTGTACCATGAGGCCTTGCCGCAGAGGAACTGATGACCCCCCCGCTGCTTTTCAATATTTTTTTGGCCCTAATTTAATCATCACTTTTTCAATCATCGTGGGGGGGGGCGCCCCCCCCCCAAAAAAAAATAGTAAAAGGAGAATTCAAAGAATTATTCTTTCTACTATTTTTTTTCCAACAGCAACACAACAAACAGAAAACAAAATCCAGAACAACAAGCAAACAAAATAAATAATCACAACCAACAACAAAAATATTTAATCACAGCATGCAACATTAAATAATTCAATCAAGCATACCAACAAAACAGCAACACTCTAAATCATCAAAGAACCCAAACTCAAAAACACACATCAACAAAAAACAAAGCAACACACCAACAAAAAATATCACAAGAGTATCAAACAAAACAAAAACAAACAGCCAAAGCACGAAAAAATCAAAAGAGCATGCCAAGTCTAAACAACGCACTTTGAAAGAGATAAGCAAATTATAATAATTCAATCTTTACAAACGATAAATATATTACAATTATAACATATAATATTTTACATGTGATAATCATAGTATGATTAAACCTGTTTTTAGTGTTTCCAGTCGCCTATGTTGTTCCAAGAACTGCTCAAAATGTTTCTGATATTATACCAGATTAAGTTAACGTCATAATCTTTCATTGGTGCTCTTTGTTGTATTAAATAACGCAACACTGATACCAAAGTATAATAATTACAATGCATTGTTGTCATTCCTCCTCTTTCATTAATACTATTACCATTACGTTTAACGAGTTCTTCTTTCATTATGTTTTCGTAAATCTCTTTTATCCATTGATGATTTTGTTCTCCATACTCAGCGAACATATCTGGATATATATCTTTCATTGTTTTATCGTTTTTAATTATTTCAATGACTTGTTTATACGATGGATAGGGATTATCCTTAATGAAACTCAATATTATCTTTCTATCCTGTTCCAGCTCTTTTTCTGTCACTCCTATCATTGGCATTTTCCTCTTATTATATTAAGTATTTATTCCTTTAAGTCATTTTACAGTATAATTATAACATATAAGGGTATAAATGTTATTATTATAGTATTGTTTTAAAAACTCATGTCTCAAGACAGATAATAATACTGCTGTCCTAAGGATTGTTCTATTCCATTTAGCAGTAGACCACTTTACTGAAAACAGTAGACCACTTTACTGAAAACAGTAGGCCACTTACTGAAAACAGTAGACCACTGTACTGAAAACAGTAAGCCACTTACTGAAAACAGTAGACCACTTTACTGAAATCAAAATCCTTAATCCACCAAAATCAGTGATTTCACCACCAAAATAAGTAATTTCACCACCAAAATCAATAATTTCACCACCAAAATCAGTGATTTCACCACCAAAATCAGTGATTTCACCACCAAAATCAATAATTTCACCACTATCAGTTCATGAGTTGCACCAGAACCGGTAGCCACACACACACACCAATACCGCTAGCTGCACACACCAATACCGCTAGCTGCACACACCAATACCGCTAGCCGCACACACCAATACCGCTAGCCGCACACACCAATACCGCTAGCCGCACACACCAATACCGATGGACATACGCACCAATTTGGCGTGTATTCATTTTAGCTGGGTTTTCAAGTTTCAAGCCCAACCCCAAACTCAAAATCCTTAATCCGTCAAACTCACTAAGATTTCACAAATTAATTCGCTAGGTATTTTATATAAATCTTCTTGCTTATGCATTGTTGGATTGTCTCCCCATTTTTCCTTAGTGCCTGATGGCAGTCTCTGTGCTGTTTCAATATGTTTATTATTCCTGATGTTGCCACAATCCTTTTTACATAAATCTCTAGGTTTCCAAGTTGTAATGTTATTCCAGAGCCTAGTGCGTTTTCTGTAAGGCATTCCATATTTACAGTAATCTACATCTTTAAAATCAAACTCATCCATAAACTCCTGATGTTTTAATAATCCAGTTTGTGGATTTTCGATTACAACATATTTCGGATTAAAATATTTGATAATCTCAATAGTTTTTAAGACAATATTATTTGCATATTCGATAGTCCTAATTCCCCTAGTTTTTGCTACGCTGTATTCAGTGCATGGGGGACTACTCCAAATAAAATCAAAATGGTTTCTGTCAAACTGTTTGTAATCCCACTCCAAAATATCAGTGTTGATATCAGCATTTTTCAAGTCTAATGATATTACATTAAATCCAAGCGACCTTGCTATGGTTCCGACGCTTTTTGTTCCGCTAAATAATTCTAATAAATTCATTTATTAGAATTATTTAGATATTAATTATTCAAATAATGCATATACTCCATCATCATTTTTTGAAATTTTATAATAGTCTAATGTTTGTTGCTTTGGTTGCTTGATTTTTCCTGTATTCAACATATCACAGTATTTCTTTTGCTTTGTAGGATAATCACCCGTTGGTCTTCCTATAGATTTTGCTTGAAATATCTTTTCGATTTTTTCTTTATCTTCATTGCGTTCAACTGGTTTCATTTTGTCATCAATGGATTTAATCATATCATTTAAGGTTTTGATATTTTTACCAATTAATGTTATCTTCTTCATTAAATCATTAATAGTATAATTCTCATTTTCAGACATTACTATATATTTATTTAGATAATTATTTATTTAATTATACAATTTACCTGAATAATTTAATGTTATATATGTAAATAAATTATATTCTAAGAGTCTTTCATCAATTTTATTTTTCAATTTTATTAAACCTTCATCGTTACCTGTAATTTCAAAAAACTTCAACATTTTATCAAATTTATCCGGTTTAGTTATACCTTTCATAAAATATTTATTATTAAATTTAGCATCTAACCAATAAAAATATTCTATACTCAATTGTCTAGCAAAGTTTTTATCACCATCGAATATATCATTAATTTCTTCTTCATCAAAAGTTATAATTCTATGATCTTGCCCATTCATAGTTGGCATTATGATTATATAAATAATTAGATATTTATTTATTTATTTAATTATATATATTTATAAAGTGCAATTATGTTAAATCTACTCTTTAAATACTAATTTTTCATGATTTGTTTAATAGTTTCCTGCGTTTCGTTTTCATTATTATCCGAGAGTGATGCATCCTTACCCCATTTAAAAGTTATACTATGGACATCAGTTTCTAAGTTGATACTGTCTTTAGTTTTATCAATACTCATTTTCTTATCATTTTTACTTATTTTGAAACTTGTTGGAATACATGAACATTTACATGTTTTATTTTTTTTTTTATTTGTAATTCATTCTTAAGTTCTAACATTCTTTTGCATGTAGGACAAACAACCTCAATAACTGATGTTTCTTTAACAATTTCTTCATCAGTTGATGAAACACTTAAACCTGCCTTATTCTTTTTGTTTTTATTTTTTGGCATTTATATTAATATTTATATTTTTAATATATTGTATCAAAAACTTAATTAATTCTAAAATAAAATAACATATTTTTTTACATCTATTATCAGTTATGACAACCCGTTCTATATTTTCTACTTCATTTATTATATCAATATAATCCGAATAACTCATATTCATACAAAAAATATGATAAAATAGTTATTTAATCTTATTATTTTCATGCATAATAGAATATTGGTGGGGCTCAGCACTGGGGTTTTCTTTACAACGCATCAAACTAATTAGCTTCAATGCTTATTGATTGAATCAATGGAAAACCTGTTCCATTTTTATGATATTCGCCACCAGCATATCATAAAAACGATGTTCCATTAATATTAAATAGAATATGTATTTAAACTATTTTCTTTACTAAGTTTCATTGCAGTTGATAGACTAACATCTCTAATATTAATATCAATAACTTCTTGTACACTATTTATCATTTTATTTGTATATATATCGGGATAATCTTTCATAAAATTCACTAATTTATTATAATTTAGGCTATCCTCGTTTTCGATTGATGATTTAGATATTATAATATTTTGTTTTTTAATTATCGATAAAAACAATAAAATCGTATCATAATATACTTGACCAGTATCTGGAACTAAAATATCACCAAATTTATATATGCTCCGAATACTATCTACTTCACTTAAATTAATAGACTCTATAGATTCTATTGTCATTATGATATAATTATATTATATATATTTTTTTATTTATAGGTATTTATAATATTATTTTTATTATGCCTGATGTAAAACCAATTGATGAAATCAAATATGACTTTAAGCAAAGTAAGCATGAGGTTGTCCCTAAATTGCCGATGAGAGCTATGATTGTGGGCCCGTCTGGTTCTGGAAAATCAACTTTACTTGTATCAATGATACTTGATATTTATAGAGGCGCATTTGAAAGAATTTTTATCTGGTCTCCATCAGTAAATTTGGATAGTATTTGGTTGCCTGTTAAAAAATACATTAAGGAAGGTTTGAAAGTAGATAATGATAAAGAACCGTGTTGGTGGGATGAGTTCAATGTTGAAGATTTAGAAAGAGTTATAGAAACTCAAAATAAAATAATTGAATATCAGAAAAAACAAGGAACGAAGAAATTATTTAATATTTTGGTAATTTTGGATGATGTATCTGATAATCCAGCAATAACAAGAAATAACAAATTGTTAAATTCACTATTTTGTAGAGGTCGTCATAGTGGAATATCAACACTTGTAAGTCTTCAAAAATCATCAACCGTACCACCAATTATTAGAGTAAATATAAGTCATTTGTTTTATTATAAAGTTAGAAATTTTAAAGAGATAGAAATATTGCAAGATGAATTATCAGCAATTGTTAGAAGCGATAATTTACATGAAAGCAAGAAACTAATTTATAAAATATATGAGACTGCCACTGATGAACCGCATAGTTTTTTATATATTAACCTTTTAGAAAAGAACCCAGATAAAATGTTTATGAAAAAGTTTTCTCAATATTTGAAAATTACTAATTAAATAATTAAATAATTAAATAATTAAATATATTACATTATATTATATGATATTTTATGATTTACCAATAGAAATTAAAAACCTTGTATTATCTTATAATTTAGGTGATGTTAGATTATTAAAAATAAAAAATAGTAATATTGTTAAAAAATATATTAATAAATATAAACCAGTTTACAAGTCTTACAAATTAAATAACATACATTATTTTGAAATTGATAATATTAATATTAATAATGGAATATCATATATTTTTAATTTAAGTGAGTTAGATAAATTACATCAAAAAAATAAACCATTAAAATTATTTATTGAATATGATATATTTGTTACATTTAGCTCGTTTACTCGTTGGTTTCATGTGTGTAATCGAACTTTAATATCAATTAATTTATTTGATATTTATTATTTTCTTAATAAAGACCTTCATAAAGTTAAATTAGTGTATGCGAGTGATATGGTTAATTTTATTTCATTACAAGTGAAAAAAATAACTATTAAAGTCATCAATGAAGATGACCAAATTATTATTGATGACTTTTATTTTTATCTTTGCAATTAATAGCATTAAGCCAGAGGCTTAATGTTATTAATTCAAAATAATGAATAACTACAAATTTGAACCGGTAATCTATATATTAATTTATCAGATTTTTCTTTTTCAATTTTACACATTCTTTCACTCATTTGCTTAATTGCTTTTAACTGTAATTTATCAATATTACTTAAATCTAATTGTTCTTCATCAATATCATTAATTTTATCAATAGATGAAGTTTCAACATTACTATTTGAATTACCCATTATATATTATTATTTAGATTATAATATAATACAATAATAAGTATTCAAAGGTATACAATACAATAATAAATATTCAAAGGAATTAGAATAGGCCAACAAAACCCCCACATAATAGGAGTACATAACATACAACACTTATGTGTTCGCCTGTCGAATTTCTCTT
This sequence comes from Effrenium voratum, assembly GCA_963377175.1. Lineage (NCBI taxonomy): Eukaryota > Dinophyceae > Suessiales > Symbiodiniaceae > Effrenium > Effrenium voratum. Next base: position 388,695 of record CAUJNA010003333.1, read on the forward strand.
CTCTTCTTTGTCTTTTTAATTCTGTAATATATTCATCAAATTTAGAATGACTAAAATTACATTCTTTATTATTACATTTATCTAATGTAAATTCATCTTTATTTAACTTAGTAAATTTACAACCACAATAACAAGTTTTTTCTCTCATACTATCATTCTTAAATAATACTTCTATTTTAACTTTTCTGTCAATGTCCATATATATATCTAGATATATTAATTATTTATTTATTTATTTATTTATTTATTTATATATTTATATATTTATATATTTAAATTATTTATTTTTTTCTTTTTTAAATTCCTTAATTTCTTTTTCAAGTTTATCTACTTTATCATTTAATTCTAATACTGCTTTATGAACTAACACGGGTAAAACTAAATAATTTAATCCTAAATACTCTCTGTCTTTACTAACAACATTTTCAAATTCTTTAGGGATTGCTTTTAACACTTCATCTGCTATATATCCTATATGAGTTTTACCGCCATCATTTCTATCGTGTCTTTTAAACTTCTTCGGTTTAAATTTCTTAATAACATTCATACAATTAGATTTAATATTGTCTATATCATATTTCAATCTTGAGTCAGATGAATCAACAAACGTTCCGTTGATGGTTACTGTTGTTGCTGTTAAATCTATATTAGTTCCTGTTGATGGTTCAATTAAATTACACAACATTTTTTTCGTTCCTGCAACTGTTACATTTTCATTAAAAGTCGATGGAGCATTATTTGTAAAACTTTCAGTATTTACTGTAGTTCCAAATGTCTTATCAATAGATAATAAAACTGAAGGTGTACTTGAAGCATCTGAAACTCTAAACGCAGTGTTTGATGTTCTGAATATTACATCAATTGTAGATAAACTAGTTCCATCGTAATAAGTTGATATTTCTGATGTTCCCATTTTAATATCAGTTCCAGTAGTCATTGAAATATTATCCAAAAATGAAACCGTTGTTAAATCGAATGATTGAATGGTATTAGTTGCTAAATATGCGTTTTGAACTGCTAAGTTAGTATCAACAGTTACTAATGTTCCACCATTAGGCGCTATATGATTGCTTCTTAATGCTCCATTAGTTTTAATATAAACATCGTCAGCAAATAAATTGCCCATAAAATCAGCAGTAGCAGTGTTAAAAGTCCATCCACTAGTAATATTAACTGCCCCGACTATGTTAGACTGGACAGCCGGGTCTCCACAAATAAATATGATTGAAGAATTAGCATCACTATTCCTCATATCAAAAGATGAAAAAGCACTAACATATCTATATAATTCACAATTTGTATCAATTGTTAATTTACCATCAGTATCAATATTAAACATTATCACAATTAACAGCAGCATTTGTATAAATATTACCTAACACATCTATAGGTTTACTAAAAATAGTTTTATTCACTAATCCATCACACATCATATATTGATTACTGGCATTAGTAATATCACCAACACTGACAGCAACAAAATTAGGATGATGTATATAAAAGCCTTGAGTTGCATCTGGAGTATATGTTTCTAGATATGGTTCTAATCCATTTATTGAAGTATTAATATTATCTATTTTTGTTTTAATATCCGTTGAAAAATCATTATTTGTAAATAAATTTCCTTTCATATAAACAGCACCTTCAAAATATGAAGTTCCGTGCATCTGCGCAAAATTATATGAAGTATGAACATTACCGTTAATCGTAATTCTTGAAGCATTATTAGGTCTTCCAATAATAACATCTCCTGTATTCCATCCTAACCATAATCTATAAGGAGTAGCACCTTCTAACCCTTGATAAGAGTCTAACTGACATCCTCGTTTAAACTCGAGTCTTTGGTTACTAACTGCGTCCTGGATTCTAAATATTGGATTAGTATTATCTGTTAAACTAAGTATTAATGGCGAATTCACTGTCTGTAATGTTGTATTAACTTTGTCTAATTTTTGACTTATTACTGTATCTTGTGCGCTATCATTTGTAATTATTGAATTAATTGTATTTGTATTACCACTTATTAATCCTGCTAAATTATCTGATTGTAAAACATATCTAGCGTCAGAACCTGCTATATCTAAAATAGACGAACACGAAAATAAACCTGATACTTGTAAATTACTTAATATTGTAGTATTATGATTTAATAATATTTTATCATTTTGAAAAATTGAAGAATTATTAATTTCTACATCTCCAAAAGATCTTTGATTCAAAAACATAGTTGCTCCACTTAAATTTCCATAAACATAACTATCAAAATAATTATTATACATTTCAAAAAAAATATTATAATTTCCAAAATTTGCTATTTTGAAAATTGAAGTAGTTGTTATATTATGAATTAATGTATTATTTAATACTGATGTATTTAATTTGTCTGTTAATAAATTATTAGTTGTTATTTTATTATAATAATCTGATTCATTAAATGAACCTGTTTGTAATTGAGATATTAAATGAGAATTTGATGAAATATTATTAAAATTAGTTGATACAGTAGAATTTAAATTATTTATTAAATTTGTATTTGATGAAATATTATTAATATTTGTATTAATTAAATTTGTATTTGATGAAATATTATTAAAATTAGTTGATATAGTAGAATTTAAATTATTTATTAAATGTGTATTTAATGAAATATTATTAAAATTTGTATTAATTAAATTAGTATTTGAAGAAATATTATTAAAATTAGTTGTCATAGTAGAATTTAAATTATTTATTAAACTTGTATTTAATGAAATATTATTAAAATTTGTATTTGAAGTTATTGTCAGATTACCTATTAAAAAATAATTTGAACTAATATTATTTGATAATACATTAATTTCTGTTTTGTCATATGTTTCAGTTATATCATAAAAATTAGCATTTATTTGCTCCTTTGTATAGGTGTCTGCTTGGTCTGCTTTACTATCTAATACTGTTTGAATGTCAGATTTACTCGCGTAAAGGTCTTCTATATCATTGACTGCTCCATCTTTTACTTGCCTAATTCTATTTGCTGTAATATCAAAGATATTCATTAAGTTTTTGCTCATAATATTATATTATTAATTAGAAAATTAATAATATCATATTTTTTTATTTAATCATAAAATGTTACAGAATTTGAACGGATTTCAAGTATACATTCATGAACCATATGAATATACATCCGTTCTGGCATAATACCGGCTGGATGAGTTTCATTTCCAGTTCCATATAAAAATGCTCCATCAAGAGGTCGAATTTTTACTACCATATTTGAATTATTTTTTAAATTCATACCAGTATACGCTGCTGATTCTAATTTTTGTAGATTAAATCCGAACATAAATGCTTGTGTTTTATAGTCCTCGCTTCTAACCAACAATGGATTGTCAGCACAATGCATTAAGTGAACATATGCTTCACGAACACCTTGAATTTCTTGTGATGGAATAACTTGATTACCAATTACCAATGAAGCAGTTAAACCATATATAGGGTTATAATATCCAGAATCAACTTTATCGCCTTGTTGTGACAATGGATGATATAGCGAGTTGTATTCTTTAAGAATTGGTCCAAATGAACCCACATAACCTTTGTCTGATGTATTAGAAAATGAAATAAATATTTTATTTAATTTAGATACATTCCTTACAATAGTTGTGAATATTTCACTAGATTTAGATGTTGTTTGTTCTTGCATTGTTTCAGTTTCAAAAGTAATTGGAAGCGAACCAGTTTCTAAAATTTTTGAATATTCGGCATATAGAGAATCGTCAAGCGAATAAACCCCCGTCGCTTTAATGACTGGTTTTTTTATTGCCCAGCTGTTAGAAGTATTTGTAGCAGTGAAAAGAGTAGTTGCACCTTGTGCAATAATTGGTAGTTTAGCATCATTCACTAAATATAATTCTATGGTTATAGGACAATAAGATAGCGGTATCCAGTTTTCACAAGTCTTAAAGCATTTCAAATTCATATCATAAAATACATTAGCACTTTTACCTTTGGCAATTCCTCGTTTGTTAGAATTCGTTACACTCCTTGCAACGCTTGTTGTTGTGTTAGTTCCGGTTACTTGCGAATATGTTAAAAATCTAACATCGTTATTATTAAATGAATTTCCAAAACCTAAAACTTCATCTGCTCTTTTTGCTTCTGATGTTTTAAGTAAATCTTTCATAGCATCAGCACGAGATGTAGAATTCAAATCACACACTATTACATCTCCCATCATCACTCTCACTCTTGAAAAGAATGCACCAGCGGATATGGGGCGTAGTTCAGCTTCAGCATTGGTTGGTTCAGTATTTTCTAGTGTAAATCCTAATAATATGGTAGGAAGTGAAATCCATTGATTAGGTGGTCCAGTAATGTTAAATCTAATTACTGAATTTGTATCAGCGGTATAAGTAGAAACCGATGAAGGATAAAAGTTTTTACTTTCTTTTGAACGGACATAAGAACCGCCATCTTTTAATTTAAATCTTAAATTCTTCTCTACAAGGACATCTTCAATATCTAATGTTTCCATAACTTATATATTTAATAATAGAAAAATATTAATTATTCTATTATTAAATTAATTTATTTTAAAGTGTGAATAATCTATAACTTCTTTTTTAGATTTTTTATTTAATAGTTTTTTAGATTTATTTTTAATATTATTGTTTTCAACCTTATAATTAGGTTCGTCTTCTACAATCTTTTTAATGTCATCATAACTGACTTTCTTTTTAGGATTTATAGTATTTTTTATATCATTATTAGGCATTATATATAAGACTACAAAATTTCCTTTACAGGTTCAATGCTTCTTGATACGTCCTTGCCAGTATCACCATATAATGAGTGTTGATGATTTGTTAATGGGTTAAAACCTCCTCTATTTGATGTTATACTGCCTCTATCTAAAATACTGACTATATCTCCAAAATTTCGTAGGCTTGTGTAGTTGTCATCGTTTTTGTTTGACATTGAAATAAAAGGAGCACCGTAAGTAGTTAATCTAATATTTCTATCAGGATTTTCTTTTAAATATTTAGCACTCGCACTACTACCCAATGAATGTGAAATAACTTCACTAATATTATGGTTTTCATCAAGTATATCGCTAATATCTCTATACCTTTCACTGAATGAACTTAAACCAAATGGAATTGTAATATCACTTAAAATATCATTAATATTTGATTTAATATTAGACTTACCAAATGTCCCAGCAACATATAGTTTATTATTATCCAAATAATAACCTTTACCATTTGTATATGCTTTGTTTAATCCTTCTGTGTCAGATAAATTATTATTATATTTAGGTTTGAATAATGATTTTTCTTGTTGAATTTCATTAATTATTTTTCTATACATTTCGCTATGACCTTGATGAAGTGGATTGTATGATTTTAATTTTCCTTCTTTTAAATAATATTTATATTTATTTTTCATATATAATTAAATTATAAAATTTCTAATTAATTAATATAATGAACTTTCGTAAAATATATATTGACACACGACATAGAAATCTAAACGAAAGTGTGAGCACTTCTGACTTTGTTATAGATTTACCAGAAACACAAGAAACAGGAGCAAAGACAAAACTATACGTCCACGACAGAAAATGTAAATAATAGATTATATTTAACATTAGGAGGAATATTAACAGGAGCGCCAGTATATTATTTTATTGTAGCACCAGATAAAGGTAGTTATGTAGGTAGTGAATTAGCAACCGAATTACAAAATAAATTGAATACTGCTACTAATGGAACTGATGGAAATAGCGACTTTTTTAGTTGTAGTTATTCATTAAAAACAAATACTATAACTATAACTGTTAATTATGTTTCTTACTTTTTCATAATTCATACAGATAAAGAATTGCAAACTAACTACAGTTTTAGTGTTGATTATGACAGAAGCCACACAATGTCTATTAACAATGTTTTAGGAAACACTGTTGAAAAAATCAATTTTGCACCTGACCCTTTCGTTAGTGGGTTTGTTAATTTATTACCAATGAAAAATATTTACTTAACCAGTGATAGTTTAACTAATGGAAATCAATTAGCACCTTATGGAGTTGCTTGCGTATTAAAGAAAATTCCTATTACCGCTGGATTTGGAAATGTAATCTATGATAATGAGATTTTAATGAATGACGCTAATGATGTTTCAATGAGACATTTAAGACGCTTACATTTTAAATATGTTGATAGTTTTGGTAAAACTGTAGATTTACATGGGGCAGACAGTAGTTTTAGTTTAACATTTGTTGAGAGTTGAAAAGCATATAATAAATATTTTAATATAATTATTTATTATATACTAATTATATTAAAATATTTTAATATAAATATTTATTATATACTAATTATATGGTTAAAAATATTGAAATAGTAGATGTAGGCAGTGAAAATAATGAAGCACCTAAAGAAGTAGAAGACAGTAAAGAAGAACCTATTATTAATGAAGAAAGTAAAGAAGTAGAAACTAATAATATTATAAAGGAAGAAAATAATAAAGACAATACACCAGATAATAATATAGACGAACCACCAAAACAAGAATTAAAATCTAAAACATACTCAACTGAAAAAGTGGAATGTCCAAAATGTAAAAAATATTTAACAAAATACACTTTCAGATATCGTCATAACTGTAATGGAATACCAGTTAAAAAAGAACCAGACCCTAACAAAGTTGTTCGAAGAAAAATTATGCATCCACAACAAGCAGAAGAGTTTAAAGATGATGTCTGTAATAGAGTGAAGGATAATTTACCAAAAGTTGATGAACAAGAAATAGAAAGAAGAGTTGAAGAAAGGTTAAAACAACATATAGAAAGCACAGCAAATAAAGTGTTTGAAACTGCAAAAGACCGTTACAATAATATTAAAATGGAACGAGATAATAAAAATAAACAGAAAATTAATAATTTAGCAAATAAAATTATTTAATCTAATTATTATTATATAATGATTATTGATAAAAAACAATTGCTTATGCGTCGTAGAGAAATTTATGACAACGTTGTAAATAGAATAACAGAACCACAAAATAAAGACAAACCGAATATCAGTGATGTTATTGATAGAAAAGCAGTTTTTGAAACAAACAAACCAAAAAAGAAGAATAAATATAAATCAACTCAACATTACTATTATGAAGGAGACAACAAGGCACACCAACCTAATTACACATATTTTAAAGAATTACAAGAACAATTAGAACGTCATAGCGCTAAAAAAGATTATGCTGTATTTCAAAATAAAAGAAGATATCAAGAAGAAGCACAGGCTTATTTTAATGAAATCCAAAGGTTGGAAAGTGAAAAATTGAGACATCACCCATCAAGTGAAACAGGTAAATCATATTCAGAAATGATTAAGAAGAAGAAAGGAATAATCAATCAATTAAGAAAGGATTTTAATTTTGATTAAATTAATTAATTAGATTAATAAATATAATCTAATTAATTTAATATACTAATGAGATTAGACAATGCACAGATGAAAACATTAAAATCACAATTGAGATTAAGACCGTCTTATAATGAACTGATAAAGGAAATTACAAAGGAAGAATTTAAAAATAAGAATATAAGAGATGTAATAGACAGAAACGCTTATTATTTTCGTGATAGTCCATTAGGAACAGTGTATGATAATAATACAGTAGATTTGAGACAGCAACACTTTAAAAAAATGGTAGATGGAGAAAATCAAACAAAATATTTTGATATATCGAAGGATGATGAAATGGATGATTTAAGAGACGGTTCAATACAAACACTAAGTGCCACAATGGATGATGCAGAGGAACAACACGAACGACAAATCAGTCAAATTTCGAAAAGACTTAGTAGTGAACAAATAGCAGACCTACACCAACGAGCACAACGAGCAAGACAATTAGAAGAGAAAGATGAGTGGCAGTCAGTAGTATCATCAAAATCAAGCGACTATGATGATTTACCAGCACTGGAACCGCTTATGACACAAGACGAAGCAGTTAAACGAATTCAAGGGGCACAAAGAGGATTAACAACGAGGAAAGAAGATGAAGCAGCTAAACGGATACAAAGGGCACAAAGAGGATTAATGACGAGGAAAGAAGAAAGAATAGAGCAAAAAATGGACACCGCTGGCAGTTCATCCACATTACCAGCAAGACAAACAAGAACACATAAGGAAACCATTGACTACTCAACTGATATAAACCATTGGAAGGGAAGCACAGTAAAAGAAGAAGACATATTATTTCAATTACATTTAAGAGGAACAGGACTTACTGAAGAACAGGAACAACAATATTCAAACACAAAGAAAAAAGGTAAAGGTAAAAAAGAAACCGGTAGAACTTATTTAGTTGGACTGGTGGAGAAACTTATAAACAGCGGAAAATGGACAACAGAAGTAAATGATGAATTGTTAAGAAAAAGAATGAATGATTGGAAAGATATGAAAGGAAAAGGCAAGGCAACAAAGGAAAAATAGATAATTTTACATAATTTATCAATAATTATATAAAATGATTAACAACCACAAGCAAGAGTTAAGGAAACGCCCTACTTATGATGAAATGCTTAAACAAGCAATCACAAGCAAAATGAAAACAACAGTTATATTGAAGAAATACAAAAAATATATGTTATTGAATAATTTTGATTTTGATAAAATGGATTTAATGAATTATAAAAATAAAGAAAGATATATGAACGCAAAAGTTATGATGGCAGACAAGGCAACACAAACGCTTAACAAAGAAAACAAGGCAACACAAACAGACCTACCAAATGATAAAGCGACACAAACTTATAATTTTGATGATGAGACAAAAATATTAGGCGGTTCTTCAAAGAGTTTCAAAAGCAAACTGATAACCAAGGCTGAAGCAGAAGCATTAGCATTTACATATGACCCTGATTTATATGATGACGACGATGATGATGATGATAAAAAGGATGATGATATTGATAAATATAGAAAGAAATTATTTATTTTGATGAGGATTATAGAATTTATGTTGAGGACGGGTTTTAGTATAGGACAAATAGTAGCACATTTAACATATCACACTACATTAACTACAATTCAAGGTTCTGAGTTATTAGTTAATCTGACAATGAATTCATTAGTAACATCATACGATATAGCAACTGCTATAATGAATTGGTTGAATACAAATGTTAGTGAGGAAGTTGAGTTAAACACTTCCCCGCCTATTAGCGTTAATAGTTCTCCACCTATCACTGTTAATAGTTCTTCAACGCATACTGTTAATTCATCATCATCAGAAGAAAATTCTAATTATGAAATAGCACCACCAACAGAAATACCTATTCCTACTGATGCTGAAAGTGAAAATGATGTAGATAAGGATAAAGATAAGAATAAAGAAAAACAAGAAAATAATAATAATAATAATAAATAATAATAATAAAATAAAATAAAAATTAAAATACCAGAATTTGTAAAAATGCCTTAAAGAAATAGCGACTTTATTCTATAAGATAAATGCCATTCTATAGCAGACACTCAGATGATGGAAGCGATAGATTGTTAGGAGGAATACATGATGAAGATGATTATAATGACTTTATGAATATGTTATTTATGAATAGTAGTTTTGCTGATGACATTGAAAGACATTATAAAAGTTCAGATGCTGATGTGTTGCCAAGTCCTACTGATAGCGAAGAAACAAAAGAAAATAAAGAGAAACAATATCAAAAGGATTATCATAAAAAATACTTTCAAGAAAAACTTAATAAACCTTATACATGTAATATTTGTGGGAAATCAATGGCCAACAGTTCTAACAAATCAAGACATGAAAAAAGTAGAAAGTGCCAGAGTACTAAAAGTAAAGTCTAATTGGATAATATTAATTTAATTTTAATTTAATTAATATAATCCAATTTCAATATATGAGTAAACTAAGTAATGAGGAGATAATGAGCAATATCTACTATGATTTAGAAACAGGATATGGTTCTAAACAAAGCTTATACAATCAAGCAAAAGAGAAAGGAGCAAGTGTAACATTAGAAGAAGTGGCAAAGTGGTTGAAGAAGCAACCTAACAAGCAAATAAAACCGTATCAGAATTATAACAGTTTCTTAGTGCCATATGCCAGAGCAGAATTTCAAATAGATATTATGGATATGAAAATATTTAAGAAAGAAGATGAAGAACGCTATGCATTGATTGTAATAGATGCTTTCAGTAAATTAGGTTTTGTGTATCCAATGTTTCAAAGAGACAGTCCAAATGTTTTGAAAGGTTTGAAAGAAGCATTTAAAGTTATGGGTGAGCCTGTGGAAATCTTTTCTGATGATGATGGAGCATTTAAAGCAGAAGTAAAGAAATATTTAGATGATTTAGGTATAATACATAAAACAACGCTAACACATGCCAATATTGTGGAGAGATTGATTAGAACGATGAAAAAAGGAATAGGAGACAGAATACACTTTACTAAAGGTAGATGGACTGATATGTTGAAACCTACATTAAAGAAATATAATAGCGCTATTCACTCATCAACTGGAATGAAACCAAATGAAGCGCATGATGATGACAACAGAGCAAATGTAAAAGCAAACCTTACACTGAAGCAAAAGCATATGAGGAAATATCCTAAATTATCTGTTTCAGACACAGTGAAAATATACCAAAAAGGAAAAGGTAATTATACATCGAGGAAAGAGACCAACCCAAAGTGGACAGAAAGGAAATACAAAATAGAAAAGATAGAAAAAGATATAACATTACAAACATACTATGTCTTGGAAGGATTGAAAAAGCATTATTTGCGCCATGAATTATTACTAATTGAAAATTGAAAATTAAAAATAATAATTTAGACTGATAATTAGTTATTTAGTTCTTAGAATTTTTTGACTTTAAAAAGACTTAAAGAGAAAAACCATAATTAAATTATATAGATAATAATATGAATAGAGATTTACCGCCAGATGAAAACACTAAAATAGTTAAGTATCTTCTTAAAGAAAATTTAGGAGAATACAAAGTAAATAATAAAGGTAAAAAACTTAAAACCATAATTATAGGAAACAACCAGTATAGATATAATCCAGAAAAACCAATAAGCAATAGATTGAGTAAGAGACTTGAAGCAGTAAAGAAAACTAATGACTACAAAGCAAATCAAATCAGAGAAAGAGTAGGAGCAAGAACGGTTTTAAAACATGCTATTAAGAAAAAAGCAGTAATAACAGAAGAAAGAAGCGCCTTTAGAGCATATGCCAACGCCTACACAATTTCAAACATTCATTTAAAAGAGTTGAACGGATTGACTTATTTTAATTATCAATTTGACAAACTTAATGAATACTTGAAAGAGAATAGAGGAATGAAACTTAATGCTACAATAAATATGAAAGTTATGAACTTATTTGATGAGGAGAGAAACGTAACAGTTAGGACAAGGTCGTACACTATTGTAAATGAAGAGGATTTAAGGAATGCTTTGAAAAGAATGAGACCTGATGTTGAAACAAGAATTTTAGATATGGCTTTGTATCAGTCAGGATTAATAATTAGCAATATTAATAATATTCATATCATGTATAATAAATATAATCCGACTAGAGCTGGCAAATATATTGAACTTCCAGAATGGATTAAAAAGAAAAAGGCATGTATCAATATTAAAAATCAAGATGACAAGTGTTTTAAATATTCTATTGAGTGTGGATATTGTAAAATTTGTGATAAAGCACACCCTGAAAAGATGTTTCATTACAAGAAGATAGAAAGTGATTTGATTTTTGATGGTGTGAGTTTTCCTGCTAATAATAATGATATAGATATATTTGAAGAAAATAATAAATCAATATCCATTAATGTTTATGAAATTGATGATAATGAACAAATTGTTATTAGTAGAAAATTGAAAAATACAGATGCTTCTTTTCATTTTGATTTATTAAGAGTTGATGATGAGGATTGCAGTCATTATGTGTATATAAAAAGTTTGAGCAGACTTATTAATAATCAAAAAAGTAATCATAATGGTAAGTCCTATTTTTGTAAATATTGTAATCATGGATTTAGAAATGAAGAATTATTAAATAAACATTATGATAGTGGATGCATGGAAGTTGATGGTCAACAAATAGTAATGCCTAAGCCTTATGAGAAAGTTAGTTTTAAGCATCACTTCAAAAAGTTAAGATGTCCTTTTGTTGTATATGCTGATTTTGAATGTTTGACAGAGGAACTGAAAAAACCTGATGAAGATGAAGATAAAAACACTTTTTCTTATCAAGAGCATAAACCATGTGGTTTTATGCTTAATATGGTTAATGCTGTTGATAATACAAATTATGAATTTATGTATCGTGGTAAAGATGCTGTTGATGTGTTTTGTCAAAAACTTAATGAGATTAGGGCAGAAGTAAAGGAGAAGATGGGAGAAAACGAAAAAATAGACATGACTGACGAAGACAAAGAAGATTTTAAACATGCTAAAAACTGCTTTATTTGTGGGGATAAGTTTAGAATGAACTATAAGAATGCCAAGGAAGCAGAGAAATATAGAAAAGTTAGAGACCATTGTCATTTTACAGGTAAGTATAGAGGTTGTGCTCATAATGTTTGCAATCTTAATTTTTGTAATAGATATTTTAAAATTCCTGTATTCTTTCATAACATGAAAAATTATGATGGTCATTTAATTATTCAAAATGCGGATAAATTAAGTAACAACAATAAAATAGGTGTCATCGCTCAGAACAGTGAAAAATTTATTAATATCAGTTTTGAAAGTTTGAGTGTTAAAGACACTTTTGGGTTTTTAACTGCTTCATTAGATAAGTTAGTTTCAATGAGTAAGTATGATAATACAGATGAAGAAGATAAAAGTAAATGGTTATTGCGTGAAAACTGGAAAGATAATTTTAGGTTCAGTAGTAAAAATGATGTGATTAAGAGTGAGAAATGTCTAGATTTATTAACTGATAAAGGCGTTTATCCTTATGACTACATGAATTCATTTGATAAATTTGATGATGAGCAATTACCGAGTAAGGATGATTTTTATAGTCAGTTGAGTGAAGAAGGTATAAGTGTTAACGACTATGAAAGGGCAAAAATTATATGGAAGCATTTCGACATTAAGAATATGGGTGAATACCATGATTTATATTTGAAAACTGATGTATTATTATTGACTGACATTTTCGAAAATTTTAGAGATGTATGTATGAAATATTATGGATTGGACCCTGCTTATTATTATACATTGCCTAACTTTGCTTTTGATGCTATGCTTAAAATGACTGGTGTAGAGATTGATTTAATATATGACCAAGAAATGTATGAAATGATAGAAGCGGGACTTAGAGGCGGGATGTGTATGGTTTCTACTAAAAAAGTTGAAGCAAATAATAAATACATGGGAGAAGAATATGATAAAAATAAAGAAAGTAGTTATATTAACTATTTTGATGCTAATAATTTGTACGGGTTAAGCATGATACAAAAACTGCCATATAAAAATCTAAAATGGGATGATACATTAAAAGAAGAAGACATTATTAATTATAAGAATAATAATATTGGATATATTCTAGAAGTGGATTTAGAATATCCTAAAGAATTACACGATTTACACAATGACTATCCAATGGCACCTGAGGTTATGAATGTTAAAGCCGACATGCTGTCAGATAAACAAATTGAAATTTATGAATTTTTAAATCATAAAAAACCTACGGATGAGAAAACAAATAAATTAGTATTGAATTTAAATGATAAAGAAAAATATGTAATCCATATAAGAACCTTACAATTTTATTTGAAGCAAGGGTTAAAACTTAAGAAAATTCATAGAGCAATTAAATTTGAACAAAAAGAAGTTTTAAAACCTTACATTGAGTTTAACACTGAGAAGAGGAAGAATGCTAGAAATGATTTTGAGAAAGATGTTTATAAATTGATGAACAATGCCATATTTGGAAAAACAATGGAGGATAAGCGAAAACATTTAGACTTTGAGGTTGTGAGTGATGAAACTAGATATATGAAGTGTGTAAGTAATCCTAACTTCAAACATAGTCATATCATTAATGAAAATTTGGTTGGAGTTGAAAAGCAAAAAACAAAGTTGAAACTAGACAAACCTATATTTATTGGGATGAGTATTTTAGATTTGAGTAAGCAACACATGTATAAATTTTATTATGACGTTATGAAGCCTAAATATGGAGATAATATTAAAATGGTATATACTGATACTGATAGTTTTGTATTTCATACTAAAACCAATGACATTTATGAAGACCTGAATACAATTAAAAAAGAAATAGATTTTTCAGATTATCCTAAGGAACATAAATGTTATGATGAGAATAACAAGAAAGTATTAGGTAAATTTAAGGATGAATTAAAAAGTAAAATAATAACAGGGTTTATAGCTCTTCGTCCTAAATGCTATGCTTACTCAGTTTATGGTGATGATAAAAAATATAAGAAATGTAAGGGCATAGCAAAAGGCACAGTAAGACGTCAAATGAAATATGAAGAGTTTGAGACGGTTTTAAAAACTAATGAGGTTATACATAAGTCATTTAATAGTATTAGAAGTAAAAACCACAGAATTTTTAGTATAACAACTAAAAAAATTGCTCTTAGTAGTTATGAAAACAAAAAATATTGGATAGATAGTATAAACTCACTTGCTTACGGCCATTATAAAATACATTCTTTGAAAACGACTTAAAGAAATATTGACTTAATATATTAAGATAGAAATGAATGATACAGAAAGTGAATATAGTGATATAGAAAGTGTGTATAGTGAATTTAGTGATACTGTCCATGAAGATATTGATGTTAAAAATATATTGAAACAAAAGTTTATTAATTACAAATGTAAAGACTGTGAGATGCTAAAGTTAACAATTCAACAGGGTTTTATAGATGGTGTTAGTAATAATATTTGTCAATGTATGATATGTGATAATTGCAATAAAATTTTAAACAAACTTGATAATATGAACAACAGAGATTTTGATATTAGAAATGTTAAGAATATTGATGATGATTTAGAAATATTTGTTTTTATTGAAATGAATAAGTTCTTGACTGAGGAAGAGTTTTATAATTTATTATATAAGGGCGATGATGAAGGAAATACTAATGTTTTTATTGTTAAGTACTACAGAATGGTAAAAAGATTATACAATATGTCTTTTAGCATTAAACGTTTAAAATATGAAGCACGGAATGACAATGACTTTGATTTTTTAAGTTGTGAGTATGATTTAGATGAACTTAGATACACAGCAAGACATGCAATTCGTGTAATGGGCTGGTTTAAAAAGGAAATAGGAAATAATATTTATAATGAAAAAACGAATTAAAGAAGAATTTTATAATGAATTAGAATAAAGTTGAACTCATACTATGATTATCACATGTAAAATGTTATATGTTATAATTGTAATATATTTATCGTTTGTAAAGATTGAATTATTATAATTTGCTTATCTCTTTCAAAGTGCGTTGTTTAGACTTGGCATGCTCTTTTGATTTTTTCGTGCTTTGGCTGTTTGTTTTTGTTTTGTTTGATACTCTTGTGATATTTTTTGTTGGTGTGTTGCTTTGTTTTTTGTTGATGTGTGTTTTTGAGTTTGGGTTCTTTGATGATTTAGAGTGTTGCTGTTTTGTTGGTATGCTTGATTGAATTATTTAATGTTGCATGCTGTGATTAAATATTTTTGTTGTTGGTTGTGATTATTTATTTTGTTTGCTTGTTGTTCTGGATTTTGTTTTCTGTTTGTTGTGTTGCTGTTGGAAAAAAATAGTAGAAAGAATAATTCTTTGAATTCTCCTTTTACTATTTTTCCCCCCCCCCCCCAACCCCCCGCTCTTTTTTTGGACTTTTTGCCCCTAATTGAATCATCACTTTTTCGATCATCATGCGACCGCTACTTTTTAGATTCTTTGCCCCTAATTGTTCGATCATCATTGGGGGGGCTGCCGCCCCCCCCAACTCCCCCGCTATATTTTAGACTTTTTGCCCCTGATTGAATCATCACTTTTTCGATCTACAGGGATTAGTTTGCCCGTATTTTAATCCTCACTTGTACCATGAGGCCGCAGAGGAACTGATGACCCCCCCGCTGCTTTTTTAATATATTTTTGGCCCCAATTGAATCATCACTTTTTCAATCATCGTGGGGGGGGCTGCCGCCCCCCCCAACCCCCGCTATCTTTTGGACTTTGTGCCCCGAATTGAATCATCACTTTTTCGATCATCATGCGACCGCTGCTTTTTAGATTCTTTGCCCCTAAATTTTTTGATCATCATGGGGGGGCTGCCGCCCCCCGCCAAGGGGGGCTGCCGCCCCCCCCAACCTCCCCGCGCCTTTAATCGAATCCTCACGTTTACCATGAGATGCGGGAAGCCAATTTGCTGGTGATGCTGGGGATGTTGGCTGGACATGCGGGGGATGTTGAAAACGATGCTGATGATGTTGACGGACGCGAAAAATACGCACATTTTGCGAGAAAATGCTGTAATTGACGGAAAACAAACAAACTCCTGAAATAAAACAAAAAACAATCCCAAATTAAATCTCGACCCATATACAACTTTTTGGGGATCGCCAGCTAAGACTTCTCTTGTGACTATGTTGGGCCATTGTGCCAGAATGTACTGTAGCCCCAGGACGTACCCCAAAATCCTTGGATGAAGAAGCTCCGGTCACTGCTTTTCAGACCTCCAATCACCGGCCGAGCATGTCTGCGAAAGACAGGGCCTACCCCATGCTGCCCCGGTGGTTGAGTGGCTGCCTCAAGTGCGTCGATTAGATTCGATTGGCACAAGTGGATGGACAAATTCCTGCCTGCACCAGTTGGGATAGATGAAACACCGTCAATACTGGGATAAGCCACCTACCATACCAACTGGTGCGGAGTAGATGTTGCCCATGCACGGTCGGAATCGGACTCGATCTTCTTTCCGTGCATTCCCCAAAACAAGGCCTTAATAAGGCCGCGTTAGGGTCATATTTTGGGGAAGGTGGTTAGGGTGGTGGAATCCTAGTCCGGGGAATTGGCCACCCTTTGGTGCTGGTGTTTTGTGTCAAATATCTCTTTACAACCACCAAACAGAAAGTGCCCTGAAAAAAGACGCATCCATGTTTTTCCATAACCCACGGCAGCCAAGAAGTTTGACTCGACACCTTTTGATTTCAGAAGGGGTCGCCATGGGAGCCGTGCTTTTTTGCAGGTAATAAGAACAGCAAGAAAAAACACAACCATCAATATCCAAGCCCAAACAACAAAACAACAAGTATTGCAAACTTGAAGGGGAAGGGGAAGGGGCTTGTGGGGGGTCTGCAGTCTTGTGTTTTGTGATTTGTTTGGTTTCCCCGAGGTTTTGCTGCATTTCACGCCAAAGTGCAAGACTCCTCGATAAAACCAAAGCAAACAAGAAAGCCAACAACCAAGATTGCAGGCCCCAAGGCGGTAGGCCCAAGGGGGTTAGGGTTTGCAATCTTGTTTGTTTTGTTTTCATGGCAGTTTGGTTTTCTTGCTTTTTGCACTTTGGGATGATGTCCAGCAAAACCTCAAGAACACCAAACGACGTGAAAACCATGAAACACGATTGCAGACCCCAAGCGGTTAGGCCCAACATTAGAGTCTGCAATCTTGTTTCTTTTTGGTTGTTGTTTTCAGCCCAAAGTGCCACCCTTGAGAAAGCCAGTGAGAGAACCACAAAGAAAGACTCCATGGCGTTTTTCGGGTCACATGAGGTTTGCTCTGCAGAAGATTGAAATATCCGCCATATTCTAACAAACCTTGCAACAGGGTTTCTTGCAACATACAAGTTGCATTGTAGAGTTCTTTCGATGTAGAGATGTATTAGTGTGGTTGATGAAAAAAAAGATGTATCATTTGTAACTGGAGGTCATGAAGCGTATGATGTGGGCAGAACTGTTTGATGTGTTCTCTTATTACCTAGCGGTTGCCTACCTCATTTTGACCTTTTGGGGTCCCTAGAGTGTAAAAGGCATATGTTTGCTGTCCGTAGCATGTATCCAACATATTCCTACCATACGTCGCATGTTTGCTACAATTCTATCACATATTGAGCACACCCCTCGGCCCCTAGCATTTTGCGTTGACTTTCCAACATATGCCTTACGCTCATCTATCATACCTAACATGTCCTTGTATTTGTTTTTGGCAGAAGAGTGCACATGCCTATCATTTGCTCAGCATATTCAACAGACCCCTAGTGTAGATATCTATGTAGCGTGCTCCTACTGTATTTGAAACATGCACCTAACAAACATGCTTCTGTTTCATGTAGTTTTCGTGTTCACCTACTTATCATGTGTCATATGTCCGGCATGTGCTTGTTCTAGTGGTATGTGTAGCAGCTTTCGAAGCATGCCCAGGAACTATCCAGCCAAACACGGTGACTCCCTTTTGCCTGCTTTCAAGCAGCCACGATATTTGTACAATCTCAGACCACTATACTTAAGCTTGAAAGGCATTTTGCTTTGCAACAACACAGCCCCCATGGCGCTCCGGCCTCTTTGATTTTCAGGTCCCAAAAACAGCACCAAGTACCCATGGGGATCCCTTTGATGCCCTACAAGTTGACAAGACATGGTGAGTCTGCAGCAAACACGTACACGTATGCTTAGAAAAGGAACTATTGCGGTGCGACAAAGTCCATGCGCAGGTCAGCATCGGTTGAGTCCGGAGGATGATGCTAAGCAAGGGAGGCTCCCCGTTACGAGGCTAAGGGGTTCTTGCACGCATTAGCATTGTCCGCTGGATGTATCTGAAGCCAGCAAGAATTTGGCCAATCCGACCTTTTATTTTCAAGGCTTCAGTCCATGTCATGGGTTTGGGGTAGCATCCTGTGGGAAGCGCGGCCTTCGGAAAAGGGACCAGATTTGCAAGAAGCAAGAGCCGACGGCAGAGGCGCAGATTGCCAATGCTATCGCACACCTTGTCAGCCTGGATTCCCTCCTGATTGAGCTCCTACCTCCTGATGCTCCGAGAAAAGAAGACGATCTGACCCACAAACCTGTCAGCATATTGACTGCGGACGAAGAGCGCAAGCAGTCAAATGGAAGAACAAGCTTCTCTACCAGCATCAGCTGCGAGCCTTCCTGAATCGAGACGAGCATCACTGATCTCAGAACGATTCGCTGGCTGCGAACAAAGCAGAACCGCGCTTGGCCATGTCAGCAACGAAGAAGCCGTTCGACGGTTACAACTTTCCGGATGAGGTTGCGCATTTGCTGAAGGCATACCGGCATGCCTGAGCACTGTACTCCCCTGAGTGGAAGCCCCAAAAGAGCGTCCAACACACCAGGCTGTTTTACTCTACTCGGCTGGGAATTCAATTTCTTGGGTTATGCGCCAGTTCAGGGACAAGGGAGCCTGCAGACCCCACCGCACACACACGTACACATACCCCTGGGTTTTCCCATGAAGACGACGTCCATTGTGAGCTCGTGGTCCCTCTAAAAGTGGTACCGGATTTCACGAGGTATGCCATGTTTTTCAAGCCTGAGGCGAGAACCTTTGCTCCTTGCTGCCGGATGGCGACAGGCGCAAAAGCCGTGGACCTTCGCTGGTGTGGCTACAGCAACCAGGTACAAACTCACCATGTAAAAAGCATGACCTTTTCCACCAGAAAGGGAAGCCGAGCCTATTTTGTTTTGTCGGGGGGTGGGGGGGAGGGTCGGTGTGCGCGATGGTCGAAGAAGGCCTGCAATGAGGCGTGCATGAACCATAAATATGTCAGGTGTGGGAAAACAGCAGGCAGGGCGCTAGGCGTGGTTGTAGCGGGTTGCCCTTTTTAGGCCCCTTTTTTAAGTGCTCCAACTGATGCTCTCGGGAGGAGGAATCCAAATGGCACATGTAGGGGGTTCTAGTTTTTAACTTTCTGAGCTGCATTCTCCGGAATTTAAGCCCCGGATTAGTTTTTTTCCCACTATAAGCCCCCAAAAACAGACCTTGTGGACCTTGATCGGGGTGGGGGGGGGCTTTGATCCAATTTGGCATTACATCGACCAACACGAAACCTAGGGTCCCGTTTAGAGGAAAACTGTCTTCCAAGGACCCCTTTGTTTCCATGCGGGAGGGCAAACCAACTTGCTGATTTCAGTCAATTGGCGCACTGAGCAAGTCACCCAATGGGATACTTCAAATCTCCGGGTTCTCGACAGATCGCCTCCAGCTGGGTCCGAAATGGTCCCTTGCCACGGACCGACATTGGATGGGTCCGAAATGGTCCCGTACGTTTGAGGATGTCGACATGGACCCATGGATGGTCCCAACCCAAGCAACTTGCGTGCAGCCGGGCTGAGAAACCCTGGGGTCATGACTTTGAGCTTTTCTGGAGGTTATCAAAGTCAGAAGATGGGGTTGTTTCCCTTTCACTTGAAGTTGGGGGGTGTCGGCCAGAACCCGCAGGCTTTCCTTCTCAGTGTTCTTCAGCATCACCGAGAACGGGGAGCTGGACACCACCGAGCCGCCGGAGATGTGCAGGAGCGACCCCCCTGCCGCTGGCACGCGCGTCTGAGGCCGTTGCGGATGTTCCGTGTTGTTACAGTGAAACAAAAGTGGGGAGACAGCCACTCAAAACATCTGCTTTTGAGTGTTTCGTGGTTATTCGTGGCTATTTTATTTGTTGCTTGTGTTCTTCATTTGCTTGATGTGACATCAACGCAGTAACTTGGGTGCCATTTGCACGGCGTATCAGTCAACAAAGTATCGGATGGGGCTCTTAGCTTTTTGTTGAAAATCCAGGGCGGCTCCCTAGGTTTTGGTGATTTCCAAGTTCCACGTGGATTCGCGCCGCGATCCGTAATCCCGCCAGGGCAGTGATCCGCACGAGGGCGAAGCTCAGCTACGACGTCGCCGGGGACTCAGAAAGCGGCAGCTGATTCGTCCTTGGTCGTCCAACAAGTTAAGGGTCTTGGAGACCCTTCCATCGGGGTAGCTGGGATCCACTGGAGAAATATTGATTTATTGACTGCCAAAGGCCTCTGCTTGGCTAAGGTCGACAGCTTACTTGCAGGCTCGACGCCGGACACCGCAGATGGATTTCGGGTATGATGGGTGGTTACAGGGTGATTCTCCCTCTCTCTCTCGCTCGCTCGCTCACTCCCTCTCTCTCTCTCTCTCTCTCTCGCTCTCTCTCTCTCTCTCTCTCTCTCTCTCTCCCCACCCTTTGTTGCGTGTTAGCTTACGCTGCCCGAATGCAAGTGACGTGTTGATGCTTTTGAAGGGAATTTGCTTAAATCCAGGTAAGCTTGAGAGTGCTGAGTGACCCTATGGTTCTTATGATATGCGTTGAAGCTTTTTGATACGGAGAAGCATGAGGGCCCTCACGCCTCCACAGCGGTCCTCACCATTCGCCTTATGCCAGGCGAAGTGCACGAGTCCTGTCTGGGCCTAAGCCTTTCGGGCGCGGAAGAGGCGTTGAGGGTAGCCTTCTCCGGTGGCTTAGGGTGGTTGAAGAACAGACCACCTTCTCAAAGGGGGTTCCATATCCCAATTTGGACACAAAGTCATTTCCAGCATCACGCTCCAAGTCATCAATCACAAGGACACGTGTTGTGGGGTTTTGAAACGGCAAGGGAAACCTTCCCCATGGTCTCGGGTGTTATTCAAGGGTCCTGGAAATCAATAACTGACCCAAGCGTGACGCGAACAATCAAGTCCAAACATGGACTGAGACTTTTGGGAGGTTGTTTGGCTTCCAAAGAAGTCTGAACTCTCTGGCGAGCGGGGAGCCTTCATCCTAGTTTGCAAGGGTTCAAAGGTGAGTTTGATCAAGGCAAAGGGCAGCCAAGAGTGCTGTCCACTTTTTCTTGACTGAACAACATGTAGTTGACATGTTGGTTGTTTTTGTTTGGTGCTGCTTTGGCAAAATCCCAAGGACAGTGAGACAATCCCAAGGAACAACAGGGAGGACAATGTACCCAAAAGGCATAGACAACCTAACATACGTGGCCATGATCAAACCTTGAAACAGTTGCGGCCCCACCCATTTGGAGTGGCCTTCGGGACTTGGTGCTTTCAAAAAGGTGGGCCCTCTCTATTCCACGGGCCTCAACAACGTCAGCAAGTCGACAAGCTCTGCACCTTCCGAACCCTTGGTCGAAGGGCAACTGATCAGCTGAAACTTGAAGGGCAAGGCTGAGTTTCAATGCAGACGGTGTTGTCAGGCTCTGGTTGTTTTGACATGAAATCGGGCTCTGGTTGTTTTGACATGAAATCGGGGTGTCAACCCTGCGCCATTGTGTGAAACACAGAAACTCAGCCATGTGGTTTTCTGAGATCCCTGAACCAAGCTATTGATCAGGTAGCCCTTAATTTGTTAGTTTGCGGTTGGGACTGGAATTGAACCCCTGGTTCTTCTAGACTAGGTTCCCCAGTAGTGCCCTTTTGGAGGATTCCCTTACTAAAATAGACTACTGAAAAAAGCATACCTTATTCTAACCTCTCTGCTGAAGGGACCTAGTAGAGGGTCAAAGTTGACCCCAACACACCATCAGAGCACCGGACCCGAACCACCAATTTGTGCCCACCAGGTTTGTCTTGCTGAGGCGCCGGCCTCCCCCCAGAGCTCCTGCGGGATGTGCGGACGCTGGCAGCGGTTACGGCCGCCTGGGGCCCCATCCGAGCAGGAGATGCAACGGATCAAGGGTTCACCCTTGGATGTCCCTGAGAGAACCACGGGACCCCTCCATTTGCTTAAAACCGC
This sequence comes from Effrenium voratum, assembly GCA_963377175.1. Classification (NCBI taxonomy): domain Eukaryota; class Dinophyceae; order Suessiales; family Symbiodiniaceae; genus Effrenium; species Effrenium voratum. Next base: position 411,459 of record CAUJNA010003333.1, read on the forward strand.
CGTTTTATGTTCTCCTGTTGGTTTTGAAGGGAATCTATCACTACTGGAAATATAGTCTATTTTTTGCAGTGGGCTGAAGCAAATGGAAGGACCCCTTAATGAGAACCCCGGATCTATAAACCCCACTTTCAGAGCGCAGGTCAACATCGATCAGAGAAGCAAAGATGTTCTTGTGAAGCAGCGGTGCCTTTGCTTTGAACAATGAGCGTTTTCAGGATGTCTCAGACTAATGTGGCCTATCTATTTTGCGTGAGACGTAGGGCAAGTGAGTTGGACTGGGGGTGCGTATTGTTCGCACAAGTGGACCGCTCGCTCCACATGGTGGATTCACATTTTTTATCGCCTTGTTGCAGCCACTGAGTTTGATTGGTGTGGCCAATTTGGGATTCGGTCAGCATATCGACGTAAAGCACTCGGAAACCGCACATTTTGAGCATGGGGCAAGTCAGGAATGCTTCTGAGGCTCCAGGAAGCTAAGGACCCTTTGGGAGAGAATGTGGATGGACGAAATCCTGCACCACCTAAGAGGGCCCTGGAGGGATGATTCCCCTGTAAAGACCAACAAACAATGGTTTCCCATGGTTTCCAAGTGGTGCGAAATGGATTTTGTCCATCCACAGTATGTTGATGACCTCTTTAAACCGGCACCCCTTGTGGTTGCAAGCCTTTGCAGCACGCTGCTCCAAGGCTAGCCAAGCCAGACATTCACGCGCTTGGAGTTGACGGGGTGTTTGCCCAACCCCAAAACCCGTAGAAATGGCTCCCAGGTGTACAGTAGGCCTAAATATTGCAAGCTTGGATGTGGTTCGCTTGCCACCTCATAGGAATCCAGCGCATCTCTTGAAAGAGGGTTGTTCTGTTGCACAATTCGACCCTCAACAAATGGTGTCCGTCCAGTGGCAATATTTAGAGATCGCTCCCCCATGTTGAGGAAATCCACTGTATAATTTTTGAAGGAACGTCTGTTCAGCTTGGTTTAAAGGGACGCTAACTGGAACACTCTGAAATTTTAAGTTTTGACACAGGACCCCTCAATGCTCAAACAAACTTTTGTTGCCATTTTGGAAATGGCCCGTTTGACGGCAATGGGCCTGGTTCCCGGGCCTGGTACTCGCTTCATGCTGAATTTTACTAAGGGATGTGTTCATTTATGCCCACCACTTATTATATTCTGACACATCCCTACCCATTTGTGTGGCTCGCCTTTGACGCACGGCATTGTGAGGTGCTCAACTCTTAAAAAGTCAGCCATAAGCCCAAGGGCCGTCAAGGTGCGCCGGCGCCTGCGCAGCGAGCACGGCGCCATGGTGCTGGAGAGGCGCTCCTCGAACCGCGCTCCTTGAACCGCGCACCGAGTCGTCCTGCGTTGGTAGGCACGAAAAAACACGCACTGCGGCGTTCCGTGGCACCAAGCTGTCGTCTAACCTTTTCGGGTTGGCTTCCCAATGGTCTTCCTCAGGTTGTCTAAACATCTTGAAAGCATCATTGAAACTAGGGCTGGAACTAGGGTTGGAGCAATTGTTCAAACTACTGATCCCTGGTGGTGACCTTGTCGATTTTGTACTTGTTAGATATCATTTTATTCACATCAACTAGTTGTTAAACTGATTTACACCATGGGTCAAATCAAAGCTTTGCGCAACCCGGGATTGAGCCCATGAATTTGAATAGGGGCTCAACAGTCAGGCACTGGGTGGCTGTTGTTTCCTTTTTGACCGAGAGGGTGGCGTTGATTGTAGCATGGCGCCGGTTGGAGCTTGCCGTGATTTTGCAGAGTTTTGGATTGCTTCTTTGGTTCGGTTCATTGTGAGTTGGGGGCGGGGGCTGCAAAGAACAACGGTTCTGGTGGGGAAGGATATGCTTCGCCGGAAGGGATCCACAAAGAGGACAAGAACAGCTCTTTCCATGGCAGAGCTTGAGGTGGACAATCACGCATTCTCCAGGGATTCTCCGGGGATTTGCAGGAGGCAAGATATTTTCTGAAATCTCCTTCCTGCACCTTCATTTGAACACTTATTTTTTTTCGACGTGGTTTGTCACACTTTTCTGGCGGACTGAACAAATAGGGGCCGTTTGGGCCGAGTTGGAAAGCAAGTGCCCGATTCGATGGAAAAGGGTCGTGGCTATCCTTGCAGGCTGTTGTTTTGATGGACGGCCCAACTGAGCTCGTTCTGTGTGATCCTGCAATTCTAGATTTGACCACTTTTTGAGATTTGCGTCCGTTTTCGGTTTTTTGCGCCCGTTTTGCGGATTTGTGCGCCCGATTTGCGGCATTTTTGGGGCGCAATTTTGCGCCAAAAAAGGCAAATGGTCAGACCAAAGGCCACTTCTTGCTTCCAATTCCTGTCCCTGAGCTGGCTCCACTTCTTAACGGCACGAAATTCAGGATTTGCAACAAAGCTAGGCGGTGCCTAGAGCCGCAGGCTCAGATACCCCGAAAATGATTCACAGGAAACGCACTGTTCTTACAAAATGCGTTCGTTTTTTCAGGCCACTTCCAGCAAAAGTAGTCAATGTCCCAATTGAACAAAAATAAGTGACCGCTTGACACTGCAGGTTTGATATTTCATTAGATGTTTTAGGTTCGCAAGGTGACTTTTGAGGGCACAGCTGAGGTCGATTTCCTGAGGCGGGCTTTCCATGAAACATGTTGGGTGACCCACAGTAGGTTGCACCCAATGGATACTGCCTTCTCTTTTAAACAGGGTTCCTGCGTACCCAGAGCTCGAAGGCTGACTCCCCGCTCTGTTCAACCCGTTTTGTGAGGATCCCTGAGAAAGGGTAACGCGTTTGACCGATTCCTCTTGTCATGCCAATCTTGTCCCATGCTGTATAGAAGCTGAAGAACCCAAATCGAGGGTTCTTTCTTCTCATGGCAGTCCCCCAAGTGGAGTTGACCCTTTTCAAGGTAGACTCACCTGGGTGATGCTCCTTTTACAACAGGGTCAACGCGGTAGGTGAGCCAAACAAAGTGAACTTGGACGGACCCCCTTTCAGGCAGCCTTCCACTCCCTGCAAAAGCTTCAACATAGCTCTGGTTGAATTCCATCTTCTTGACCTTTGGGTGCAAGGGATATGCCTAACACAGGCCTGTAGATGCCCCGTGGCCTGGGTGAATCCCACCACGATTTTGCTGACGAACATCTAAGCAAGCATTTGGGCGAGACTGAAGACGAGCGCCACCGAACCGAACGGAAGGAGTAGCACCTCTTTTCAGCTGGACGAGCATGGCCGTGTTGTTGGCATGGTCGGGATACCCAGATGCTTTCCAGTTTATTCAGCTACCATTGCCAGAACCTGGCCTTTTGACTGTTTGCCTGTTAGATTTGCCCTTCAACCAGCAAAGGGTCAACGTGATTTGCCTCAGCGAACAGATGTTTGTGCAAGGTAGTTCTTTCGAGATGCTTTGTCTTGCTCTTGGCTTTGATGTATCGCAATCCAGAAGGGGGATTTGAGGGAGACTTATTTTTTTTCTTGCGTGTGTAATTGCAATATGTACACACAACATGAGTTTGCGTATTAGTATGTGTAATGTGCGTCCACGTTAACACCTACATCTAGATGTCATTGCCTTGGCGTGAACCCATGCCTTGTTGTAGCGGGATTTTCCGCCTTCAATTCAGGGGAGACCTGAAGCGCACTTATGCATGTTTAATGGCGGTGGCAGTCCCACATGGTATATGTTGGTTTCCCGTTGAGGCAACCTAACAGATTGGGCACACTCATTTATCCAAAGGTACACTCCGCATTACAAACACACTGGGCAGTCTGATCATTTGAGTTGTTTGGCCCATTTCTTGCCAGAAGGATACCTGACATGAGGGGATGTGCAGCGAGAGTTTGTGACCGGCCCCTTCATTGCAACGGCTTTGCCATGCGGACAAGGCCCCAGCAGAAGCAAATGTGTTCATGTTCGGGGAAAGCTGGCAGTTTGTCTTTGTGCGATTTAGTTAAGGAATCAAGTAGTCAGGGGGAATGGGAATTCCACTTTATCACAGAAAGGCTAACATAGAAGTTGCCAGGTGCCCCCTTCGCAAAGGAAAGTCCTTGCAAGGAGTCCTGGGAGAATAGCCAGGGGTTGTCAAACTTTTGGCCCGGATCTTGTTTGGCTTCCATTTGCTGAATGTGATCTCTTTTTTTCTCCCGCGAGAAGTCTTGCGGCTCCGCACTCGCGAGCTGAATGGGAAGAAAGTCCGGGGATCCTACTTGGACAAAGTATGCCGATTGCATTCAGGGGTAAAACGCGCTCATGTATGATGAAGGTCCTTGACTTGGGGATTCCTTGTTCCCTACCTGCGAATCAGAGATCTGAACGGTTAAGATCTCTGACTGATTTGCAGGTAGGGCACGCCAGACATTTTGCATCACAATGGAAACAGCTCTCTAGCTGTTGGAATAGGGAAAATGAAGGAAGCAACGCCTCAAGGCCCGGGAGTCCTCGTCTTCTGCGACTTGGCAAATTTCAGCTGCGTCAAGTTCAAACGAGCAGCCAACAAGAACTGGCTTCGTAATTTTAGCCGGGGGGTTCATGGGGGATGGTACTTCCTGCACAAACCTGCGTAACCATGTTGGTGCTCCTTTGTTTGGGTGCTGCTCAGTTGCAATCAGGCGTGTGCCGGACCTTTTGTTCTTTGTTTTGGTTTTGGGGTATAATTGCCCTTGAACAAGTTTAGCGACCAAACTAGTTTGACTTATTTTCCGCAGCAAACGACCGAGCAAGAGGGAGAAGAAGGTAGACGGGTTGAAGGGAGGTTATTTTTCCCTCAAGTGATTTCTCTTTTGGACCCTGAAATGTGGCAAGCGGCTCCAGACCAGCAGCAGCAGTATGTGCCCAAAGGGCAGCGCCCATGTTGCTTCACTTAGTACAAGTAATTGAACACTTGCCGTTTACAATTCAACCCCGACTCTCCCCTTCCGGAAGTTTCGTGCGAGGTGCAATAAAGAATCGGGACCAGGGCTGCATAGTTGGGATCCAAGTTCACGTGCTTTCTTCCGCAAATCGGCTCAGCTGCCATTCGCAACTGGAGATACCTAAACATGGAGCCAAAGCGAATTTACATGACCCGTTTGTTTCTGCCACTCCTCTTGCACATCTCCATTGGGGGGATTCAGGGAAGTGCATTTGAACATGCTTCTTACGTGAATGTGCTGGGTCGTCGCAAGAATATCTTGGCAGAGGTTTTGTTTGCCCCTTTTTTGTTGGTCACTCAGTGAGCGTGAGAGTCACGCTTGCGTTTTGCTGGGCCCAGTTGCCGAGTGGTGCCTCAGTGGTGCCTGTTTCTCCTTTTTGGTGGGACGGGTTCCCCTTCAAAGTCAACCAACCCCCAAAAAACGGATGCCCCTTTTGCCCATGGAAATCCACTGGGCATCTGAGTGGGCGGAACGTCGCGGGAGCTTCATGGGAATGCGGCAATCCACCAATCCGCCGCCGAAACGCTGAGACCTCCCATCACCTCGTGGAGGAGCTCATGGTGCTGGCGCCAAAGCCTGAGCTTTGCGCCTGCGGCGAAGGGAAATGAATCCCACCTAATTACATGTGCAAAAGGTGCCCAAAAACATCACATCCTTTTTTGGGGAGGGGACATGTCCACAGGGTGCCCTGCAAACAAATCACACTTTTTGTTTGGGGGAGGGGGTTGGGGGAGGTCCAATATTGGCTTTCCGTCATTTGCTTTTGGAGTTTGTTTTTGTGTTTACTGCCAAGATGCTGTACAGGGTTTGGGCCTGTGAGTTGCTTTTTGGCCCTCTTGTTCGCAACAAAAACAAAAGCTGACTTCAAAAGTGGTTCTACGCTCCGCGGCCTGAGTGCTTGGTTCAAAGCACCCGGTGACTTAACCGGAATTGGACAAGTGTCTTGATGCGAGGCCACGTGTATTCTGCTTTTGGCCAAGGAACCACGTGGTGGCGGAGCGCCTGGTCGAAGGTGCTGCAACAACCGGCAAGGCGAGGGCAAGCGAGCGACTACGTCCCTCCTTCCTTTGTCCAGCTTCCCCATTTGCCAAGTCTTGGGAATCCGCCGGAAGGATGGAAGTTTCGGCCATCCCCCGGTTCGTGGGTACGTTTCTTCGGCGCCGGCGCCCGCCGCGCCAACACCTTCCCAACTCACAACTTCCCGAGTTGCCGATTTCAAATTGTTGGGAAGGATCATTCTGGCGGCCAGCAAACCCATCTAGGAAGAGAGTGAAGTTCAAACCCGGGAGTACCAACAAAGACTCAGTGACATCCTCCTGCGCCGTCGATGGCAGAGGCCTCGAGCGAGGTGCCAAGGTGTTGTCAACTTCGAAAGCCGAAGGACCATATGACGGGTTTGTATCAAGGGGCAACCCCCAAGACGGGCTGTGTTTCCTTTAGGTTTCCCTTTCAAACCACCCCAAAAAGGGGTACATGTTTTAGCGGGTTGGGAGCTTGCCAAGGAAGGTGTGGCTTTTGTGAGACTTCCAATTCGGTTGAGGTACAAAGGGACACCAGAAGGAACGTGGCCATTTTACAAGCTCCCCTGCTTTTTGCATCCGGGGTTGTCTCAAGAGGACATCCAAAAAATATGGTTTCCTTTTGGTTGCCCTTTCAACCCCCAAAAAGGAGGCTGTCAAGAACCATCGATCCCCAAGTGGTTGCCCCTAAACCCGGTCCCAGCGACGAGGCCGCTGGAGAGGCCTCGGTGCCGCGGGCGCTCTTGCGGTGTCACCCGGACACCTTGCCCGAGGCGACTCGGGGACGCTCGTGCAGACCCGCGGGTGGCTTCCTCTTGTTTATGGTTTTCTCCGTTTTTGGTGGGGTGGGACCTCTGAACCAAAAGAATGGCCTTGGGTGGCCCTTTTCCCACACTGGGAGGGCTCTCTTGTGGCCATAGCTCCAACTCCCAGTGCCAAGAATGCTCAAGTTGACTTCCCAGGCCTTGGTATGTGGCAAAAGGCAATGTTGTTTGTCACCCCTCCCGCCAAAAAATGAAGCACTGCAATCAAAACAGAGAACTGAACACCCGTGCAGACCACTTGAGTTGACATTGAGTCATGAAATAGATTAGATGGCTGCGATCTGAAAGCGTGCATGGGCAGCTTCCAGAGATAGCCTCTTGAAATCAGGCTCACAAACACCTGCCCAGCGCCCAACTGCCCACCGGTCACCAATCGTGACTGAGAAGCCTACCTCAGTCTATCCCAACCATCATGGCACTCTTAGATTGTGGTCTATATTTACTGAACCTTACTTACACCATTGCAAATTGATGTCACTGTTTCAAACACGTCCCTTTGGGAAAAAAGAAGAAACAAAAAGAAAACAATGCGTATCAATGGGGTCCTTTTGATTTCCAGAGGCGGGATTTGTTAGCGTATTCCGCAAGACCTGGACCACGCGATGTGGGATGGTGAGACACTGGGGTCTGAGACAAGCTGTTCTCACACAGTAGTTGTTGCGGGCATTCTTCATGCACTCACCAATTTCTACATACCGCAGACTTTGCTAGCCGTTGTAACATGCTGTTTCTTTTTCTGGTCTCCTTTGTCGTTTCTTTCAATCAGCAATCAGCGGTAATTTGCCTGTAACTGTTTGCAAGGGGTTCAAGTCTGGCCTAGTACGGAGTAAGTAGTAGGCTGTGCCACAAGGGTTTTCTATTTAAGACTAGCGATTGGAGCATAAGAGTCACAGACCGCATGATTGGTAGTCTACTGCTGGTTTGGGGAGGACGTGGGACAACAAACATGTCCCAAACTAGGAGCACACCGCACCACGCAATTCTCCCATGGCCTGAAGGGAAAGTGCCAAGTTTTTTCCGTTGCTCTAAAGGTTGTCCCCTACACGTGTAGGTTTACGCTTGGATGTAGGCGTGCCTTTTCCACAAAAATTGGACTAGGCAAAAGGACTCTGTTTGGTCTGAATCGACTGCTCCCTGGACTAGGAACAGCTTCTGGGACTTTGGAGTCGCCGGTGGACATGAGCAACTCACAAACAACCCTAGAAGCCTGTTCGTAGCGTGAGGACGACATGAAGGGCCCCCCTTGGGCAACAAATCATTTTGTTGGGGGTGAACCCATGGAAAGGGTGTTTGTTTTTGCCTAGCCCTGGCACAGGGATGACCCTGACGGTTGGTTGGTTGGTTGGTTGCTTGCTTGCTTGCTTGCTTGCTTGCTTGCTTGCTTGCTTGCTTGCTTGCTTGCTTGCTTGCTTGCTTGCTTGCTTGGTTGCTTGGTTGCTTGGTTGCTTGGTTGCTTGGTTGCTTGGTTGCTTGGTTGCTTGGTTGCTTGCTTGCTTGCTTGGTTGGTTGGTTGGTTGGTTGCTTGGTTGGTTGGTTGGTTGGCGCCTCGGTAGGACGAAGGTTTGGGATGGGTTCAGGGTAGGTTTAGGGTAGATTTGGGGTAGTCTGTTTAGGGTAGGTTCAGGCCCGGCATCGTTTTAACATCCTCAGCATCATTTTCAACATCCTCAGCATGACCAGGCTTTGCTTTAGGTTGGGTTTAGGGTGGTTCCATATTGGCTCGGGCTTGGCTCCGGGTGGGTTCCAGGCCTATTGGGAGCAAATTTGGGGGGTGGCTGTGCTTGAGGCAGATGGTTTAGTGCTGGTTTCTGGTGGGGCTTCTTGGGGTTGGTTTCGGGTGGGTTTAGGGCTGGTTTAGGGTGGGTTTAAAATCGGCTTCGGCCATGGTTTTACCCAACCTGTGTTTGTTGAACCCAACCATGGCCGAAGCCGATTTTAAACCCACCCTAAACCAGCCCTAAACCCACCCGAGACCAACCCCAAGAAGCCCCACCAGAAACTAGCACAAAACCATCTGCCTCAAGCACAGCCACCCCCCAAATTTGCTCTCAATAGGCCTCGAACCCACCCGGAAAGCCCGAGCCAATATGGAACCCACCCTAAACCCAACCTAAAGCAAAGCCTGGTGATGCTGAGGATGTTGAAAATGATGCTGAGGATGTCAAAATGATCTCAGCCTGAACCCATCAGCGGTTTTGCGTTCTGGCAGCTGCCTGTCAATCAGGCTAGTAGACAAATCAGGCTACCATGCGCCCATGCCTAGTTGGCACGAAGGAGTGCTGCGGATATGCCCTTTTGTTCAGATTGTAAGGAGAAACCAAAGGGAATGCAGCCTTTTGGCCGCTATTTGCAGACTGACAATCCTGGGACAACCAGCACTCAATGGGCAAACAAGCATTCTCAGCTACTTGCTAGGTATTCCAGCGAACAACTGCCGTCGCTTCTCATTTCATGCTGCTCGAGTGGCCGGGGGGGTATGCCCCAAGCTTATACCCATGGTGGTTGAACAAGGGCAACAATGGGCTTAGCATGATGGGCTAAAGAATCATAATTTAAAGTTGAATTGGGTGCTTGAAGTCCGGATTGGGTCATGACCATAAGGTAACACTGTGTGATTATATAGACCGTACAATGTATCAAGTCTACCTTGGCCAAAACGGCTTTGACAAGACTGAGCGTCAGGTGAAGAAGGCTCTCTTGGAGGTTCTTCCAGAGGAGAACTGCACGAGACACGCTCGCTGACAGGGATCCTGTTGAGCCCCCTTTTCAAGGCCGGTTCTTGATGGATCCTGGAGGCCCCGAGTTTGAGAAATGCTGGTGGTCTGAAGGGAGCCAAGGAGCCGGGGGTATGCAATTGTGCCTTTAAAGAGACAAGGAGCTGCAATAGAAACTTTCCTCCAACACTTTTTTTTGGTAAAAGGGACCCACTCAGATAGCAGCACAGACAGGACAATTTGCCTTAGCAACCGATTGTGGCTCGCTCGGCGACATTTAAGATGTCAACTCGTGGAGGTGAATGAGTCTCTAAGGGGAACACCCAAAGTCGTTGACGATTTCCCTTTGGTTTCCTCTTGAATCGACCACTCCAGAACAACCATTTCTATTTTAGAGCAGAATATATACATGTATATACATGTCTATATCTATGAAGCAGAATCTGAAGGTATCATTTTCTGCCAGAGTTGGGCCCAGTTAGACCCAATAGCTTTCAGGAGCTGAAGCATAGTGCACCCATGGACGAGCCCCTGCCTGCGCTGCTGCAGTGGAGCCTCGGAAGCAGGGGAAAAGCGGGGCGCTACGCGAAGTCTCCAAACGGGTTCTGCACAGGTTATATCCGTTTTAACCCACTTGAGCCACAATCAAAACCCGAGTAGATGAAGGTTAGTAAGGGGCAGTGCCAGCCAGAAGTAGGTGCGGCCGCCTTCTTAATTCTTTACATGGCCCCGGGTAGACCATTTTGACACCGGGTTTTGATTGTGACTCACTTGGATTGTTTAACGGTTCTGCACATGGGTTCTCCAAACGGTTTTGCGAATCAACAAATGGATTCTCCAGATGGGCTTTCACCAGGGTTCCATTTGTTGCTTGAGGGCTAAAGCTGTGGGGTTCTTTTTCTGGGGAGATCAACCATCCCTGGGAAGTTCGGAACCCTGGTTAAAACGAGGATTACCCTAAAGGAGCACCGGGTTTATGCCTTCCTTGGGGGGCGTCAAATTGGGAACCCTGAGCCTGTTGTGTTCAATCAGGGGATTCCTTATTCTCAGATTGTTGATAGTATAGTACGTTGTTTCCCTTCAAGACTGCCTTTGCAGGGATCCCACAAAGGGTCAACAAGAAGGTTGAACACGCGATTCATCCAGCACAATTTACAAGTCAGCAAACATGAATACGCTGAATCATAGTGATTAGTTTGCAGTTACAGCGGATGGTTGAAATCAACACCGCTGCTTGGCGTGGAAACTTTAGCAGACGCTTGTTGCAGAATCACAATTTCTGCAGCCCACGCATATCTGCCTTTCCAGCTTTGCTTAGGGAAGCCAAAGGGGGAAAAATCGCAAATTGGGATCGAGGAAGTTTTGAATTGTTCGGCAAAGTCCTTGAGCTAAATTCCAAGGGCTTCAACGGTTGGTGGGCAAGTCAGTGATAAGTTCTCCCGTTCCTTCGCTGCATTTCTTATTTGTTCATCCGCTTCCGTTTCTGATGACAGAGAAGACTTCCGCTTTCCCTTTCCGTTCCTTTCGTAGCTATATGTGAGCCATGATGAAGCGCAAGAAACAGAAGCGAGAATGAATGAGACATGCGAGCGCATGGGACGGACAGATGCGAATCTTTCATCCGTGCTCTCTCTCTCTCTCTCTCTCTCTCTCTCTCTCTTTCGTCTTTCGCTTTCTCTCTCTTCATCACTTTCAAGGTTGTTCATTGAGGTTTAAGGAATCAGCTGTCATCATATCCTAAAGGTAGCCTGTGAAGAGGAAAGAGATGGGATAAGCAGTAGCTATGAACCACTGGGAAGCAGAACGGTATAAACATGATGTGATTCAACAACCCTTCAGGGGCCGCCAAGCTTTGACACACAGTATCGGCGTGTTTGTTCTGAGGACCCCTTATTTCTTTTTGAAGGGACGATTAACCAGTAGGACCATTGAGAGCTTCCCCTGCACGATCAAAGGCCTCTGCGCAGGGTGGGTTTGGGGGGTAGGGGTTGGGTGGGCGGGCGGGCGGTGGGTGTGTGTTGGTTGGGTGGATCGTTGACCGGACTGGGTTGGGTTTGTGTTGGTGCGTGGGTGACGTTGTTGCTCCGGCGTTGTTTTTCACGTGGGTAGATTGATATCCAAAGTGTGTGCCCCAAGGTGTAGCGCAAGGCTTCCGCCAGTCACCTACGAGGAGCTGGGGGAACACGGCGTTCGCCAGAGAGACAACACGCCACCCGCCGATCAGCAGGGTCTTAAGAAAGGAGGTTTTTTGCCGAACTCCCGTCCTAAGCAGGCTCCTTGTGGACCATGCCTGAGGGGCCTTTGGCCCCCCTTCCTGGATGAGTGTTGGTCACGGAACTAGGTTGCACAAATCGGGGGGCCGAGAACACACGGCCGGATTGTTTGAGCCGAACATGTTTTATTTTTGCGCGGTGTTGTTTTTGTGTGTTGGACCTCGAACTACGCCCGCGAGTGAGGAGTATCCATGCAGCCTCCTTGGACTTGACACTGTGTTTATGAAAGATACAGTCTGTTGGGTTGTTTTGAAGGGTGTTCGGGAGAGAAGGCAGACAGGATGTGTCAAAAGGGGGCCCTGCAAATTTGTACTCGGGTCCATGTCGCCTTTGCAATGTGCTGGTAGCACGAGGTAAAGTTGGTTTAGCCCTATCATAGGTAACCAACGCAACATCTCCCTAAGAACCAAATGGTAGCCTACTATGTTAGGGGGGTAAGTGGGGGTGCACTGGGTGTAGCAATTCATATCGAAGCCTTTACACATTTGTTTGCTGGGCGGTTGTCATCATGAGGGTATTCCACATGGGTCCGCAGCGTCGGTGTTGATGTGCTCTGGCAAGTAATTTGAGGCCCACCACTCGGTCATTTCCGAGCTCCGCGTAGCGGCAATCTAAGGGGAACTATCCAACCCAGTGGTGCCGGTTGGTTTTGGATAGGGCACCCTCTTCAGGTTGGCTTTACGGGAAACCAAAAGGAACGCCTCCATTTTTGGGGTCGGCGTCTTTCTTCTTTGACACATACCCAGACACTGCTACTGTAGCTATGTTGGGGTGGCTTCTCAATCACGTCGACGCTGAGCCTTCTAGAGGGTTGAAAACAGGTATGCGTTTCAGGCTATCGAGTTTGCTGTGCCTTGTCAGAGAGAGGTTCCCCCCTTTCTGAAGGGTTGACAAAATAGCAAGACCCGTTGTGGGTGCCGACACCATGGAGGGCAGACAATATCAGATGGCCCTTATGTCTAATGTGTCTTTGTGAATGCTTCGCGCCTGCCGTTGGGCTGACAGCCACCGCAAGACGTCTGATTGTGGATTCTGGATGTTATATCATTACACGTATAAGTTTGTAAGGCTTCCTCCAATCCCACAGCTGAACCTGCCCTCAAGGTTAGGAGGGATGCTGTGCGGAATGCCGGGGGATATTTCCGAGACCAGTCTCAGCATAGGTCTTGGCAAATACAAAACGAGCTCACCTGGGGGTTAAACGAGCTCATCCAAGATGAAGGTCCCTTGCCGTTTACTTGCAGATGCCTTGTGTCGGTTTGTGAATTGTAGTAACGGATGGATGATGTCAATCCTTTTGTCAATTGCGAGCCCGCTTGTGAATAAATAAGAAGCTACGCAGCCCATGATATGGGTCCTGGCTTTGTTCCCGCCACAAGGCAGATGGACGCAGCCGGGCAGACTGTTAGGCAACTCTAAATCCAGGATTTGGTTCCCTTTGTGCTACCCAACAAAAAAGTTAAAGAAGATTCGAGTGGCCGGCCCTCCATTGTGAAGATCCATGTATTAGCACCCCTCGGACATCACCCAGCCAAGCACGCCGAACCTCACATCTTTGAATTGACTGAATTTGCAGAAAGTGAGCCTAGAGAGGCCTGGGTCTCACTCTGCCTTATGACCATGAATTCCACTAGGGCATTTGACAATGCTTAGCGGACATAAACCCCCAAGTGCATGATGTCCATCCAGTCCTTTCAAGCAGCACGAACGTGTGCTTCCTGGCCGCGAGCTTTGCACCGCGTCAGGCGGTGTGTGACAAGATCTTGAAAGGCTTCAAAGAAGCACAGTACATGGCCCGGGACCCGAAGGGTGCTTTTTTGGTTGCTCTTCAAGGGCTATTGGTGTTTCTCAAAAAGATGAACTCCCCTCTTTTATTGTTCTCGGGGAATCGAATTTGTTTGAGGAACACGCATATAGGTGTATGTTGAACACCTGTTCTTGGCCCAGTGAGTTTCCGCAGGTCATGGACGACTTGTTAGCTTTTTGGAAAATACCCCCTAGTAAACGTGAAACCTAAAGAGAGATTCCCTTTGAACTTCCAACTTGATGGGTTTTGGCTTCCTAACCGTGAATCTGCAGGGTGGAAAGGCAAGCTTCCCCCGCCACGCACTAGCAAATGTGGTCACTGTTGGCAGTTCGACAACCCAGTCTTGGGTCGAAAGAGAGTGCCATCTAATCAATCAAGTTGGTTGCCAAGATTGAACAACCAATAAAGAGCTTCAGTCTGCTTGTACTGACCTCGCAAGAGAGCAAGTCCAGTTCGGGCCCTATCATGAAGGTCCCTTCCTTGGGGATTTTGTCTTCAAGGAGTGCTGACATTTGTTTATTCTTGGCAAGGCGTGCAAATGCGTCAAGCATGACGACTTGGGGATTTCGTCTTGTGTGAGTTCCTTTCAAGTTGCCTTGTTGCACCAAGTCAACTCATGAGGCTTCGTTTGTCACAGACAGGCGTCGGTCCCCTCAATTGGGGGCTTTGGATTTGGAGGGGTCAGCCAGGTGTTGGCCGGCCGGCCTTGGGCTATCCTTATAGTCCCGGGTAGGATCGGCCTGCTTGACCAAACAAGCACCCCAGACCTGCCGTGAGTTGACGTCTTTTTTCCCGGAGGCTGTCCTTTTAGATTCCACTACCCACCAAGCGTGGAAGTGAATATTTATATTATTTTGGAAGACTATCCTCTTGACAAGCGAGTCTGTGCACCATGTTAGTTTGTGGGAAGGTAGGTGAACGGCAGATGGCACCATTATCTTAAGGCGGCTAAGCAAAGGATAACGAACCAGAATGAAAGCATTATGCCATCTACTCTCAGCCAACTGTCGCTCCAAGGCGTGTCCCTTTTCCCCATGGAAATCCACTGGCAGACTCGACTCAGGTGCCGGACACGGAACAAGATCTCGGTCACTGGGCCCTGGCTTTGCCAACGTGCCGAACGGCTTCCGCTCGCGCTTCGCTCATGTCAGTCGACGGGCAGCTGTTATATATCCAATGTGTTTATTTGTTTGTGTCTTTTGGTGGCTGGTACCTGTGTTTGACTGTGTGTCTTTTGTTGTTGTGAGTGTCTTGTAGGTGGTGCATGTTTTTGTTGCTGAATCTGGTTATGGTGTTGTTTTTGTGTGTGTGTGTGCGGGGGGGGGACCTGTGTCTTTCTGTTTGTGGTATCCGTGTCCATTTCTTTTTTGCCATGACCAAAGGTGAATCACCCGTAGATATGGGTTTGTGGCCAAACTGACGTCACCTCAAACTGGTGGCTTCCTCTTTTGTCTTTTCAACCCAACCCCAAAAAGGGCTAGCTTCCAAAAGGACACGCCCGTGACCTGAACCCTTGGGAATTCATTTTGGGCCCTCGCGCTGGTTTCCCGCCTCTTTGCTGGAGATTGTATGTTGATTTGCTCCACGCAGTCTCAAATGGGATATGGGCCACCCAACACGGGCTAGGTTCCTGGTTCCTCTTCAAACCAACTGCACAAAGGCATAGGGGCCCTAAGCAGCACGATTTGGAAAGGCCAACATGTGAGTTTCTCTTCTGGGGGTTGGACATGCGGGTTGGCTTTTGGGGTTCCCTTTGAAATCCCTTTCCAATCGCCTCAAAACAAGACACACCCAGATCGGAAACAACAGATCCTCAAAGGAGCGAAACATGGACCCCCTAAAGGGATCCCCCAAAGAAGGAGTTCCCTTCGGGAAGGGCTTTTTACATTCGAAGTTCTTAATGTTGGAGAGGAGTTTAGGGCGCAGTCCATTTTCCCTTTTGGGGAGTTTCAGCATCACCTTTTGGGCCAATGTAAAAACTGTATCCTCTAAGTAGGGGGTGAGGTTCAGAGGTGAGATGCAGGGAGTGCAGTTTCGACCCAGCATGCGGCAAAACTGATTCAAGCCGTCTGAAGCCCCCTCCCTAGGACAAGAACCAAACAGAGGTTGCTTAAGTAGTGCCTGCAAAATCATGTTTTCAGCAACAGGGGTCCGATAGTTGTCCCTTTTCAACATCACCTTTTGGGCCCCCGCTTCAGGCGAGTTGTGAGCGATGTTCACGGGCGAAGCATGGGGAGCCCTGAACCAAGACCTGGTGAGACGCGCAAAGAAAGCGCAGGTATATGCACTTCACCTCGCCCATCCGTCGCTACGCGGACGTGCTGGTGCACAGAAGGCCAAGCGCAACTGCAATCGATACCTATCGAAGCCAACAAGGGCCCCCTACCCAGCCAGACCTGCAGTCGTGCCCTTGTTTCCTCAGAACCCTTCTCTGGATCCGCTTCCAATGATTTTGGCCTGCTAATACGTCCTTTTGTTGAGGCTTAAGACCAATCCAGGTGGTTCTACCAACTGGTTTCATGGGGATTCTTGAAAGGGTTTAGCGACCTCCAAGTGTGACGCGGCTGCTAGTGGACAAGTCGCTGCTTGGCCTTTCCGTTTTGGGCAACTTGCTACTACCTTAAGAGGCCGTCTGAGGCGTGCCCCTGAAGCCGCTAGACGCTGAAACTCTTGCAGCTCTTACGTGCTCCCGAACAAAAGCACCGTGCAGCCGCGGATGTTTTGAGGGACTTGCCGCCTGCCGTTTCAGTTGGATTGTCTTGGCCGAGCCGGATCTTGCTCCCAAGCTTGAGCCTCAGATCTGCGTAAATATATAAATATAGATGTGCGATTGTTGGTTCAGCTGGACATGATAATCTCGTAGATGGCTTGATGCGCACTCAAATGTCCACGACGCTCTAAGTAGACGAGTGATTAGGTCTGTCTTCTTTTGGCCCCTTGCTTGTTGGTTTGGTTTTGGGGGCGGTTTGATTTCCTATTTCCTACTTCTTCCTGGCCGGCGATCAATCTCATTTTGTTTGTCAGTTTCTACCTCCAGGCTCTGCCCGATCAGCGAGGCATTTGGTGCCTGCCTTTTTTTAGCGGTGACATGGCAGAACACATGTCACACGAGTGGGTATGTGTCGGACAAGACAAGAAAGCTGGATGTGTTCAAGTTCTCTGCACGGATGTTCTGGGATTTGGATTTTGAATAAATGCTGCGGGGGGTTCTACATGTAGATCAGCATTCCGCGTATATGTTCCAGCCCCTCTTTAAAGATCCCCCACCGGCCACACGGCGCCAAGCACGCAGGTTGGCGGTTTTGCTTGGCTTCGATGCCCCGCAGGGCCAGAGCCATGAGGCAGTCGGCAGTCGCGTCGGCCAGTGGCTCGAAGATGTTTTGTTGAGCCCTTTGTTGAGTACTTGTTTTTGTGGTTTTAAAGGTCATGTGGGAATACCCTTTAACAAGGCACACCCACACATTGCAATTGGTCCGTTTCATCCGCGGTGTTCTTTTTGGTTTCCCTTTACGACCAGCCAGAAACGGCTTCATGTGGTTGTCCTTGTCGTTTCAAGGCATCCAGCACTGGGCTTCCAACTTGTTTAGGATCTCTCCCCCATACGTGAATGCCTTAATTTCGCCCCAAGGCCTCTTAACCCCTAAGCCTTTGGTAGGGTCCCCTTCAAGGAAAGTTCTCATGTTGGTGGCGCCAAAGACACCCTGCCGATGCTTTAAGGCCGCTTCAGCAGCTCGGGGTGATAACTTGGACGCAAGATGGGGTGAGGTTGCTACATTCAATCAAGGATGTTTAGGGGGTTTGGATGGGCCTGGGGAACCACGAGTTCGGGGCGCTCTTCACATGAGATGTTTTTTGGCGACCTCGCAGTAGCGTTCCTTGCGTGAGGAACTATGCTTGCGTTTTGCTAAGCTTTATGAAATTCGAGTTTTCCTGCAATGTATTTTTGATATTTCAGGGTAGACACGGGTAGACTAAGTACTGAACATGGACCAGAATCTGAACGTATTGCTTTGTGTCCCCTGAGTTGGGCCATAGGAACCTGCTCACGTTGCACGCTAGCCAGGATTTTCTGAACAGCCTCAAGGCAGCAGTCCGGGTGCCCAGCGCCATGCCGTGCCTTGTTTTTGGGCGTTTGGGTGATGGGGGGCCCCAAACGGGGGTTGTTCCTTTGGTGTTCCTTTAAAAACCGCCGCGCAAATCGGACCTCGAAAACACCAGCCCATGGTCATAGTTGAACGACATCAACATCAGCCGTCAGAGAGTAGAAAGCTTTCAGGGGGAACCAAGATTGCACAGGACTCTTTCCATCGGATCTTGGTTTCGCCAAAAAATCAAAACGATTTAACGCGCGTTAAAGTTGTTGGTTTGTTGGGGACCAAGAGCAGGAAGTGGGAACAAGCTACTCGCACATGATGCAAAGTTTTGAACGACTATGTGTTCTGTTTGAAGCGTTGACAGGTGTACACATGTTGCAAAGTATGTTACCAAACTGCATAAGTGTGTCTTCAGACAAAGTCGAGCAACGCATCAATGGCAGTTATGGGTAAGCATGCTTTCAATGCGCTGGCCGTAGTATTGTAGCAGAATGTCTCAAGCATTCACTTGTTGAAGAGGAAGGTGTTGGCCATGATGCAGACATTAGTTGACGCGTGCATCAGCCTTACGCTCGGTGCACGGTGTCATGTGGAGGGCCTTGCTGCACTCACATCCACTTGGTTCGGGATCATACTGCCAGGGAAACTGCACTCTACCCTAAACCATCCCCAAACCAACCCTAATACCAAACCTAAAATTTACTCCAACCAGCCCCAACCACCATGCAAAAAAGAGAGGGGGGGGTAAATGAATTGACCCCTCCACCACACCCACCACTCCCCGCCACCAAACGCTTTTTTTTGCGGCCTCCAGGGCCCCGCATGAAAGCCCTGAGAGCCTTTGAGAGCGAGGAGATGAAGCACAAGCGTTCCAAACGGGCGAAACAACAAAGGCAGGAGTATTAACTTTGGTGCATTTTGCTTGGATGTTAGGACTGAAACTTTTTGCCAATTAACGGGTTTCCATTAAACCTCAACAAAAACACTTAGTAGGGGAGCAGAAGGCAACCGAGTTAAGCACCAAACAAGCTGCGCGCGGGCTTGCGTAAGTGAACAGCTGTGATACGGACTCTAATTGAAAGCTAGCTCGCTGACAGACGACAAAGAAGAAGCACGCAAGATAAAAATGCGTGGCGGGAATTGACATATCAACAACATGCAAATGATGACGCACAGAAATACAGCGTTTTGAGAAAGATGCGGTACATTATTGCAAGAAACAGATGTGCATATGCTGGGGTCGACATTCAAGTGCAGTGTTGTTGAGGACGGTTGCAAAATTGCGCACCTGCCAGGGCTGCAACACTGCAAGGCTTTGCAAAACTGCAGCCCCTGGCAGCCTGAAGTTTCAAAACTTCAAGAGTTTCCAAGACACTGCCCAAGCAAAGCTGCCAAACTACAGACCTGGCAAAGCAAGTCTGCTAAACTGCAGGCACTGCAGGCCTTGGTTGCAAAACAGACTTGGCAGGGCTTCAGCTCCAACACTGCAAGGCTTTGCAAAACTGCAACCCCTACCAACCTGCCAAAGCACTGCCCAAGCAAAGGTGCCAAACTACAGACCTGGCAAGGTTGTAAAATTGCCAACCTGCAAGGTTCCAACACTGCAGGGCCAGCTCCAACACTGCAAGACTTTCCAAGCAAGTCTGCTAAACTGCAGGGCCCTGGCAAGGTTGCAAAATTGCCAACCTGCAAGGGCTCCAACACTGCAGGGTTGCAAAACTACAGCCCTTGCCAACCTTGCCAACCTGCCAAAGTTTCAACACTGCAGGCTTCCCACTTGCTGCAAGGTCTGCCAAACTACAAATAAGGCTGCAAAATCCAAACTGCAAGGCCCCAACACTGCAGGCACACCCAACTTTTCAAGCCTGCCAAGCAGTCTGCTAAACTGCAGAGCAAGGTTGCAAACTACAACCTCTTGCTAACTCAACACTGCAAGACTTCCCAAGCAAGGCTGCCAAACTACAGACCTGGAGGTTGCAAAATTGCCAGAAATCAAAAAAATCAAAAAAATCAAAAAAATCAAGGTCCTGGAGCAGAATGCCCAGACCCAGTGACTATCTCTCTCAAGGCCTGTTTTTTTTTGTTTTTTTGATTTTCTCGAGGTTTTTCACTTTTCCAGATTCTGACCTGGGCATTCTCTCCCAGGACCCTGATTTTTTGTTTTTTTTGATGTTTTGTTTGATTTTTTTTGCCCTGAGCATCTTCCTTGTTGGAGCTTTGGCGTACAGAGCTGCAGTTTTGCAGCCCTGCCAAGTCTGTATTGCAACCAAGGCCTGCAGTGTTGGAACTCTTGTTGGAAATGCCTTGCTTGCCTGTAGTTTGGCAGCCTTGCCAGGGCAGCAGGGAAGCCTTCAGTGTTGAAACTTTGGCAGGTGAGGCGCTCAAGTCTTGCAGTGGCCTTAGTGTTCAACTCTTGCCAAGTGGGTTGCAGTTTTGAGCTGGAACCCAGTTTGGCAGCTTGCTTGGGCAGTGTGCTGGAAGTGCCAGTTTGGTGGTGGAAGTCTTGTAGCAGGTGGCAAGAACCCTTGCCAGGGTATTGAAACTTGGCAGGTTGGCAGGTTGCAGTTTTTTGCAGCCTTGCCCTGCAGATTGGCAGCCTTGCTGGAAATTGTGGAATGTTGCGCTGGGCCAGCAACCAAGTTTCAAGCCTTCCTTGCAGTGTGGGAGCTTTGGCAGACAGAGCTCCCAAGTTTGTTTTGCAAACAGGCCTGTGTTGGAACTTCTGTTTGAACTCGCTTGTCTGTAGTTCAGTGTTGTCGAGGTTTATTCACTTTCCCAGATTCTGACCTGGAAAAGTGAAAAACCTCGAGAAAATCAACAAATCAAAAAAACAAAAAAATCAAGGCCTTGAGAGAGATAGTCACTGGGTCTGGGCATTCTGTTCCTGGACCTTGAATTTTTTGATTTGTTTGTTTTTTTTTATTTTTTCGAGGTTTATGCACTTTCCGAGATTCTGACCTGGGCATTCTCTCCCAGGACCCTGATTGTTTTTTTGGTGTTTTTTTTTTCTTCGGGTTTTTTCAACATGTTCATCCTGTGCAGCCAAAAGGCAGATGCAAGATGAAGTTGGGAAGCCAGAAGCCCGAGACCTTGCAGATTCTGGCATGTGTCACCAGAGATAAAACACAGAAAATGGTCGATCTTTGGGGGGGGGGGGTACCGTACATATATATATATGTGTGTATATATATATATGTATTATATGTGCATGCTTCACTGCTTGTATGTTTTAATAGGCATTGACTGTCCATTTGGGGGGATACAGCTTGGGGGTTCCATATCCTTTTGAGACAAGCCCACAGTTGTCTGTACTGACTATACCACTCATCTGACGGTTGGACTGCTTACTGTATACCCCGAAAGCATAAGTGGCATACAACCTCCACTCTTACAAACAACCCTCTTGAAAATGCTCAGACACGGCCGTGCTGAAAAACAACCCCAAAAAGGGTACCCTCACAAAAAACAAATACACCATGGATAAAATTCCCCCCCCCCCCACCGATTTCGGTTTCAATACCCCTGTTACTTGCCGACAGAAAAGGGGATTGCGCTATCTGCTTTAACCCCACTGTACGTGAGCCACTGCCAGCACCCAACGGTTTCGTTGTGGGTTGCCGGCCTCCGCGGGATCGCTCCGCGAGCAACAGGTAGAGACCTGCAACGTCAAGAAGCGAGCGGCGCAGGATGCGGGCGGCCCAGGGGGCGGTTTTTCGGGGCGTTGGTGTTGCGGGCGCTCGAAGCGTGTTCTGAAGCATCTCCCGAATGGAATCCGGGAGCCCCAGGACTGGGAAAGTTGATTGGCCCAAGCGGCCATGCTCGATAAAACATACATAGGCCATTTATGACTGAGGCGCAGAAATTTCGCTCGGCACCTTTCTCGTGAAATGCTTCTCCGAGTGGCCAGACACTTCAAAGGGGAGGGATGATCAAGGCAAGGAAGTTCCCATCACGCTTCTCATGAACTTCCGCGAGCTGAGGCGCAAATGGAGGAGATCCAGATTGCCATCTCCGACTACGTGCAGCGCAGCGGAGGCAGGCGTCCCGCACGCGAGGTTGGCCAATGAATGCCCGTAAAGGAAAGTACGGGTCAGTAGGGCGCTTCAAATGTGTGCGCCCGTTTTTTTTCTCACTATTTACGTGGGTTTGGAGGAGATACCAGCTTCTCTGTATGACTCCAGTCTGCTTGGGTTTGGAAGTTTGAACTGTTTCAGTCATGGTTCGCTTGTTTTGCTCCACGGTTAGTGGAACATGTCGCTGTCCTGAAACATTGGCTGCATGTTGGAGGGCAACAGTGTCCTAACCTTGACAATGGCCCAGCAGTACAGCGACACCTTTTAAAAAGCACTCTAGTCTTCCCAAATCCTTTCACAATGATGGCGAAATGGAAAATCACAGACGCTACTGGCGAAGGAGCTTCATCGTGAGGTCTGAGCTTAGTTTACCCCTATTCATGGTATACAGATTTTAAGTACCTCCACGGAAGGGTATTGGTACGGTGATTATTTGACCTTGACAGTCGGGGCGTCACACAACACATACCAAGAGGAAGGAAGGAACAAAGATATGTCCCAGCAATGTTTAAACCCTGCCCATAAAGATCAACTTGAGTGATTTTAGTGTTTGCGCATGCACCGCGCTTGTGTTTGCTACCAAGGGACCGAGAGGAAGGGACCCTCGGTTTTACAACCCCAAAAACCAGGCCTGGCCCTGAGCATGTGGTGAGAATCGCCCTCAACCTGCCCAGCTGTTTGCGGTGGGTTTCCCTTAAGCCAACAAAGTGGAAGTCATGTTATCTGTTGGCCACTCCATCAAGACCCTGGATACTGCGTCCTCTTTACCAGGATTTGCCCTCCTAAGATGGAACCCACCAGAAGGCTCCTTTACGAGAGAAAGGAGGTAGGATCCGAATTCCCGCCTGTGCGAATTGGGGGCCTCCGGCTTTGCGGGCGAAGCGGGGGCTTTGAGAAAATTGAGGTCGCTTGGCAACGGTGTGCCATGAAACGACCAACCGCTTATTTGAGGTTTCGGATGTGGATCCGGCGGTAAGACAAACAGCATGAGCTGCAAGGGTTCCGCTGCAGGAAAGCATCAGAATGTTTGTTGATTGCGGGGTAGACAAGCAGTATAAGGATTCCATGGAGCCTCGACAACAATGCCCTACAGTTGGATGAAGAGTTCGGCCAATGAAGACTTCAAGTGGGAAAGTGTGAAAACCATCTCCAGCAGCCGTTTCATGGTGGCTTCCTTTTGGAATGGGCCAAACTGTTGTTGGACTCAGAATGTGGAGCCATGCCCAGGTCATGGAAGAGTCTCGACAAACGGGTGTCTCTTTTGGGCAGGGTTAGGGTTCATCAAGAGATACGTGTTGGTCACATGGATGAAGTTGAACAGCACCTGTTTTGATGCTTGGCGGTTCCTAGCTATACCCTGAGACTTGGTGTTTGTTGTTTTCGATTTCGGATAGATTCGCGCCATGGCCCGCTAAAAGTTTCACTGTTTGCAAGGGATCAACGGACGACACAGTTAATTAGTCATCATGCGTTCCGATGCAAAGGAGCCCAGGTTGGCGTGTTTTTAGGGAGCTCTTTCACTTCAACCCCTTGCTGCACTGTTGTCATGTGTTGCTTGTATGCCAAGTTGGGAAGTCACAACTTCTCCCAAAAACTACGTTTGGACAAGGTCAGGTGTACTGAGCTGCAATGCCGCCGTGAAATTGACCGTACCTAGCCGTGGCATTCAACGCAAGAAGGAAACGGTGCATCGCCTTTTCGTGACGGCTCCGCTTTTGTTTACCCTCGGGGGTATCTTGAGCTAGGTAGGTCCCTGGGGATCCAATTCTCATTGCAGGTTTGAGTACATAGGTGTCCTTTTTGGTTGGTTTGGCTGAAATGGATCTGTCTCTAAGCAAACCAAGCACAAAAGACATCGATGTTTGGGTATAAGTGTAGATTGTGCAGGTGCTGGGGATATTGGGGGGGGGGGGGGGGGTAGGGCAGCTTTTTCTGATGCCAAGCGAATCTGAATGTAATGGCCCCCTTTGGAATTTGCAGATGACCTCTTTGATGGGGCTAGGAGAGGTCCATCGACAGCGGTCCATTTGTCCCAGTTCATAGGCTTGGTAGCTTGTCGAAGACCATTCCACGGGACAGCTCCCAGAAACGAGGAATAATACTTTTGGAAACCTGCGGATTTTAGAGGAGTTTATGAGAGCCAAGCTCCAGTGATCCATTTACCTGTTTATGGCCAGGCTTGACTAAGCTTTTTAAAGACTTAATCTTTGTTGTTTTCCTTTCTCCCGTTCAACCAGGAAAGAAAAAGCATGTTGCCGGGGTTCTAAGTCTGGCCCGGTGTATTTGGGCTAGGTCAGTGCCGTTTTCTGCTCATCAGTTGCGCTTTTGTGTCAGGTGTGGATGTGGACGACGCGGTGCTTACCAAAATCTTGGTGCACGGCGGCCTACCTGCGAGCTCAGGTGGTACATCCACCATGGCAATGTTGAAGTCCTTTAAGGCACTTGTTAGTTTTTTTTTGTTGGCTGTTGTTCTTAAACTTGGAGAATTTAATGTTGAACTACCTTCCTGGCAAAGTCTTGACACTTGAATGGAACCAGCATGTGAGTTTGGGAAGGTTTATAGTGCGACAGCTCGACCTGGGTGATGGACCTTTGGCTCTGTTGCTTGCCCTTGATTTGGCCCTCCCTTTGCTTTTCAACGGCTGGCTCCAATGGATTCATCCTTACACGAAATGGGCCTTGCGGCCTGGGTGCAGACAATCAGCAGATGGTCCGCACGCGGAGGGACAACCCGCAGCCCGGAGGAGCTGCCGGAGTGGGTGGAGCGCACCCCGTTGCGGAAGAGTTCGCCCTAAGCAGAATAGCGCATAGTTCATCCCAAAGCGAAATGTTGATTTAAGGTACCCCACAACCCCATTCTGGTGATTTAGGCTCTCATATGACCTTTCTTTCCGGCAGAAAGCGCAGGTGCGCCTTTTGGGTGCCTTTGAGCGGTTTGGATTTCTTATCGCCTCCCTTGCGCACCACCGGTATGCGTCAAAATGGGGGACCCGTAATATGTGTGGTGTTCATGTTGGTTCCCGTTAAACCAATGTGAAACGAGCTTCCTCAAGAAAACACACACACACACAAAGCAATGAATGTGAAGCAGGCCAAATGTCAGCAGCAACCGAGCAAGCCACGTGCGCGAATTGATTGCTTGGCACAAGGCTTTCTCTGGGCGGTTCAGTCCGATAGAGACCTTTACTTGGAATTCCACGAATCCTTCTTGAAACAATCCAGCGGAAAGGCACTGGTTTAAATGAACGTCGATTCAAAAGAACTTGAGCTGGAACTAGAGAACTCTCGAGTTCTTGATTCACGTTAGGTGGATTCCACTGGTTTGGGGTACGTCCCTTTCTTGGCAACTTTCTGTGATAAGCGCTGGTCAGCCATCCAGGCCAGCTGTGAATGATCCATTTGGGTGGTTTACCCAACAATTGACAAGCGGACCGGGTTGGGCGTGTCTTCCATAAACGGTGTGGGGGGGTTGAAGCCCAACTCCCCCTTTGCAGGCCCCCATTTGAGGCGCTCATATTTATTTAGTTATTTATTTATTTATTTATTTATTCATTCATTTTGTTCATTCATTTATTTATTTGTCCAATTGTTTTTATATATTTAATTTGTTTTCATTCATTGAATTTCTTACTTTTCGCAAAATGCTTATTTATTCTATTTGGGGGGGGGGGAGGGGGGTGGGGGGAGGGCTGCAAAACAATAAAAAAGGATGGCGCCTTTAGCTCCCCGTATCTTGCTGGTTCCCAGCAAAGAACCAACGGGTGTTTTGGGAAGTCTTTCAGGAAACCATAAGAAATGGTGAAGTGGCGTAGGGGTCATTCCCTCATTCCCTACTGCGAACCAGCAAGCTTTTCGACCAAAAGGCTGTGTGCCATACAGTTCAGGTGAGCCCTTCCTACTTTTATTGTTCTGAAAGTAACCAGCATGGAATCCGGATGACAAATTTCGAGCGGCCTTTTGGCGGGTTCCAAATGGTTGGTGGGG
Source organism: Effrenium voratum (assembly GCA_963377175.1). Lineage (NCBI taxonomy): Eukaryota > Dinophyceae > Suessiales > Symbiodiniaceae > Effrenium > Effrenium voratum. The sequence continues at coordinate 437,158 of CAUJNA010003333.1, forward strand.
GGGGAAAGCCAAGTTCAGACGTTGACACATCCGACGGCAGTCACCACGGTTGTGGGAATCACCTTCACCGTCTAGTTCCAACACTCAGCACTTTGCTGCTTCAAAGGGAATCCCCAGGGTAAGGGTTCATTAAAGGGACATCCTGAAATGTACCCTCCAAGTTTGAGGAGAACCCCAACATGTTCGCTGATTGACCCAGTACCACAGAACATGGCAACCTAAGAATCCCCCTCACCCCACCCGGGCTTTTTCCACAAATCCCCAATAAAGGGCCCTCTTCGAACCATACATTTTCGGAATCCCTGTGGCGATCATCCGGAAAAAGCCAACCGTGTGAGGTTTGAGTTGAGACCAGGCCCGGATTAGGTGGATCTCATTTTGACAAGCAGTTATTTCAGATGCACTTGTGACAACCTGGCCTGCAAACATGCAGCAAAGGATGGAATGTGCGTTGTCCGACGTCCGAGGCCCCGGCAGAAGGAAGTTCAGGAAGCTCCGAAGGCGGGGGGGGGGGGGGGGTTTAGCCCGAGGGGTTTACCCAGTTCTCCGGTGGTGCGTGGTGAGTGGTGACGTCGGGGCAGACCCTCAAAACTCGAAGGGTTCTCTAAAGCTTGGAATCAATTGGGGGTTTTGGGAAAGCGGTGGAGTTCAGCCAAGGATGGTTCAGCTGGGGTTCCAACCAATTCGTTCCTTATAAAAACCAGCAAGAAAAGCAATGCGACGCTGGAGTCTTGTGGCCCTTCGATCCGGCCAGGGCCAGCTTTCATTCCGGCAGCGCAGGGGGCGCCAAGAAGAGAGGGAGAGAACAAAAGGAGAGAATTGAGAGAAGACAGAGGGGAGGGAGGGAGGGAGGGAGGGAGGGAGGGAGGGAGGGAGAGAGGGAGAGAGAGAGAGAGAAAAAAAACAAAAAGGAAGAAGAAAAAGCAGGGAGAGGGAGACACAACATAAAGCCCCGATTGCAAATTGACCAGTGTTAATTAAGACGTTGGGGAGAAATTGAGACCATAGTTGTGGAACGGTTTTGGTTTTGGGTTGCTACTTTCTCTCATACCCTCGCGGCTGCCTACCCCTGACCCCCGGAAGTAGCTACAAATGTACAAATGGGAATGGAATCCCACGTGTAGGTTGAAAGGGTGATGTTCCACAACGGAGTCGAGAGGCGAAAGCCATGTTTCCATTCTCCATTGAAAGAAGTCAAAGGAAGTTTCACCGAATCCTGGTAGATGAAAGTAAGGGATGGTCCCAGGAGGTGCGGAGATCCGCAATGTCCATGATTTAGCATATCTGGGTTTTGGCTAGACCACTTGGGCGTGTCATTGTTGGTGGTCGATACCCTTTTTGACTTGGTTTCAATGGGCACCGAAAGGAAACAAAGTGTGTTGGCGGCTTCCTCTATGTTGAGACAAACCCATTTTACTGGTAACTCGGGCGAGTTGCACCCAGACTTTACGAAACCCATTTGGGTGTGCCTCGTTTTGAAGTTAGTACCAAGCGTTCACGTTGGTTTCAAGGGAAACTAACAGGATAACCGCCAGATTAGAGGTCCTGTATAAATGGCCACCATATGTGTTTGTTTCTCCGGCATCTATGCTGAGCAACCCCCTATATAAAAGGATCCCCTGAATAGAGGCTTCCAGACGTGCGTGGGGATAATGTCAGATAAAATACTTAGCTCCTAGCATCTCTTTGATTTCTCAAGAATGTCCAAAGGACAACCCCTGCTCCGATGGCCCAGGCTTGACCAAGAGAGCGCTCAAAGAGGCAGGGTCTACCTGGCGGGTGGTGCTTGTTTCCTTTTGGTTGGGCCAGAGTTCTGTTCTCTCAAAAAAGGCGGCAGCGCTGGTCTGGGCTGTGCAAAGGTTACACAATGTTCGGCCATGCTATTCAAGTCCGCATTGCATCGCTTTTCCGATAGGGATTGTGGACAATTGGCATGCCTCGTGTTTGAACATCTCAGCAAAAGGACAAGTCTTGTCACTCAGAGAAACATGGGCCCAGAGGTGGGTGGCTTGAACATTTGGAGTCTGCCAGTCCACGATGCATTGCCTGGGGTATCCTTTGGGGTTGGTTCACAGGGAACCAAAGAAAAGCCACCTATCTTGGAGTTTCCGTATTGTTTTTTGGAGACGGGACCACAAGATGTTGGCATCCAGATCTCCAAAAAGACATTTCTTGGATAGCAAACACCCCGGGGTAGACTTAGGATAAATGTTAGATTTGACCAGTGGCCTGAAGTAGTTCAAACAAAACCATACATGCATTCTATAACTGGTCCTAACTCAAATCATGGACTCCTGCCATCCCCTAAACACACCAACCCAAAGACATCTTCAGTTTTGGTTTCTATTTCCGTGAAAGGCGTGGGGTCCAAAGCTCGAATTTCTTAAGCAAAAAGGCAGAGGGTTCGCGGAATATGAAACAGACAATTCGAACTATAGGGTATGTGTCAAGATGGGGGGGGCTCCAAAATGGGTGGTTTCCCTTTGGTGCCTTGAAACAGACCCCAAATTTGGTAGCCGCCAAAAAGCACACGCGTACCTTTGTTGGTTGGCAAAAGATCCGAGTTGGTTTAGCCTTGGTTTTTCTCTTTTCCGGTTTCTGGCTTTAGCATCCGAAGATGTCAGGCCGACTCTACGTATCCAGTTCTAAGCTTGGGCATGCCACCGGGACCGCGGCAGGCGGTGGAGATCTATGTGCCCTTGGCGCAGAGCGCCAGGTCTTTGAGCCCAGAACCCAGAGAAGTCCGAGCCAAAGCAGGGTGTCTTAGGTGAGTTTGGACATCGGGTTCCAGTGGTTTAGACTAGACATGTTTTTTTGTTTTTCTTATACCTATGTGGGTAATGTTGGCCTATCGATCTAAGTAGAACCCGTCCTGAAGAAAGGGCCGTGCCCGTGTCCTTTTGTTTATGTTTGTTTCCCTTTCAAGCATCCAGCTTTCAAGCATCCAGGGCTATCAAAGAACGATATAGTCTCTGCTGTTTTGGTGTCCCGTGTGACAATCTTGTGTTTGCCTGGCTTTTGGCGGTTACCCTGAGATTCCCTCTCCAGAAGGCGACTGACTGGTCTGTGGGATGGGATTGTCCATGCCACGCTCAGCTTGCGGTCGCGAAAAGTGCTGGGACCAAGGCCCGGGTCAGGCTGGAGAACGTGACCTTTGGCACAAACACGTTTGAAGATCATCATCCAGAAATGTTTCGGCGGGTGCGCTTGCATCCGTCCCACCCTTACCGGCTACTCGGCGGGGCAAACCACTACCTCTCCGGTCCTGGATGCCTGGAATCTGGACGTACTCAGCACCTTTTGGCGCCTTTCAGATCCAGGAGCCGTTGCGCATGCTATTTGGGTAAACAAGCGCGAAAGGCTTGCTGATGTTCATATGCCCAAAAGAGCTGTAGATATTCCGTCAGAAAGTGGTTGGTAGTTTGTAGCCCAAACCAACGAGTATGAACAAGGGGTATGTAGTACAGCTACTAGATGAGAGCCGTGCAAAGGTGCCCTGGGAGTTGAGGGAGAATCATGTATGCTGAAATGACAATGTTGCCCTTTCGTCTTGTTCAATTGTTTAGAACATGGATGGGTGCCATCCCACCGGGAATCCCACCAATGCGGATGTGCATTCCCGAGGTCTATGCACGGGCACCTTTGTTGGTGAGAGGGTATGTGCCTAGGGACCCCCACAACAAGTTGCCTCACGCAGGTTCCCTCTGGCACGGTTCGGGGCACTTCTTCTGACAAAGAGGATCCAAGACGGAAATATAGGGGCTGTCTTTCCTCCAAACGAGAAGATTTGCCTCTGAGGTGAGAGACACCCCTATGAATCAGCCAGCGGGTCCTGGATCAAAATGCTGCCTGTCCTGTCTTGGCGAGGGAATGAGAGGTCCTTGGAAAGCTCGCTAGCTGACTAACTCGTGGGATTTGATTTAGTTGTTGTTGTTTTTTTAAATAGCATTTTGGCTATCCCTTGGGGTCTGATTTGCTTTCCTGGATTTTACCCCATGTGAAGACTCGAAAAAGCGGTATTTGTTTGCACCCTTCGGGAAATACGTGAACCCCCCCGCCCCCGGTTTTGATTTAATTTTGTAAGTTGTTGAGATTTTTTTTGTGCAGGCTTGAAGGAGTTCGGAAAATACCCTGGATTTGGGAGGACGATGATGATTATTATTCAGGGGAGAAATATTAAAAACATAGTGGTGATGTTGTTGGACGGTTAAAGAGACTTTTAAGATTAAAATGAATAATATATTAAAATTAGTAATGGATGAAAAAGACATAAGTGAAATGGATAAAATTATAAGAATTATTGAAACATGGTTTGGTGGACATAGATGTGATAGTTATTTAGATGGTATGATGAAATAATCAAGTATACCATGGATATCACCATTACCATAATATTTGTTAATACCTTGGCAGCTCTTATCTGTTTGTATTTCATATTTGAAGAAATTATTGTTCAAGAATAAGAGAGTCACACAAATCCAACACTTCACATTTATAACCTAGATATATTCTACTTTTTGATAAATAATTTGCAGATTCTTCAAGTCTATTCAAACCATTTCCCAAATCAAACAATTGATTAAACCATATTTCACCTCTTGATAAATCTGAGTACAATCTAACTTGTTTACTTCATCCAACATATCTTTAATACAATCCATATTAGCGCCAGGTTCTCCTGAATCGGCTTGTATTGGCGGCTTGGGGATTTTAATCACGCTTTTTGTCGAGGGGAAATGGGGAGCTACCCAAACCAATCCAAATCTCACACCGATTCGGGGGAAGCTGAGGCCTCGAGGTCTTGAACCTTGAGCTGGCTGCTCCGCCAGAGCCGGAGCAGGGGAGCCCGGCCTCGGATTCGGGTGACACCCGACTGGCCAAGAGGGTTGGCGACTCGGGAAGTCCTTGGCGACTCAGGGCCCCGGATCTGTGCTTAACCAAAACCCATGGCCAGAGCACTGGAAAAGAGCATCGGCCGGAAGTTTGTTGCTAGGTCAAGCGGAAGCCAACTTTTTACTGGGGTGTTGTCGGCGAAAAAGTCAAGCTGCTGTTCGGGGCGCTAGCCAAATATGGGTCCACTTGAGGAGTACAAACAAATCTTTGAGGATAGTAACGCAGCATCGGTTTCTCAAAGTAACAAACGGGTTGACTATTCCCCTTTAGCCTGCCGCTGACATAGTACGTGGTAGAGTTATGAGTCACTTTCCCTCAACTTGTGGAAACTCCACCTTCAAACCACTCAGCTTTGTCCGGGGGAAATCCCAACTGTTCAGGGGTTGGATGGATTTTGTGGTTCTCGTTATTTCAGACCCTCCCTTCCACTAGCGGCTAGCGTAGTCCAGCGTGAGGGTAAGCTACCCCCTCACATGCCATGGACCACCTGTGGGCAGGCTTGTGCGAGGCAAATCATAGGGACCTGACAAATTTGCGGCGGTCTGGCACTGGCAGGGGCTACTTGGAGGGTTAACATTGCGCGCAAGCCAACCACTTTTCCGGGCAGACCATTAATTTGAAAAGACCAGTTTGCGGAACAGCTTAGTTTGTTTGGAGGAGACTGTGCCTTTAGGGCCACCAACGCTTTGTTGGGCGACTATCTCCACACGGCGTCAAGACTTGTTTGGGAGACATTTGTGCTAGGATGCCAAGCATTGTTTGGGTATACCTTTGCAGTCCAACACTTGTTTTGTTCTGGGACCATTTTTCGGGACGTTCAGCTGGTTGGGAAAGGAGATTGTTGGGACACTGAAGCTTTTGGATCTTTGTGGTTGCCAATTCATGAAGTGAGAGAATGCTTGAGGCCCTGTGAATGCTTTGATCCAGAAAAACACAAAATTATTGGACGACGGGATGTAAGGAGAGAGTGTACCCGATACGCAATTGGTGTGTACAGAACAACATATATGATCCTGGTTTGGTCTTGGTGTGGCAACAACATGACTTTGAGGAATAGATTAGGATTGGCGAAGGGTTGGTTTAGGTCTGTTTAGGAAGTTGTTCATTGCGCTTGTTTGAGGGCTGGTTTAGAGTTTGCTTATGGCTGGCTTGGGTTGGTCTAGGTGGCTTCGGCTTGGGCTTGCAGTGGTTAGGTGGGTTTGGGCGGGTGTGGGGGATTGATTAGGGTTATTCAGGCCTGCACCTGCTGCTGTGGCTTTCTGGTTCGCAGCGAATTTTGTCCGGCGGGTCCAGAGCGACACTCTGTGTCTGTGAGGGCACGTACTCACATGCAAGCAGCAGCAACTAACAGCACACAGCATGTTCTGCGTGTGTGTATGTATGTCTGTATGCATGTACGTTTGTATGTGTATGTAATGCATGCACGCATACATACATGCGTGTATGCGTGGTTATATGTAGGTATGCATGGTGAATAGAAAGTACCAGCATGGTAAGAGGGATGTGTGTTTGCATGCAGCGCCAGCAGCACCAAGCACCAGCAGCACCAGCTGTACCATGGTGCCAGTAGCGCCAAGCAGCAACAAGCAGCACCAAGCACTGGCAGCACCACGCACCCTGTCAGGAAAAGGGCGGCCAGAGCCAGGGGGCCCAGAATGACAGACAATCAAAAAACAACCCTTGCTCACAATGAGGCAAGCCTGGAGCAGGCCATCCTTGATTGGAGGTGTGACAGGCGCGGTCGGATCAACCTCATGCTTTCTTCAACCTCTCTGCTTGTTGTTTGCCCCCCCCAATTCCTGTTCACCCCGCACACGCATCGCTGTCACCCCCTCCTCTTCGACCCCGCATTCTTTGTCAGCGGCCCTTTGCTTGGGCCACGGCTGCTGCATGTGCGCGGAGCGCTCCAATCAACCTTTGCGCTTTCTTCCACAGGCCGCCACGCTCCATGTCTATGTGCTACCTCTCTCAGGGCACTGCCGGAATTTCGTTAAACGAGCCACAACACTCACTTAAGTCTACGCTCTCATGTCACACATTAGCCACGCTGGTCAAACAATGCGCCCCATGCCAAGGACGATTTCTTTACACATACTGTCTTGGAACTTGCAATGCGAATGCTCGTGGATGGTTCGAACCACGACCTGGCGCCTGTTTCAAGAAGATCGCTGCCCCTTGGGATATGTTTGTTCGCTTTGGGCATGCTGCGCAGCTCTCACTACGCAAGTAACCAGCCAAGCTTTGGCCTTTGTCAGGTCAAGAAGCCGAGTCAGAAAACATGGTTCGCTTTTGAAACGGAAGATGCAGATCTGGCAGTTCTGTACCGCTTGTACATGTAGCAGCGTTCCACTAACGAGGTGTCGGCTTAGTGGATACGCTCGACTCAAACTTCGGTATAGATTAAAGTTGGACTTGCGAGGTTTCGGCTGACGCTGTCAGACCTTCTGGGCAGGGCGGTCAAGTACACTTCCGGGAATGGGGAGCGCGCCCGTCACGCACATACGTGCGATGAAGCTCGTCTGATCTCGCCTGAATCTGTCAGATCTTCTGGGCAGGGCGGTCAAGTACACTTCCGGAAATGGGAGCGCGCCCGTCCCGCACATATGTGCGATGAAGCTCGTCTGATCTCGCCTGAATCTGTCAGACCTTCCGGGCAGGGCGGCCAAGTACACTTCCGGTAATGGGAGCGCGCCCGTCCCGCACATACGTGCGATGAAGCTCGTCTGATCTCTCTGAGACTCGTGGCTGAATTCTTCGCTGCACGTGCAGGATGAAGCGTCCAGACGCCACCTTTGAGACTGAACAGAGCTGAACTTATAATCCGGCTGCGTTTGTAGCCAAGGGGCCAGCATGGTGCGCCGCAAGTGCATATGCGCAGTAGGCCAGGCCACGCATTTTGATCATGGGGTTGAATTTGGCACTTTGTCATGCAAAAAGAATGCGCGCTTTCAGCCTTTTCATGACAAATGTTAGAGGCGGGCAGGCGACAGCTTGAAACCGAAGTCAACATAATAGGTCAACACAGGTCTGGCCCTTCGAGGGACAAGGCGCCAGAAATGTGTCACTCAAGGAAAGACAACTGTAACTGTTTTTCTGCGAGAACTGCGGTCTTTGAAAGCAGTTCAATGTTTACGACGATAAGTAGAAGCAGGGATGCACCCTCGCAGAGTGGAGAGCACGCACTGGTGTCGGGCGTAACCCAGGGATTGTGAGCAGGTTTCGTGCGGATCGCCCTCCAGAGTCAAACGCTTGGTCGACGACCAGCGTTGAAAAAGTTTGATGTGCTTCCGTGGCCCCGTATTCTGTGACTGTTGCGCAGCGTTCCCAAAGTTCCCATTCCTCGGCTTTTGTTCATTTCATGGTGGGGCGTGCCTTTGATGTGTTCAAATTCTTTGGCCAAGCAGCTTGCGCTTTCAAAGGCCAGAACGAGAGCCGCAGAGAGCTACAGGGTGGCAGCGGGCCTGGTTTCTAGGCGGAATTTTCCTAGGGAGGTTTGACCGGAGGCTTGGTTTTTAGGGGAATTTGATAGGCTTCTGGAGTGGAGTTTGCCGGTCTCTGCTTTTTAGGCGGGATTTGATTGGCTTCTCGAGTTCTAGGAGGGAATTTGATTGGTTTCCTAGACGGGAAGTTGACTGGTTTTTAGGGGTGATTTGCTTGGCATGTAGAGGGGGATTTGAGACCGGTTTCTAGATCATTTGACCGGGAATGGGCCGGTTTTGAGGGGGCCTTTGAGATGTGATTCACTTGCAAGAGACCGCTCAGGCCGGAGTCGACATCAATGGGTGGCGGCGAGAAAGGCGCGGGACGGTCTTTCAGGTGAAAACAACAGTTGGCTCTGAGTGGAGGATCGCAAACGCTAAGGAACCATGGGATTCCTGAAAGGACAGTTGCAGGGATGGTTTTTAAGGGGTCACGCCTTCATGAGAAACAACAATCGGGGGGTTCGTGAAGAAGCGTTATATTTGGAAGCTCGAAATTGTAATGCTAGCCTCGGTTCAATCCGAAAGACCGCGCTAGTCAGGAGTGAATGGAAACCAAGATTGGAAGCTCTGCCGAACTACTCCCCAGAGCTGGCATGCATGGCAGTGATGCATTTATGGTATAGCCTGGGACCTGAAAGGATAGAACCCTCAATGCGGGTTTATGCCTCAAATTCGCGGAAGGGACGCCACAACCCAAGGACCATGGTTCGGTCACTTGCTGCGCTTTGCTTGGGGAAGAAAACCGTGTGATGTCTATGAAAAAACATTCATATGCCCCGTTGAGAGAAACTTTGGGTATTTGTTTGTTAGGCTGACAAATTTGAGTGAGTTTCCTCATGGGATGGTGCTTGACGGGGCCACATGCAAGGATCTCTTGGCCCAGCCCAACAGATAAGCCCCGTTTTTCCCTTGGTCGGTCAACAGGTCGAACCAAGTATGGGAACACTACCGTTTGGAGAAAAAAACAATCCTGCCTGCTTTCAACAACTTAACATGGGGTCTAATGCTTCTTTCCTACCTGCCCTGGAATTGCTTGCCAGGGGAGGCGAAGGACAAGTACCGCGAGGCGCGGGTTGCTCCGCTGGATTTGCGAGCGTGGAGTTCGCTTCGGATCCATTGCGCTCTAAGCGCCGTATGTTAGCGGTGCTGACACATCAGGCCATGCTATTCTTACAAGTCCACCAACACAACTTGAAAGCGTGCACTGCCTTTGTTGACTCATAGCTCCGATGCTCTAGATGGCCAAGCCCGAGGGCAGAGCAGTGTTTTTGTTTTGTTTTTCTTCTGATCCCAGTAGTGTCCTTTTCATCAACAACCAATTGCCTACCCTTGTTCCTGTTTCAGGTCCGGGGAGAGAGCACCCTCGGCTGCAGACTTTGAGTAACAGCTGCACACCTGAAAGGTTGAAACGTGCAATTTGGGGAGATCATGAACACTTCCAGGCTTCAAACTTGGCACTTGAGCGCCACGCAAAGCACAACAGCGGACTCGAAACCAATGATTCCCTACGGTTTTCCTGTAGGTCACGAAAACCTCAAATTGAAAAAGCAGCCCCTTCCATCACCATGTGGGTGGTTTCGGAAAAAAAAAAGACTCCCAAAAGCGGATGAGTTTCCAGGGAGTGAGAGATTCCTATAGGAAACATCCACATTGCTTGTCAACTCCTGGGATATTAATATGTGTGAAATTGGGGGACCCAACCAAATGTGTAACCTTCAAAAGCGTACCCAGTCTCAAACACACAGACCCATGTGGGAGTTTGTCTTACAATGATTTCGGCCCCATTTTAGTTGGTAAGCGGGAAGTTGAAAGGAAGCCGTTGTTTCTAGGGGTTGATTGCCCATTCTTTTCAACCATCGTTCTTTCCAAGAACCAAATTCGTTTTCCTAAACTCCGGAGGTTTTCTAGAAAGAAGGATCCCTGGAAAGAGTTGAAATGGAAGGTACCCCCAGAGTTGTCCTAGGAAACCAGCCATCACCAGGTCCAAAGCCTCCGGGTGAGGATTCGCGGCAGTGCCCAGGAGGCTGATCCGGTCGGGGCCATGATCAGTCCAGAGTTGGGATGGGCGAGTTTGGATTTGTTGCTTGAAACCAGGTCGTTGCTCAGCCAGCTGAACGCGCACACCTTCCCACTTTGATTAGAGCAGCGACTTGGCAGCCGGGACCGGTGTTTGTAGCTGGTGTGCTTGGGAAATGAAGGGAAGATCAATCACTCGTTGGGTTCCCCAAGCCTGAAAATACCAGCCCGAGTTTTGCAGGGCTGGTCAAGATCCACGTGATCTACACCATCTTTGACTTTGGGTGTTGTACACGTTAAGACGTTCGTTGTTTGTTTTCAATCCATCTCTCGGCTGAATGTTGAGTGTCCCTTTTGAAGCTATCGTTTTCGAACAAAGAGGGGGATACTTAAAGCCCTTCCAAGGCCTTGCACAGAATAACTGAAACAAGCAAATCAATAGCTAACAACCCCACAACAACAAATCAAAGAACTCTATCAAAGCCGCCCAGCGACAGGTGATGTCCAAACTACCGAGAAAACACACAGCCACCTGCCCGTTGGTCAACCAAAGGAGATGTCTCAAGCCGATTTGGCCAGTTTACACCTGATAGTAGGGGTTTGTGTTTTGCCTTTTCTCTTGAAGCCAACTACAATTTTGGTGTCCACCTATTTGACGCATTCCCACCTGCAACATGAATGTTGGTTTTGCTTTTGACTTCTGTTGAACCAAACCTACCGGTACCAAATGAATTGTGGTTTTCCTAAAGCACAAGTAAGCACAAGAGCTTCGGTCAAAATGGACCGGCAGTCTATGGTCCATTTGGGGACTTCGGGGCGGTCGATTTCCCTATGTTGTCCCTACATTTCCCTGTTCAGCTGGTTTAAACTATGACTCTTGGACCGGCAGGTGGGTTTCGTTCTGGTGGGGTGATGTTTGAGGGGGGAAATACATGTGGTCATGGGTCAAAATCCAAATCGTACCCCGAGTGAACATCCCAATCCCCACTAAAATAGGTTCCAAAATGGGTGGTGAATTCACTTACCAACCAAAATGGGATCCCATTGATTTTGACAACCACAGCCATGGCGGCTATGGCCGGAGACGGAACTTTTGCCAGGTGCAGCTTCAAAAGCTCCAGCGGCTCTCTGTGCGCCTCACCGCGCAGGATCGGACCGAATATCTCGGTCAGGTCTTGGGCCTATGAGAGGAGGGACTGAATGTGCACTTGGTGGCTCCCAGCCATCCCCTTAGCCTTTTAGCCTTTTAGTGTTTGGTGGAAGTTTGATTTAACCCACTAAAAGTTAAACTTTTAGCGGGGGATCTGAGGGCAGACCAGTTCAGATCGAACAGCAGATGAAGGTGGGTTGATGAGTTTGAGCACGTCTCCTCCCACAAAGACCCCGCGGCCCAATCCGTTTAGGTCTGCTGTGGCTTTCTTTGAAAGCTGCAGCATGCAGCAAAAAGGGAACCTTTGACGTGAACCCTTGGGAGATGGGTACGCAAATCACCCCCAAGGGTTGCTTAATTTTGGGAGAACTTCCACGATTGGTCCTGACATTGCCACACGGACGTATGCCTTTGCCGTTTGAGTGGCGGACCGGTTGTTTGTGTGAACAGCCTGCGCTTGGCGTTCAAATTTACATCTATTACATCTAGGACCGCGTATTGCGTGTCTAAGGATACCCAAACCACAGCCCTGCACCAGCCAATTTTCACCTTTTGCCAGAGTTCTTGGAGAAACTGGTTGATTGAAGATGGGCACGGGCCATCTAGCAGCGATTGTCTTCAATCATTCCAAGGAGACGTTTCATCCATTTGAGCCACCAGGATACTTAAACTTATTTGATCCATTTGATCCAAAGAACAATCAGGTTGAATCCATTTGAGCCACAAGAAGACCTAAAACCCGTTTCAGCTAGAAGAGTATTTGTAATTCATAGTCATTCCCATGTCGCTTGGCCTGTACAGGATACGGACGGCGAGTCCCGGCTGGGTCCTCAGTTTCGTAGCAGTGATTTCGGTGGTCAGGGAGGGTTGTTGAAAATCAATCTGGTCGAGAAAGACCCCCGAATTGATGGGCTGGAAAGGGCTCACAAAGATCTTCCTCTACCTGCTGGGCCAAACGACGGACAAGACGGCACCCCTTCGGAAAGTGGGAGCTGAGCGTTTAGAAGGTCAGAGGGAGGTGAAGTCTCTTTTTGCGGGGGGCTGGGTTTCCCCTTCATTTGAGCTCGATGGTACAGTGCCCAGTGTTATTTTCTTTTCCCGGAGGTTATCCATTAAATCAACTGCCAGCAAAACGATAATTGTTGTGCGCGCACGCACCAGAGGATGTCAGGGCTTTGCAGCTGAGAGAGAGCTCCTTTTCCAAGCACGCAATCCACCAGCTCTGGTTTCAATCAAGTTCTAGCATGCTGCCAAGCTGGCGCGCTGCATGGCGCTTCACATCAACATGCAACGTAATTACTGTATCATGATGGTCTGAGAAAGGCAGCGGCGACTGGACGAGCTGCGTTGTTTTGGCAGCAGATTCCGGGAACCGAACTGAAGCATCCAACTGGTTTAAGGGATCAGGTTCATGCCCAAGTATTGCCCAAGAACTGGCGCAAGTGTTCCTATGGGAAGTCATGGGCTGGAGTTTTGGGGACTGCCCACTTGCCCCAGGCCAGACCCCAAAGAAATGCTCATTCACGCTTTATTGCCTTGCTTGCCCGTTTTTTGTGGCTGAATCTGGGGTATGGTTTGGGGTTGCCTGAAATATGGAGAACCCAAAAACCGCGTTGAACCACCCTGAAAAGGGTGCATCAAAAAGCGACACACCCACATGTTTGGGAAACCCCCGTTGCGGGCATGTAGGCCTTGAACTTCGCTGTGACGCATTCCGAGCCAACCAAACGCAGACCGACCGGGTCATCAGTTCCCACGCTATGGGCTACTACCCCCCAAGCACAGTTTGTGTGGGGATTCTCCCAACCCAAACAACTTTACGTCGGGCCTTTGCCAGTTTTGGTTGGCGTATCTTCCCTTATCTTCCATGTTAAGTTGTTTTTTGTTTTGACCTGAAGAGAAAAAGCTGAGCACCCGCCTGGTCCCTTTGAGCTCCGATGGCTTTCGTAAATCTTCGCGGTTTGCACAGATGCAGCTTGCCTGGCCAACCCTCAATCCGAGAACGGGAAGCCTGGCCAACTTGTTCTTGTTTCGGAAAGGTGTTTGAGAGGAGTTTAGGCTTTTGCCAGCCAATGCCCGGAGAGTCGGTTTGGTATACCCAAGCATGGCATTTTAGCTCATGGCAACAACAAATCCCACATCCTTTTTTGAGGGAAGCGTGATTGAAAATGCCCCACGACCCCATTCCAATGATTTTGGCCCTTGTACGATTTCCCATCCCTAACCTCCAAACCCCCAAACCACTAATTAGGCCTGATTTTTGGGCATTTCTGTTTTGATGAGTTTTATTGTTTTAGTCAGGGGAACCAAATAAAACACCTTTCTGTGTTTTTCAGAGGGTAGCTGATTCTTTCATTCCTTCTGCTGAGCTGTATGGCCCAGGTCGTCGCTTTGGACGATCCGCCTACCCTGGGCGGAGGCGGAGGCGGTGGTTTCTCCGTGCCGCGAAGAGGTACTGTGTTGAGGGTACCCCTTTTTCAGGTTAAAAGTAAACCTGAGGGAAACCCCAATTGGGAGAACCCAGATGCAAATCCTACCTCACCCTCCCCTCCTGAAGGCGACATCCTTTCGGAGAGCCGACATCCTTGCGGTGCGATCCTTTTACTTATGTCCCTTCAAAATCAGCCAAGCAATGTGGCATATTTTAGGAATCACGCATATTCTCGGCAAAATATAGCGACGCCTTTTTTTGGGGTTGGTGAATTGATACCCCAAAACCTTCCCTGGTAGTAGGGAGCGGAGATCGCTTTTGGTTGAGCCTTTGAGGAAACACCCGCTTCACGACATAACTCTTTGTCCTTTTGCTGCTACTGGGCTGGTCACAGGCAATCCTTCATCCTTACCTTGGCTTACAAAAAAAGGGGTCCTTTTTGTGGCATTCTGCAATTATTAGTTGTTTCCAATAGGGATTTGATTGGGATTGGCCGCATTTTGAACCGCCCAGTTTTATGACACCATTGTAATCCATGCAAAGGTAAAGGATTCCTCTAAAATAATTGCACCTTCAAAGGACTTCCCCATTTTCAATCGCAGCCCCGATGCTGTGTTGCTGTTCACTTGTTGGTAGCGTTTAGCTCTTAGCTTTGCCAGCTCTGCTCCTTGAAACAAACAACACGTGCACGGGCAGTCAATGTTGTAGTTTGGGCTAAATGTCAACTTTTGCCCATAACATTTGTTTGTCACAGCACTTGCTGGCCGAAATGAGTGGCCTGAGACAGGGTGAAATATCCCCCCCCTCCTGTGTCTTGTTCTTTAATCGTTGTTCCTTGTCGGTTCTGTTCATGTTTGGTGGGCGCCTTGCACCCGTGTCGCTTGTTTTGCCTGCTCTTGGATGGGAATGAGGGAATCCAAACTGAAGCGTCCTGGTTTCCTTTCAGTGTGTCCCTGAAGGGTTACTTCCTGCGAGAAGCATTTGGGGGAAAGGCCACGGGCCGCCCCGTCTGCGAACCCTTTCCGACAAAGTCTTTCCAAACAAATTTTCGAGATCGCTTTGGCACATCAAGACATGGTCGGACGAGGTTCCACACTCCCAGTGCGTCCAACACCGCCCCCCCCTCCCCCCTCCCCCCCACATGTTTGTCTCGTGTCCCAACCCGCAAGGCGTGTAAAGCTGCTGGAGCCTTTTTGAATGGGTCTCGCCAGAGTTCGAGCAAGCAACAAGCATATGATACTAACACGCAAACAAAAGCTAGGATTTGGAGAGATGAGTTGGAGAAATGGGACGGAAGAAACAGAACACATCCCGGCAATTTACTGAGAATCAGCAGTAAAAGAAGGAGGGGTCAATTGGTTTCCTGCCCAC
>CAUJNA010003333.1:460000-502500 GCA_963377175.1 Effrenium voratum
CCGACCAGTTCCAACAGATTCATTTAATTCAGGCAACTAAAAGCATCCAGTCAATTGAGGTGACGAACAAAGGCACATCTTCAGAGCCTCTCCCCTTGCAATCTGTCGAACTCCCGTGGAACAATCCCTAAGGTACAACCGCGGCATCCACCGCCTCGAGCAGTCCAGGCGGCGGGTTCTCAAGGGAAGGACCCAAGTGGTGTCCTAAGGACGTTCCTTCCGGTTCATTCCCAAAGCCCCGATTCCCTGACAACACAAAGTGGAAACCGGGGGCGCAGGAGAGAGAGAGAGAGAGGGGGGGCGCTTCGAGAAAGCTTCCCGAACCTTGCCAAGTGAAACACCTAAGAACCCCTAAGATTTCTGAATGGTGCTGAAATCATTTGGGGCCTCTGTGAAGCTCATTCTACCCACTCCTCACCTTTCTCTGATTACGCACTGATGGAAACCTCTAAAACCGGAGCAACTCTTGAAAGCAACTTACTCTGGAACCAACCAACTATAGGATGACCCAGACAAACTGAACAGCAGCGCTGCAGTGTTTTTGGGCCTGTGGAGCATACAGCTCTTTTGGTGCGGGAGCTCTGGCCTGTCACAGCCACCACTTCCTCCGGAGACGCGCTGCTTGCGTGCGAGTCGGTCAGCCCTTAGATCGCGAAGGGTCTGGCTTTGCACCTATCTCCCCAGCTCGTCGATGGGTTTCGGGCGCTGCTCATTGGAGGTTTACTCCTTTGAGGACTCCATGTTCTGAAAAATGGGAGGACATCGACTCGCCAAAGTGAAGAGAGACAAAACCCCACAAACACCTAAAACTGTTTTTTGGGACCCTTTTCGGGGGTCCACTTGAACTCGCCCAGGTCCATATGCCCAACAGGCCGTGCTTTGGGCCCTTGGTCGAAGATGAAACAACCGGGCCCCTTTGTGTAGAAGCTCCTGCAGGAACCTCCAATAATTAGGTAATTAGGTTTCGGCACGTTTGCCTGACAGGTCCCAGGTCCAGGTCCAGGTCCAGGTCCAGGTCCAGGTCCAGGTCCAGGTCCAGGTCCACCCTACCCCACCCCGAACCCACCCCACCCCACCCCACCCCACCCCACCCCCACCATCCCCCGCAGGTGGTCAGAGGCTTTGGCGCTCACTGCCCACATGGCCTCCGCCTCCGTCCGCGCGGACGTGGTGACGCTGAACTCCGCCGCGCGGCGCTTGCGCTGCAGGTGGCGCCAGGCCGTGCACCAGGCGAGCGATTTGGAGCGTCGGGGAGTTGTCCGGTGCGAAATAGGGATCGGATGCGGTTTCACGGTGTCCCGGTTTCCGTTTTGTTCCCCCTCAATATACGTATGTATGTGTATATATATATATATATATATATTTGTACTGGTGCCATGAAAAACGACACGCCCCAAAGAGGAGCTAAACATATGTGCTGGTTTACTCCTACAATCATGACCACACGTGTGCTTGAACTACCCCAAAGCCCTAGTTTCTAATTGTTTCTGTGCTGAAATGACATGATTCTCTTAATGAGCTTGACCCAATTTGGTTTCAACGTCTTGCACAACCCATTCGAATTACGCCCTTACAGTGGTGCCTTTGTGTCAATCTTTTGGAGAGGGTCCCCTCAAGATGAGCTTTCTGTGCCTGTTGGGATGTTCCACTCATCAACTTGTCCCAGACCTCCAGGGCCATCGATTCCTGTTTATGGAGGGTTTTCCTGACATAAATGAAGCTTCCCAATGGACTTTTTGGGCCAATCCGCAAAGGTTCCTCCGAACCTTTGGCTAGGGTGGGTGCAAAGGGCTTCCTTTGGTTTCCCCCCAACCAACTTTCTACCCTTCGGAGGGGGACAGGGGGAGCAACCCACAACCCACGTCCTATGTTTTTGTTTCGTCTACAACTCCTCAGCTATGGGGATGCCCAACTACCGGAGTTCATGTCCGTGTTTCTACCCTTCGGAGGTAGGGGAGCAACCCACGGAGGCCGGAAGGAAAAGCTCGAAGCCGTCAGGTCGAAGTGCTTTCGCCCGGAATTCGCATGAACGTGATCTCCTACAACTCCCTGGTCAGCAGCTTGGCGAGATCTTGAACCCTGGCTTGTTGGCTTAATGTGTATTTTTTCCACTGCAAAACTAAAGCCCTAGGCTTCAAGATTTAGATGAATTGCTGCTCCTTAAGTAAGCAACGGTGGTTGTATTCCCCCCCCCCGCCCAGTGCTTCAAGGGTTTGAAGCCCAGGGTGGATTTTTTGCGCGGAGGCAACTGTTTGGAGTGGCAGCTGCCGCTGCATCTGCTCCACACCATGCGCCGAACGACCTGCCCCGGCAACTTGCGGCCCGGATCGATCCCGATGCGGGAGCTCCGTGTTGAGAGGGCGCCCAACATGGGTCTTCTTACCAGAACTGGTTTGCCAGAATCGAGGGTACCCCTCAAAACACCGAGTGTTGTTTACTGAAGGTCTGGGATCCGTCAACTTGCTGAGTTGTTGTTAACCATGTAAGTTTGTTGTTTTCAGTGTCCAGAGGTCTGTTGAAAACCCTTTGGAAGACACTCCAGACAAGGGATAGCAAGCCCATGAGGGGCCAAGCCCAATAAACCTGGGGTTGCTGGAGGATTCGTGTTAAGCTGTCAATTTTATGGCCCTTCCAGGTAGGGGGGGGGTTGCCAAGAAAACATACAAACCCACCCAAGTTGTTTCTTTGTCAACTTCTTTTGGGGGGACTTTTTTTGAAGACAACCACCCCCCCAAAAGTGGGCGCCAGTTTTTTTGTTCCCAGGGCAATCCACTGGTGCCTCGGCTGAGGTTGAGCTTCAACTCAGCCATGCGGCACTGCGAGTGGCAGCGCGCTCTCGGCCTCGTGCGCGACGCGCCGGAAGCGCCGGATGTGGTGTCCTGCAGCACCGTCGCCAGCAGGCGAGAGCCGTTGAGCCGCGAATTCTTGGCGTCGGTTCTTTCGGGTCTCAGAAACGACTTATTTCGGTGATTCGGGGTGAGGAGATGGGCCATGGAGGTTGCATACCACTAGCAAATTGGACTGGCCTCCCGGGTTCCTGGACTTTAATGATCATGTGGAAAGACCAGGTAAATAAATAGTTTGGATTTGTTTGGGGTCATTTATTCGGGAAGTGAGTGGAGGTGTCCACTGACCGAGTTGAAGAATTTGCATGTGGTTCACCATCAAAAGCGGACCAACAGCTTGTTGTTCAAAGAGAGCTTGCCACATGCCGGCAACTCGGAAGTTGCCAGTTGTTCAGTGCATTCCGCCCTTCAAACCACAGCGTGGTAGGTCCCAATGGAATTCACCCCAAGGGTTCCGATTCCTTTCCCAGCCCTCGAAGTCCCGTCCCCCGTTTGCCCAGTCCAGCTTCAAGTCCCCTACCCAATCCAAGCCAACAGTTAAGGGTAAGGTCAGCTTGGTCGCGTTGTCGTACCTGTGAATGTTTTAACATGTTGGACAATGACTGTTTTCCTAGGAAAGCAACATAGAGCCAGTGACAACTACAGTTTCTTTTCTTCTCTCTTTCTCTTTTTTCTCTCTTTGTCTCTGCGTCTCTGTATCTTTATCTTCCTCTTTCTCTTCCTCTTTGTATTTATCTTTTTCTCTTTCTCTTTCTCCCTTTCTCTTTTGTACTTTCTCTTTATCTTTATCTTTTTCTTTCTCTCTTTCTCTGGTTCTCTCTTTCTCTCTTTCTCTCTCTTTCTCTTTCTCTCTCTTTCTCTCTTTCTCTCTTTATCTCTTTCTCTCTTTATCTCTTTATCTCTTTCTCTCTTTCTCTCTTTCTCTCTTTCTCTCTCTTTCTCTCTTTCTCTCTGAATCTCTTTCTCTCTTTCTCTCTTTCTCTCTTTCTCTCTCTCTCTCTCTTTCTCTCTTTCTCTCTTTTTCTCTTGCTCTTGTTTCTGTATCTTCTCTCTTTCTCTCTTTCTATCTTTCTCTCTTTCTCTCTTTCTCTCTTTCTCTCTTTCTCTCTTTCTCTCTCTCTCTCTCTCTTTCTCTCTTTCTCTCTTTATATCTTTCTCTCTTTCTCTATTTATCTCTTTCTCTCTTTCTCTCTTTCTCTCTTTCTCTCCTTCTCTCCTTCTCTCCTTTTCTCTTTCTCTCGTTATTCTTGTCTTTCCCTTGTTGTTTTTTTTCTTGTTCTCTTTTTCCCTCTTCCTTTCTTTCTCTCTGTCTCTCTCTCTCTCTCTCTCTTTCTCTTTCTCTGCTTCTTTATTTTCCTTTTTCTGTTTTGTTATCTTTATATGTTTCTCTTTCTCTCTGTCTCCCTTTCTCTTTGTCTTTTCTGTCTCTCTTTCTCTTTCTCTTCCTCTTGTTATTTCTCTGTTTATCTTTGTGTTTTTCTCTTTCTCTTTGTATCTTTCTTTTCTGTTTTTCCTTTCTCTTTATTTTTCTCTTTCTCTTTATTTTCCTCTTTCTCTCTTTTTCTCTTTCTTTTGTTTTCTCTTTCTCTTTCTCTTTATCTTTCTCTTTCTCTTTCTCTTTATCTTTCTCTTTCTCTTTCTCTTTCTCTCGCTCTCTCTCTCTCTCTCTCTCTCTCTTTCTTCCGTTTTCTCTCTTTATCCTTATCTTATCTTTCTCTCTTTATCTCTTTCTCTCTTTATCTCTTTATCTCTTTCTCTCTTTCTCTCTTTCTCTCATTCTTTCTTTCTCTCTCTTTCTCTCTTTCTCTCTTTCTCTCTGAATCTCTTTCTCTCTTTCTCTCTTTCTCTCTGAATCTCTTTCTCTCTTTCTCTCTCTCTCTCTCTTTCTCTCTTTCTCTCTTTATATCTTTCTCTCTTTCTCTCTTTCTGTATTTATCTCTTTCTCTCTTTCTCTCTTTCTCTCTTTCTCTCCTTTTCTCTTTCTCTCGTTCTTCTTGTCTTTCCCTTGTTATTTTTTCTTGTTCTCTTTTTCCCTCTTCCTTTCTTTCTCTCTGTCTCTCTCTCTCTCTCTTTCTCTTTCTCTGCTTCTTTATTTTCCTTTTTCTGTTTTGTTATCTTTATATGTTTCTCTTTCTCTCTGTCTCCCTTTCTCTTTGTCTTTTCTGTCTCTCTTTCTCTTTCTCTTCCTGTTGTTATTTCTCTGTATATCTTTGTGTTTTTCTCTTTCTCTTTGTATCTTTCTTTTCTGTTTTTCCTTTCTCATTTTTTTTCTCTTTCTCTTTTTTTTCCTCTTTCTCTCTTTTTTTATTTCTTTTGTTTTCTCTTTCTCTTTCTCTTTATCTTTCTCTTTCTCTTTCTCTTTCTCTTTCTCTCGCTCTCTCTCTCTCTCTCTCTCTCTCTCTCTTTCTTCCGTTTTCTCTCTTTATCCTTATCTTCTCTTTCTCTCTTTCTCTCATTCTTTGCTCTCTCCCTCTCTCTTTCTCTTTCTCTTGCTCTGTCTCGTGCTTTCTTTCTTTCATTCTTGCTTGCTCTTTTTTCTTCCGTCTCTCCCCCTTGTTCTTTGTCGTTTTCTCTTTTCCTTCCTCTTTCTCTCTTTCTCCTTGTCTTTTTCTCTTTCTCTTTCTCTTTAATTGACGCAATTCAATCCTTGTGAAACCTTCGCGTTGCCGTGCTACTGGGCCGTTTGCCGAGACCGCGCCGAGAGCGTGCCAGACAGGCGTCGGGACAGGTGGCTGGCATTGACGCAGACCCGCCAAAACGCGCAGAGGGTCACTCTTTTCGCGATGTCTATTCCCCCTGCCACAAACCTATAATACAGCACCTCGCGAAAGTGCAGCGCCTGGCAGGAAATCTGCACATCACCGTGCGGAAGTGCTGCGCCTGCCGCGAAATCTGTACCTGGCCTTGCGAAAGTGCTGCGCCTGCCACGCAATTCAATCCGTGCGTCAATACAGGGGCGGCTGACATTGACGCGGACCCGCCAAGAAGCGCAGCGGGTTACTTTCTTTGCAATTTCTGCACGCCATGCTTGTTTTTTTGCACACGCTCATTCTTTCTTCATCTTATCTGTGCGCCAGCTATCTGCACACGTTTTTTTTTTTTTTTTTTTTTTCCGCATAGGTCATCTGATCTTCTGTGAGCTATCTGCAAGATCTATCTTTTTGCATACGCTATCCGATCTTCTAAGGCTATTTATTTGCGCAAGCAGCCTTTGAATTAGTATCCGTACTACGGAAGTTTCTTCTAAACTTCCTTTGATCAACATATTATGTAATTAGTTTGTTTGGGCAAGCCAGCTAGCATCAGCAAGCCGAAACGCGTTGTCCAGTGGTTCCTTCTTGTCAGTGAAAGGGGTGGGAGCTCCAAAAAATCAATCGATGTGCTGATGCTCTTCTTGCGTCATTTGGTAGTAAGACAGGGGCTTCCTCCCCTTGCTTCTTTGGGAGTCGTGCTGGGGCTATGCCGAAGTAATCCGGTTTCAAGGACATCTTTGCAAAGCTTTCCACGACCCCCAAACCCGATTTTGCAAGGGCAGATGGGTGGCATAAAGGGCACATGCCAATCATTTTTCTTTGGATGCCTTTTGGGGATCCGAAGCCCGAAACACCCGGTGGTTTGGATATGCGCGCGCGATTCCCTCAGCTGAAATTCACCCCGAAAATCCGAGTGAGAACCTCGATGAGAACCCTTTCTCTCTCTACATCGATTGGCAGAAAAGAAAGTGCCAGTGTGCCCTTTTCCTATGGCCTGAGGGCTTTCCTGAAGAGGAGTCAGTGAAGCCAACGTATTGCAAAAGACGCCTTGCCAGGCTGGGTGACCGCTGGCAGCGCGGAATCATGTTGCTGGAGGCGGGCTTGGCCAACTTTTTCAGGTCAGGTGTACTCCAGTTGCTCACCACCCCTCTCCATTTTTCTTCCGAAGAACTGGGTCCGGGCAGGGTTTCCAAGCTGAACCACGTATCTTCAAAGAGGGACCGCCCCATGTTCTACCCGGTCCCTGGCCGTGATACGTGAATGTCAGGCAGCTCACAGCAGCCACGTGCAGCTGAACATTTTCGCATACAATGCCTTGAGCAGCCAGTGGCAGCAGGCGCGTCGGGTCTGGGGTCAAGTTTTTTTTTTCTGGAAGCAGGCTTGGGTGTCACTTGGGCAATGTTGACTGTGGATCCAAAAGTGGATCATGTCCTTACTAAAAGGGGAACCATCCCTGCTTAGTACGATGTTGGATTTATCCGAAGCCACCATTATGCCTAGACGGCGGCCCCCGTGTTTACAGGGAAGCCACAAAATAACGGTCTCTTTTGAGAAACAGACTGGTTTCGACAACTAGTTTCATTTCGGATGCTAACCTGCGAAGCGGTCCCCTGAATAGACACCATGGACACCCGTTCGCCGGCTGCGCTTCAAGCTGCCACCCAAGTCCTCGCAGCAACCTTTTGAGGTTTGGTCTTGTTCCGGATTGCTGGTTGATTTGGATGGGGGGCTTCATTCAGGAATCCGGATCACTTTGTTTGTGACGCGTCCATATTAGTACCTCGAGTGTTTTTTTTTTTGTATTTTTGGACATGGCCTCTGGTGTTTGGGTGTAGGATGGTTGCTACGATCGGGGGGTTCTCATGTGGCACGCTTCAACCCGCTTTGTAGGTGTCAGACCTCTTGAAGCGCTTGCCCGCGCGAGAGCTGCGCCCAGACGTGGTGACCTACTCCCTGCTCGCGACATCCGCGTGGGCTTGGTCTTGGGAGGCGACTTACGGGATGGGAGGGTTGCAAGGCCCGTCCGATCGATCGATCGCGCGAGCGCGCGCTCGTTGCTTCAGGTTCTGCAGAAGATGCGTCGCCAGCAGGTGGCACCAGCGCCGCGGTTTCGAGAAGCCGAGTGTGGGGTGTCCAGGCTTGGCTCAGGATTGGTTTGGCTGGGTTTAGCTTATAGGATGTTTGTTTAGGGCGGGTTTAGGGTGGGTTGGAAAAGGGTTTGCTTCGGGGTGGGTTTGGGTCTGCGGGTGTGTGGGTGTGTGTCCCACAGTATAGGGCCCCCCCTCAAAAAAGAGGATGGTGGACCTTCAGTTTCTTTTTGAACTAGCCCGAAGCACATTGGAAAACGAGATGCCCAAACAGAGGGACCCCCCAAAACTTCCCTTTTATGCCCTCAAAACTGGTCATTGGATTCCACCTTGTTTCTGGGTATGCTTGCCCCGCGAAGGTCGCTTACTCCCCAACAGTTGAATCGCTGTAATGTCGACTCTGCCGTCATCGAACTGGCAGACAAGGCGGTGACGCCCCCACAAAAGAAGGTTCCCGCCGCCCGGAGGGTTTTGTGGCAGTGAAAAAGCGATGAACCGTGGCACCAGATTTTTTGGGGTAGGCGTTGGCACCCCAAGCCCCCATTCCGTCGGCCCAGCCGAGGATGGCGCGGTCTTCCGTGTGCTGAGCTTCGCGTGGCAAAGCGCCACAGCTGTGCTGGTGGAGATGCGGCGGGCCACGCTGGAGGCGTCCCGGGCGTCTTTCGCCTGTGGTTTCTTGTTTTTTTGGTGGCTCCCAGCCATTCCCGAGCTCCCTTTTAGCCTTTTAGCGTTCAGTGGCAGTTCCATTTCGCCCACCAAAAATGAAATGGTGTTTTTTTGTTTTTGTTTTTGTTTTTCAGGGTGGGTGGCTTTTTGGCTTTTGTGGCTTTCACGGGTTTATGTGGCGTTTGTGGCTTTTCATTTCGTATCCTCTGCATTCACAGTTCCTCTCTGTTTGGCTTTTGCGGCTTTGGCTTTTTCGCATCCTCAGCATCACCAGTTCCTCTTTGGTGCCCCTCGCCACCCCCCTTGCCCCTTGCGATTAAAATGCACCCCTAGCTGAATCATCACTTTTTCGATCATCATGGAGGGGGCTTCCTCCTCGTGTGCAGTTCTTCGAACATCATGGGGGGGCTGCCGTAACCCCCTGACACACCAAGGTGCTACTCGCCCCACAACCCTCGGTACGCCTCCAATTGAATCATCACTTTTTCGATCATCGTGGGGGGGCTGCCGCCCCCCCCCAACCCCCTCGCTACATGTTTTGCCCCTAATTCAATCATCACTCCCCCGATCATCATGGGGGGAGGCCGCCCCTCCCCCCCCCGGCTATTTTCTAGATGTTTTGCCCCTAATTCAAGCATCACATCCGATCATCATGGGGGGGGGCCCGAACCCCCCGCTACTTTTTAGATTTGTTGCCCCTACTTCAATCATCACTCCCCCGGTCATCATGGGTGGGCTGCCAGAGGTCTTGGCATACGGTAGCACCAGGCAGGCGTCGCTCCATAATGCCTGAAAGATGCTTAGCCAGATGAGGCGGATGAGGCAAGATGTGGCAAAACGAATCCCGAGCTCAAAAAAACAACAACCTCATCCGCAGCTAGCCCAAGTTTTCCCATTATCTCCTTCGAGTTGCTTTGGACCACAACCTGCTGGTGATGCTAAGGATGTTGGTGTGACACGACTTGCCCCTGTTTCTTTTTGGATCTTTTGCCCCTTGTGGGGGGAGTTGCTGGTGTTGCTGGGGATGTTGGCTGGACATGCGGTGGATGTTGAAAACGAATGGTGATGATGTTGACGGGCTAGTGAAATACGTACATTTCGTGAGAAAATGCTGTAAAGTACAGCATTCTACTAGCCAAGACGGAAAACAAATCCCCCCCAAACAAATAAATAAAATTAAAATTGGGGGATCTGAGGGCAGCCCGCCTGGTGAAACCAGCTCAGATATTTGCTGAACAAATGCCCTGCTCAGGTTTAGGCTTTGGTTGGTTGAACAAGAGACCAAATCGACAATCGCAAGTTTTGGGTAGGTCCCACCCAATTGTTTGGGATCTTTGGCATAATTTTTGCAGCAAACGCCCCACCCCACCCCCCGCCCCCAACGTTCCTGGGGCGCTTTTTTGACAAGGCTTTGTCCCAGACCTCGTTTTTTTAGTTTTGTTGGAGGGTCCCTGTAAGGTCAATTGCTGATGGCTACGCCTTAAAATGTATAAACAACCCGGCACCCGCCAGTTCCAATATGTTGTTTTAAATACAAACAACGCATAGCAATAAACGACGCAAAGCACGTTCTGTTTTTGACAGGGACACAGAAGGGCGGATCAGATTTGCCTTTTTGGCCAATTGAGCAGCGTTCAAAAACCCCGTTGAAAGAAGTAAGAAGTAAAGGTGTTGTCCTGCAAGTTGCTGCGCGAAAGGAAAACACAGGGCATCACAGGGCTTCGAAAGCTCCACCAGAGGGATGTTCGCGAAAGGGACAAAGGCCGATTTTGAACACTGGGTTGCTGAACCGTCCGCGAAAGCTCCGCGAAAGGGTTTCTTGGCCCCGCGAAAGGAAAACTGGGAGTGCGCAAGATTCGCGAAGGCAGACGTGAAACTTAACATCGCAGAACTTAGGTTTAGACCACCGCCCAATTTAGTTTGACACATCAGTCCTACCAGTTTGACAGGACTGATAGTGAGGGTTCGCATACCTTTGTAAAGCACACACTTCCCCAAGCACTTGGGGCGTATGAGGCATGTTAGGCTTCAACCGAGGCTAAGGAACACACCCCGACCAAACATTGAGCTTCTTTTCCGAAAAAGATGTGTTGTTGGCCGGTGCAAAGAAATCATGTTAGGGGCGTGGGGGGAGGGGGGGCTGTCCCAGTTGAGGTTGGGGACGGCCATTCCTCGTGGTTATGTCCTATTGTGTTCCTCTTGGATACCATCCAAACGGGGATGCCTACCTTAGATTTGCAGCGGCCCGGAAAGAGGAGCGGCAACCTTTTCATTTACGCATTCAAAGTTTTGCCAGTTGTCTCGAACCAGTGATCAGTGGCTTTGAAGACAACATAAACACCCAAATGAACCAACGCTGGCGATGGCCTTCGAAACAACGTGTCATCATGTCCTCAAACCTTTCAGATCGTGGCTGTTGCACCATTGGTTGGAACCATGGCTGTTTGCGGTTCGCACATTCTCTGTAAAGGGAGAGCGAAAAAGGCATCTCCCAAAACGAAGATCGGACACCGCGGCGTTTGCATCACAGCCAGCGTCCCGGGCGATCGGAAGGCCAGCGGGTCTCCGACCTTGGGCGCTTGGCACACGGCGATAGGCGTGGAAATCCCAGACTCAACCCCTTTCTTCTGCCGACTCGTGTCACCCACCCTCCCTCCCCCCACCAAGAAAAGGAAAGGCTTTTTCCAACGTTTGAAAGCTACGGGGTCTTTGCCCAGATCAGCTCCAGACTGCAACTCGCAGGTTCTGAGGGTCCAGGGGTTGTTAGATTGTGGGTTTTCCACCGCTTCTTCCCCCGAACTGGGTTCCCACGCAACCCAAAAAAATGATGCCCTCACATGCTTCACCTGAAAATCTGGCCGGGCGGCGATTTCTTCGGGACAGGTGAGTGGGAAGCACTCAAACCACCCCCATACACTCAATGTATGCAACATATCTCGCATGTTCTCTTCAATCGGGTCAAATGTATTGAATCGTTGGTTTCCCAGCATGTTTGTTAGCGGTGCATTGACTGAAGCCCACTTGAGCAACGGTCGAATGATAGAAAACGGAGATGACGTTGGGTCCTGGGATTTCGGGGTTCTGACCTCATGCTCGCATGTCAGTTGGGACGTATGGAACTGAATTTTAGCTGGCCACCCCCGCCAAAAAGGAAAAAGACTATATTAATTAACTAAATAGTCGGTTTTTCTTGGTTTACCTTTAAGACAAACCCATATTAAACACTGACCGTGTCTGGTGGCTCATGCGCACCAAACCCCGACGCTGAGAGGTGACTGGCAAAGCGCACTACAGCTTTGGGACAGGCCTGACCGAATCCTGAGGTTCCCCAATCTACATTTGGGAGGGTGTCAATTCCTTTGGATCCCCATTTCCTCTTGGAAAAAAAACACGCAAAAGGACCACCGTGGTTGCCAGAAATGAGCTTTGCCCAGCGGAGGTCTGCTCGGTATGGAGATTGTGGCCCTCCGTTTTCTCAGAGTTAAAGCTCAATCAAGACAAGTGAGGGGCATGCGAGGCCAATCTAAATGGCTTTCTGCCTACAACTCACCTTGAAGCACAGGGTCCAGATCCTCTCTCCGTTTCCCATTGGCTGGACAAGAGACGCTTCAAGAGTTTGGGAATTTGCTGACCTGCAGGATGACACGGAGGTTGCTCAAACATCGCACACGCGCACCCCGCACACCCACACACCCACACATCCGCGCCAAGACCCACACACGCAAACACACAAATACAAACGTAGACTTGATAACTCCCCGCAGCCCATCTTGCCATGATGCCAAGCCACGCTCCACTCATGTTTCCTGACATGTCCCTGTGCAGGTCCCAAAGCTTATGGCAGACAAGCTGCGACTTGTTGGCTGCCTGTTTCCTTCCAGTTGGTCAAGTTGCCGAAGCATGCGGCAGACAACTGCGACTTGAACAAGGTCCGGCACTTGTTGTTGGTTGCTTGTTCCTTTAGCTGTTCAGGTCGCACCACAACTTGTTGCAAACAGACAGCGGTTCGAACAAAAACACACAGTCCAGCTCTTGTTGTTGGTTGCCTGTCCCCTTGACAGATAAACCGCTGCTTGAAACAAGCATAATCACTGGCCAAGTGGTCTAAGCAACAGCTTGCCAAGCAATCAAGGTTGCAGG
This sequence comes from Effrenium voratum, assembly GCA_963377175.1. Lineage (NCBI taxonomy): Eukaryota > Dinophyceae > Suessiales > Symbiodiniaceae > Effrenium > Effrenium voratum. The sequence goes on from CAUJNA010003333.1 coordinate 472,493, forward strand.
TGCGCTGGGATGATCAGTCTCCGTATCACCGCTTATGGCAAGTGTCTTTGTTGGCAGGATTCTTGCCGTAGCGCTCCCGCCCTCTGCAAATACGCTACGTGAGCAACGTGAGCAGCAAGCCGAAAAATCAGCACGAATGCAGTTTGCACATGCGCGCGGTTGTCAGCACAGCACAAGTTTCTGGGCTGCCTGAGCATTGTTAGGACACTTCATTTCAAGTCACAAAGCAATCGGAAGGGCCGAGAAACACCTTTGAAAGCAAGTTTGACACACACACACACACACCCCACACCCACACACCCACCCACCCACCCACGCACCCACACTCCCACACTCCCGCGCACCAACCCACACACACAAACGCAAGCACACACACACACAAACCTGTCCAGGCACTCGCACGCGCGCACGCACGCGGGCACACACTTGGAAGGGCTGGCTATTAAAGCAAGTGGGTACATCGAATCCGCAAGGTAGTATGCTTTGTATGTACTACTTGCATGTTTGCTAAGATGTACCATAGAGATCATATTTCATGCAAGTACGCAACGTTGCTCAGGACGAATACTATGTTCACGCAGTAAACATACACACGTCGGTGCATGAGCGTTAAATCTGTAGCGTACGTAGTATGTACACGTCCGCGTAACTTACAGAAGTTGCTACGTGGCGGCGGCCGAGATAGTGACATGGCAATGTTATACTTAGCAAAGCTCGCTAAGTAGAACACAGCGTGCGCAGACGGAAGTGTTCTTTTTGTAGGCCCGCCTCGCAAGCAGATCGCCCAGCCATGACGACAGCGCACGCTCGTAGTTCAGGCCACACCTGCTGCTTCCCTTGCCTGCAACACGCGCACCAACACTAACCCGCGCGAGGGCAATCCAAAACCCCCAGAGAGCAGTGTAGTTTTTGTAGAGGACTTACAACAGACCGCTTGAATCAACATGCCGTTTTAGCTTGGTTCCTGGCACACAACCAGCTTTTCCTTCGTCATCGCCTGTGGCCAAACAGGCCTCTGTGGCAAAACCGTAGGTTGTCCATGCGCGGGCGGCTTGTTCCCCCCCATTGCGTGAGGTGGCAAGTCGCGAGCATGCCTGTTGCATGGCAAGGCACGCATGCTTCACAGCGTCTCCGCCGCGCGCAACAGGGCCTTCTCATGTCAGACCGCGTAGCGCAGAGTGTTGCAGATCACCCAGGCTTTGAAGTCTTCGATCTTCGATCTAGCGCGCGTCGGCTGGGTTTCTGGCCGGTGCCACGCCTGGGCTGCGCAAAGGACGCGCATCCAGCAGTTCAACTCTGACCTGTTTGAGAGCATGCAGGGCGCGCTCGTGCAGGTGGATGCGAAGAAGTTGAAGGTGGCTTCCTTGGCTGGAAGCCACACGAGCTGTGTTCCCCGGTGCTTGCAGCAAGAAGTGCACCACTCCAACCTGCTGGTGGCTGCCGACTGGAAGCTGAGCTTCGTCAAGCTGAAGCGCCGAGACGCAAGCTTTCATGGTGCCGCAACGGCTGCTGGAGAGGTGACGCAGTTGAACACTGCGGAGCAAGCCTTGAGATGCGGCGCTGCCAGCTAGCCAATTTTTAAAGGGGCCTAATGCCAATTTCCAACTTCTTTGGATCCTGGTTGGCACTGCGGATTTCACCGGGGCAAAAAGAAAGTACCTTTGTCTGCGTGTCTACAGGCGACATTCCTCTCAGTCTTTTCAATGCGGGCTGGCAGTTTTGCAACCTGAGCGACACATTTGACCTCACTTGCTCACGCGTGATGGCCAAGAGCGCGTCCTGCCAGTGCAGAATCCAACAGTGTAGATTTTGACCCACCCACCCCCGCCCGCCCGCGTGAACGCGCGTGCACCCTAAGGGGAAGACAAACATAGACCAAAGCTGCAGATGTGCTTCGGGCGCGGCGTGCTAGCTGTTTGGGAGGTGGCAGAGCATTTTATGATAGCTCAACCTTTTTTGAGGATTGTTTTGAACCGTTCATAAAGAGCTACTGCAAGCGGCGAGGCACTGCACCATCTTGTGTTCAGGCTTTGGGTGTTTCGGGGCATGCTTGCTGACACTTTTTGGGGAAAAGTGAGGCTGTCGAAGCCCTCTTTGGGGCAGGCTCTCAGCCGCAAAGAAGCCACTTGAAACTCATGAGTTTCAACGAGGAGCCTCTCCCAAATGGTTGGTGGACAGAAGACCCCACCAAAGTAACATTGATCAACCCACATTTCTCCCCAAAGATGGAAGGGACGTGGGCAAAAGGCGAATGGTCGGTTCAACCAGATTCCCGCCCAGACCCTTCGTGAAACCAAACTCGCCAGGGAAATCCACCGGATGGTTGGCCAACGTCCTCCTTGACTCCTGAAAACCTTCCTATCGCAGGCTGCCCTTGGGCGGCGCCGTGGGCCCACGTGTGTGCTGGCCTCTTGCCGTGGCCGCGCGGGGGGGGGGACGAGTCGGGGCAGGGAGGATCGACTTTAGATGCGCGTTGTTGGTGTTGTTTCCGTGTTTCTGCCTTTGTTTCATTGTTTTTCGTGAATTGTTTATTTATTTCTTTGTTTGCTTATATTGGTTTGTAATTTTTGTTCTTCCTCCTTTGTGTTTATTTCTTGCCTTATTTGCTTATTGTTTGTTTCTTTGTTAGTTGTCTTTATTATTATTATTATCATTGATGTATTTATATGTTGTTTTATTTCATTGTGCGTTTGTTTTGTAAATCCGACGAGTGCACCTCGGTATCGAGTTGCGCAACAACACCCCGCATTGTCCATCCATGTTTGGCTTACCAAGTTCAGTGACTGCCAAGCGGCTCAGATCAAACTGTTTCAGGCGTCTTTGTGAAGAAACTCTTCTCAGCTGACGGAACTATACACGCATTGTATCTAGCCGTCAATCCTTGTTGCTCCAGTTTAGCCTTTGGCACGCATGAAAGTTTGCTGTAGCCTCCGTTGCTTCAGACTTCCCGCTGCTTTTGCAGGCGCGCTGAGCGTTCAGTTTTGCATCGTAATATCTTCGGAGCATCGATTGCACATCCCCAAAAAGCGGTGTTTGGGGGCAGTGGAGACCATCTTGGAAATACACTTCCCATACCACTTACGTATATGTCGGGTCAATTAAAAGTGAAGGGGGGCGAGGTGTTTTTTTGGATTCTGCACTGATTAGTAGGGTGGATTACAATGCTTGTTGTTGAAGCACAGACATGTATAGCCCCCTAGCCATTGTATCAAGGATACACACCAATCGTTCTCCAGGGTTTGTTGATGGGGCTGGATTGACCAAATCTAGTGCTGGCAACCAAGATGTTGTCCTTGTTTGTTAGGGTCCTCACGTCGTTTCTTGTCTCGGACTTTCACAATTTCGAAAGCTGCCTCGTTTGGAATGGCTTGTGCCTCTTCAATTGAGTAGCCAGGCGCTGTTGGCGACCCTGCTTGGGCCAGCTTGCCCTCTAGTTTCCTTTGGTTTTCCATTGTTTGTAGAAACGCTTTTGGTTGACCCTGTTACCCTCTAGGGTTGTTGTTGTTGTTTTCACTTGTCCAAGGGTTCTCGGAGTCTCAAAGCTTTACTGCAAGAATCATATTTGGTTTTTCAGCGGCCATCAGCTCAGCCAAACTACATGGCAGGTTTTTTTTTGTTTGCATCCCCTTTACCCACCCTGTGGTTCATTTTGGTACATCCACGCCCGGCAGCCGGCAGGCGCTGCTTGGCCAGCTGAGACAGCTTCGGCAAGAGCCGAGCGCCGATGGGCTCGTCCCCTGGCGCACAGCACTGGAGGCGAAGCTTCCGGGCCACGCCGCTACGGGCGTTCGGGTGGCCGACGAGAAGCCTGCCTAGGTCCCCCAGTAGTCCCCTTTTACCGTTTCTTTTTTGGGGGGAGGGTTCCCCTACTTCAAGAGACTACAGAAAAAAGGGTACCCTTACTCTATCCTCTCCACTGGAGGACCTAGCTGATCTAACATGGAAGCCGCCAGACAGCTTCTGCAAATGGAGCCAAGTCTTCCTTCAAATCCTGGGAGCTTCCATGTTCGGGAGAGGGTACCAGTTAGTCCATCGGAACCTGACCGGCTGTTCCGTGAAATTAACCCATCAATATTGGTGAGTAATCCTAAAAGGACTTGTAGCTGGCTTCATTGGGGCTTAAGTGGGATGGTGGCTTGGAGGTTTAAACCGGGTTCTTGTTGAAAACTGGCAAGGTATCCTGTTTGCCTTCAAGCCGCCAACCCAAACTACCAAAGGGGAAGGCTTACATTTGCCAGGAATTGGTAGCAAACCAAGGCTACCACTCTCCAAAAAGAAAGAGGAATCCCTACCCGAACCCCAATCGGGAACATGCGGGGTTAAGCTCCCACATACGTAGAGGGAACATGTATGCGTCCCTTTTGTTCACGGTGCGCACCCATTTGCCACTGAACTGCTGGCTTGCTGGCTCGAACTTTCAAGCTTTTTTGGACGATAAAGATGGAAGTTAAACTATCAAACTTCGAGCTACCGGTAGGTGTCCTTGTTTATTGCTTGGCGCCGCGAAGACCGAGCGAAGCTCTCGCGCCAGGCACCATCCCTCGCCCACGGCGCCTTGGGGTCCCTGGCGCGTGCGGGGCGCTGGCGCCGGGCGATCTCGGCGGTCGCGACGGAGGCGCCGAAGCGGGGGTCGCTTTTCGTTGGGAGCCTTCACTTTTGGTTGAATAGGAAGCAAGCGCTATGTTCTAATTCATGAACCCAGAATTGCTGTTTACTTCTCTCAGGACAAACCACAGGTTTCCGTACATCCCGAAAGGAAATCGCATGGAGGAAGCCGGAGGAATAATTAGGAAAGAAAAGCGTTTCCCTTTTTTTGTGGGTGTTGTCCCTCTGTATGTCAAGTTACGCCCCAACAGCCCCCCCCCCCTCAAAGTTGATTTCTCGACACATCGTTTTCTTGGGACTCCCTGTCAAACTGCGTGGGAGCGCCCGGCCACCCTGAAACCCGGGCTGTGCTTTGCGCAGGCGAAAGACGTGGCGAGCGTCAGCCTTGCCGTCAGCGCCTGTGAGCCCCTCGTGCGAGATGTTAAAATAAGAGACTTTGCGGTTCCTAGCCATACCCTTCGACCTGTTGGGCGGGGGGGGGGGTGTCCAAAATGTGGCCTGGTGCAGCTGTTAGGTGCCGCCGATTGAAAAGGGGATACTAAAGAGGACCCATAATTTGGACAAAGCCCCATGTCATGTGGGTGTGTCTTCATTGAGGGGTGCCCTTGTTGGACTGTTCTTTTGGAATTCGGAGGACACCAACCAGCTTTGGGCTCTTGAGCATTCGGATGCTGGGACTTTTGCAACAGGTGATCCGGACCCTCCCAATGCAGATCTCGTTTGACATGAGTTTGAATTTGTACGTGTGATGTGGGGGCTACTCTTCTCAGGTTGGTTTCAAGGGACACCAAATACGAGATTTAACTGGGGAACCGAATCTCTAATTTGACACAGGCACAGGCTCATGTTACGGCTCGCAAAATATGAACCAGAAATGTTTTTGGGTGGGGGCCAAAGCTGACGTTGTCCAGTTGCTCAATTTGAAAGGTGTTCTGTTTGGCGTTCAAGGTTATCTTTGGGTTGCTGTATTTCCCCTCATTGTAAGTTCTTGAACATCTCCTTTTGGGCAATACATGGATCCTACAGGCTACAGGTTATGTGTAATTCGCTCTTTGCAGTTTTCCCGCTTGCACCTGGGTTCCTTTGGGTGGTTGGTGTTTTGAGTTTGCAAACATCTGGGGAACCCGGCAATTGGGTGGGCACGGGAGTTGGGAGCCGCCCCTCCCCCCCCCCCCCCGCTTTTCGCGGGTTCCCATGCACCCTGTTTCTTGTTTTGTGATCTGAAGGAAGACCAAAGTGAAACCACCCATTTTCTTGCCACATTTTGATGGTTTTTGGGAAGACCAACCCAGGTTTTGAACGTTCACTTGGGACTTCTCGCTAGTCATTCTTCCCTTTATTGGATACAATGTGAGTGTTTCAAGTCTGTTGAAGTGAAGTTGGCGTTTTAGATTTGTCCAGGGTTCTTTGAATGAAGCGAGGTTTAGTTTTTTGCCATACGTTTAAGGCGTGCGTCCCGCTGGCCACCGGCGCTGCTGCTGCTGTCGCAGCCCTGCACCGCCAGCGCCTACAGTGCCGCAGCGCCTCGGAAGAAACTGGCGGGGTCAGAATACAAGGACCTCCACGGGGAAATGTAGATGTCAGAATTCCCTGTATGTCGGCAAGTAAGTGGATGACTAAATCAGCATGGGGGATGTGTGCTATCTACCTTTACGGAACTGTAACTCAGAATAATGGGGTTGTGGGGTACTTAGAAAGCAAACTTGAATTATAGAATAATCATGAAGCGATGCATGTTAGCCGTTTGAAACACGAAGCCTTTGCCACCAGGTCGAAAAGAGACGGGGCTATACTGGAATGTTCACCTACCGAGTAAGTGGGTTGAATATGGTTAAAATTGGGAGAACTGTGGCAACTTTTTGAATCATTCAGTAAGCGGATGGCTCGTCTGAGATCTATTTATGATCCTTTGGGATCAACCCGGGATGCCAGGACCCTGCCTTTGTCTAACGTTTCTTTATATAGAGGGTTCCCTCTGAGTTCTACGGAAACAAGGTGCGCTTTTTTCTGGTCATGGCCACAAGATCTTTGGGGGAGAAATCGTCACAACTGTAAAGCATGCTTTTTTCTATCACCTTCAGCAAATTCAAGCCCTTGCGACCCGGCACCGGGCGGGGGCAATCTGTCGTGACTCGTTTTTTGGGTTGAACCACAGCCTTCGGGCCAAGGTGGATTGAGTAGTTTGCTCTGGTAGGAAGATCTTGACAGGGGACACAGAAGAATCCCCGTGATGGGGGACGCGTTGCAACAGCATGTGCCCATCCAACACATACTTTAGACGAGCACGACAAGGGTTCCTCTGAAAGGCGTCATTACCACGGCCCACGCAATACGAAAGGCGTCATTACCACGGCCCACGCAATACGGTTTGACCGCAACGCATGTTGGAGCTTGCGGAAGCGGTCTTGGTAATTCTTTCGGCCCGCTCCTGCCGGACGTGAGGAACCACGACCTTAAACCTTTAAGTGTTGGATAGAAACACGTTTCGCTCACTAACCAACCATCCAACAAGATAAGAAGTGGAACTCATCGCTTGGGGGGCCAATCCGGTCTCTGGACAAGCCACGCTGCGGGCAGACTTCAATCACAGCAAGTCAGAGCTTTTGGGATGGGACGATGGCTTTATGGGTGTGTGTCAAAATAGGGTTAGCCCCCAAATGGGTGGTGTCCTGTTGGTTTCTATTTAGACCAAACCAAAACCCAGGTGCCCTTCAAACAGCACATCAATTTTCCTGATACGGCCGGGTCTCGTCTCCTCACCTGAACCAGGTAGCTTCCTTTTGCCCAGCTCAAAACCAGAAGGGCATCCCTAGCTTTTGGGAACCTCTTCAAGATTGGCTGTGTATGTGGACATAACTGAGCCTCCCCTCCCCCATCAAAAAAGTCTGCCTTTTGCTAATTTTGAAGATGACCCAACAAGGGTATTCTCAACAAGACACACCCACAAGAGGGTTGCGCACAAACCACTCTTCTAAAATAGGGAAGACCGCGCTCGCTGAACAGGGTCCAAAGAAGTGAGGACCCAGCAATGGGGCGACTTTCGGAGAAATCTCCCGTTTTGCCCCATTTTGGGGCTCCAAACTTTTGGCCTCCTCTGGCGAAAACGTCCAGCCCACGTCGCGACCGAGCTCCGAGGCGGTGGCTTTGGGGGGCGCTCGGGGCGCCTTGGGCGCCGAGTGGCAGCGGGCGGCCGCTCTGCTGAGCGCCATGGGCGCCAGGAACTTGCGGGCCACGGCGAGAAGCTGAGCGCACGGCGTTCCCCACCCTAACCCAAACCACGCTCCAAACCACCACTTAGAGGGAAGCAGACTTTCTTGAAGGCTGGCTTAAAAGGAAGCCAATATGGGAACCGGGACCCTAAATGGTTGGCTTCGTTTTTGGCTTTCAGCTACAAGACAGCCCACTAAAGATGCTTGGCTTACCCCAACAAAAAAGACACCTAGTTCAGCATATTCAGGGTCCCTTCAAAACATCCAAAGAGGGTGCCCTGAGCAAGAAACACCCCCATACGAAGACAAGTTTCAGTGAAAGAGGTGCTTGGCTGGCCCGACTCTGACCATGACCCATGGGTTCCACGAGTTTTGACGTTCGTGGCTTTGGCTCGAGGATTTGTGCCCGAGGCGGCCACATCACGCGGTGTGTTTCCGGCACTTTCTGTTTGTATTCAGCTTTCGCAGCCATGCGCGAGGCGATCTGCATTCACATTGGCCAGGAGCTTTGGTCGAGTTGAGCAGACCTTTATGATCATTTGTTACTTTGTTTTACTTCTTGTTCCAGACCACGTGTCCGTACATGTCAATCCTAGATGGGAAAAAGTTGCCCTCGGTGCCCTGGGTGTGAATCGATAGTCAACTTGCAAACCATGCGCCAGGGCGGCGTGCAAATTGGCAACGCTTGCTGGGAGCTGTTCTGCTTGGAGCATGGCATCCAACCTGATGGTCAGATGCCGTCCGACAAGACCATCGGCGGGGGAGATGACGCATCGAGCCTGATATGTGCAATTGTTGCGTTCGCTGACAGCTGTTCACCATGCATGGAACATACTAGATTGTTGGTTTCAACGTCAAGTTGTTGTCACACACTCACTCTCTCACTCAGAAACAAGGTTCTTGGCAGGGCCCTCAAAATCCTGATTTCACTTTGCGTGTCCAAGTCCAACAGACTCTTGCGGTGCTTGGCCCAAACATAGCCAAGACGAAGGTCGCTTAGAATTTGAGTAAGGCTAGCAGGGAGCCCAGAAATTGTTGGACCCAATAATTTGAGGCTTTGTATCGCTGATCGATTTGCTGTTTAGACCCGATCATGAGACGTTACGTATCGAACCCCGTACCCAGCAATTTTGGCACCTATTGGCTATGTCTGAAAACTGGGGGACACCCCAACATGGTGCCTTGTCCTCTAGACTCTAGTTTTCTGAAATCTGGAAAGGATTTGTGCCGCCTGCTCCGCGAGGTCATTTAGAAATTTTAAGTTTGCAGTAATTGCATCAAAAGTCGGGCAGGGCTGCAAAGACATCGGAGCAAAAGGCTTTTCCAGGGCAATTTGAGGATCGCGTGCTAGGCACCTCCAAGACAACTAAAGCATTACCCCGTGCCAAAGCGACTAAGCATTTTTTGCTAGCCATGGCGATCTTCTGGCAAGTTGCAGCGCGTCGCCGACCAAAATACAGGGTCGGCGGCCAGCAGGTGGGCAAAGTCTGCCAATGCAAAGGTTGGCGGCGGAGTTTGGCGGCGGATTCCTATTCGGCTGCGGCGGTGGGTTTCTGGTTTGGGGCCGGCCACGGATCCGGCAAAGAATGCGGCGAAAAACTGGGGAAGTTTTGTCATGAACAGACTCATACAGACTCCCTTCAAATGAAATTCCACAGGTTCTCCACCACAAACTTCACCGTGCTCCGTCGCCCCGCTCACGTAAAGCCTGGCGTAGTTTTCCACAGCCACAGATTCCTCTGCCAGACGCTGCGCGATTGAAAATCCACAGCTTTTTGCGCTTAGGCTTGCACAATCTAAGCTTCTTGTGGAAAGACCAGAGACAAGGGAGTGCTGCAGAAGGCCTTTACCCCAACCTGCGCGCTGGCAACGCTTTTTGTGCTGCAGCCCGGTAAGTTCGCATGACCGCCTTTGCGGCGGCATCCTTACTCATGATTTCGGCGCGCGCAAAGAGGAACTTGGAATGCTGGCCTGCGTTGGGCGGTTGGGCTGCGCTTCGGGTCTATGGCTTAGTTTCCCAACTACGTCTTGAAGTCCCACCCGCAAACTTCACTACACAACTGTGGGGTGGTGAGTCACAACACTACCGTTCATAGCTGCTTGCCAAACGCAATCGATGTTGCTTCTTTGGCGCCTCGTCCACGAGCTGGAACTGCCAAAGTGCACTTCGCGTAGCACACTGGAACAGAACATTTGCCCACATGGGGCCGTGCGAGCACCTGCAACATCACTCGCACTCGCGTAAGCGCACTTTACGTTGGTCCCTTTGTAGGCGCGCGCGCGCTCACCGGGCTCACACTGGCCTCACGGTCTGTGCAATGTTACACAATGCTTGCATTGGCTCGCGAGAAAGGAGCTGACACAGCGTTTCTGAATGTAGAAATACGCTGCGCAGGTGTCAGGCGTTGATTAGTGACAATGGCTGGTCCGCACGTTTGTGGAAGCGTGGTTGGTGCCAGTTCAGGCATTCAACACTTTTTTCAGTGAGACTGGTGCCGGCAAGCATGTGCCGCGTTGCGTGATGGTGGACCTCGAGCCGACTGTCGTCGATGAAGTGCGCACCGGCACCTACCGTCAGCTCTTCCACCCAGAGCAGCTCATCTCTGGCAAGGAAGACGCCGCGAACAATTTCGTCCCACTGCCAAATTCAGCTTGCATTTGTGTTGTCGAATTTGTTGGTGTCATGTCATTTCCCCTCAAATAGAAACATCAACCATGGTTTCCACAAAAGGCGCGCGGGCACTACACCATCGGCAAGGAGATTGTCGATTTGGTCTTAGACCGAGCCTCGGCTGGAGTTGGCAGAGCTCGAAATTAGGTCTTCGCTTCACAGCAGTCCTGAATCCGGTCAACGTTTTAGCCACAAACTTTATTGTTTGGAAGGTCCTCTCTATTCAGCGTGGTTTCCGCCAAAATCAGCGATATGCATTTTGCAGCTCAGGAATCCGCAAGTTGGCCGATAACTGCACCGGATTGCAGGGTTTCTGCGTCTACAATGCCGTCGGCGGCGGCACAGGATCCGGTCTGGGCTGCTTGATGTTGGAGCGCTTGTCCGTGGACTATGGCAAAAAGAGCAAGATCTCCTTCACAGTTTGGTCTTGTCCACAGGTGGCGACTGCAGTGGTGGAACCATACAACACCGTTCTGTGCGTCCATTCTCTGCTCGAGCACACGGATGTGACAATCATGTACGTGCCTGGGCAGAAATATTTTAGTGGGCGCAACCATATATCACCGATAGGTCATGATAGGTCAGCTAAAACAGAATGGCCATGTTTTGCCTCCACCCTGTAAATGGTTGAGATTCAGAACGGTACATGTGGTGCAAACCGCTGCAGAACCATGCTATCGAAAGCTGAACGGTGTCATGTTCAAACAAGCGACGGACTTGACCGGACCTGGTCGTTGAGTGGTTTGTTGTATTGAAGGTGTTACGTTTGCCCTGGAAGTTGCGTTGTTTTGCATGTTCCATTTTTGTTTTTTGCGTTGGGAGCCGTTCGGAGCCAGGACAACGAGGCACTGTACGACATTTGTCGGAGGAACTTGGACATTGAGCGCCCGACCTACACGAATTTGAACAGGCTTATCGCTCAGATCATCAGCTCATTGACGGCGAGCCTGAGGTTCGACGGGGCTTTGAATGTGGACATCACCGAGTTCCAAACAAACCTTGCTTCTGGGTCGTGTCAATAATATGTCTGCATGTGTGTTAGATTTTAAATACTGTATTTGCCCTTTGCTAAATGATGTGTGTAGAAAAGCTAAGATACACTCCTAGGTTTAGGGTGGAATATTGAACCAAGGTTCCTTACCCAAGAATCCATTTCATGCTCACCTCCTTCGCGCCCGTGATCTCTGCCGAGAAGGCATACCATGAGCAGCTGTCTGTGGCTGAGATCACCATGTCCGTGTTCGAGCCTGCCTCGATGATGGTTACTTTGTTCGAAGCTAACCTTTCAATCCTTTGGGTTCTTGCTCATTTTTTGTCATCCAGGCTGGTTGTCCCGACTCCGTTGGACTAAGGTCAAGTGCGATCCTCGCCATGGCAAGTACATGGCTTGCTGCATGATGTGTCTCGGCCAGTCGGAAATCAATCTCAGTTGAATGTAGTGGTTCGCTTTTGTGTGTGTGTCTTGTTCCTGTGTGTCTGAATTTGCACATTGGTAGCCTAGGGTTAAGATTGTGTTAGTTCGCGCTACGGTAGGCATGTTCGCAGTCAAAATGGTCGGTGGAAGTTGTTTGATTGATCGCATGACATGCTGTAGTGCAGACGTTTGACGATAATCCATCACGGCGTCATTCAATTCAAAGCAACAAATGCATCAGGTACCGTGGGGATGTTGTACCAAAGGATGTGAATGCAGCGGTTGCCACCATCAAGACCAAGCGCACCATCCAGTTTGTGGACTGGTGCCCCACTGGCTTCAAGTGCGGCATCAACTATCAGCCTCCTACGGTGGTGCCTGGTGGTGATTTGGCCAAGGTCATGCGTGCCTGCTGTATGATTTCCAACAGCACGGCTATCGCAGAAGTCTTCTCCCGCATTGACCACAAGTTCGACCTGATGTACAGCAAGATCCTCGTCATACATGTAGACGACCTCGCTCCAAGTCAAACATGACGGGTATCAAGACATGTATGCATATGTCAGTAGAAGTGGAAGATACATTTAAGTAGCTGTTGTTGTTCGATTGCGGGGTGGATGACTCACGAGATGATTCTAGCTCCTGCAGCACGTGTTTCCCGTGTGATTCATCAGCTTTGTCACACGGGTCCCATCCCTTCCCCTTGAACCCACTTTAAACATCATGTGTTGGGGAAGGTTTAAATGCGATGTTTATGCGCGAGGGATTGTGGAAGGGAATTTACATTGTACCTAGTGCGATAAGTTTATTCTTGTGATCCATCGTTGTCTAGATAATGCTGCATCAGACGCTTTTTGCCGACCGCGGGCTTGCATTTCTAGTTTGGGATTGTTGTGTACTGCCTTAGTTCACGTGCGTCCTTCCGCACGAGCCATGAGAGCATTGCCTTGGCATGTCAACACGGGCCTATCTCATCTCCTGCTACATTCCAGCAGCACAGGAAATTGTACGCTCGTCCAGCTTTAGTGAAAGGTCTCTTGTTATTTGCGTGTCCGAGCCAGCCAGTGCGGAGTGTCAATCAAGATGGGGCTAGCAAACATAGTTTCCGGCTGCTAAGGAAATGACATTTTATGAGGATGTGTTGATTTCATGGAGCACTTGGGTCTCGGCCCGCTCGGGCCCCTGAATTTGTGATTTGAATCTTCTGTCCCTCTCCGCCTTCAAACTTGACCGCATAAACTTTTAGAATAGTTTCACCAAAACACCTTTTGAGAGGTTCCCTAAGGCCCTATTTTGAGGCACACCTGTTTTCAGCGCTTTCGAGTGGATGTTGTGATCTGGGTGATGATGCCACTTGCAGTCATGCATCGGCGGGTCAAGGTTCCACCAGATCAAACTTGGAATGTCACAACCCAACACGGCGCGTAGCATCGGTATGTTTGAAAGAATTGCCTTGGGGCATAGACCCCCTTCTTGGAGGGTTTATGCCAATTTGCCGTGGGGAGCGGATTTGTGTCTTCCTGCGGAAGCATGCGCGGCACGCCCCATTGGAGCCTTTCATGTCAGGGATCGGTCTCGTTTCTCTTGTCACGTGGAACATGTTTTTTCGTGCCGCTTGTGGAAGTGAGTGACACTTGTCTTCCGATGGGAATCCTCTTTAAGGGTTGTTCTTATCTTCTGCAGTGGCGGGCTGAATCCGACTCTCAAAGGCGAGCCTTCGTCCACCACTATGTGGGGGAGGGCATGGAGGAGGGCGAGTTCTCCGAGGCCCGGGAGGATTTGGCAGCCCTGGAGAAGGAACCCCGGTTCTCCAGTGGCACCTGTTTTTGCCTTTTTTTTTCTTCTTTTTTTTCTGTTTTTGTTTCTTGCGAGCGGCGTATGAGACCCATTCTAGGCCTTTAAGTTCTTCTGGCTTTCTATGGGTAAGTTTGAACCAAAGAATAAGGACTACGAAGAGGTTGGCATCGAGACGGCCGAAGGGGAGGGCGAGGAGGAAGGCGCCGGGTGTTGGCTGCGTTTGCTTCGCGGTTTGGCCAATTTGCAGAGCCGAAGCAGTGGCGTGGTTTGCATGCCCAATTTGAGTGTGCACTTTGGTGGGTTGCAACTGAGTTGCAGTGGTGCAAGGTGCAATGGGCAAATTGTGATTATTGAATGTGTAGATTGTGCAATTCACGCAAACAACAAATAAACATGTATTCTTCCAGCCAGCCCAACATGTCAGGCTACGGCGATGAGTTCTAGGTCGACGCTGACTGAGCCCTTGGCCATTTTTGGAGTCTTGCCTTGCTTGCCGAGAAAGGTCAGCATGTGGCGGGATGAAAGTCCACTGTTGCTGGTCAATGCTATCATTCTCGAATCTTCGCTTGTACTTGCGGCAAGCGGAAAGCTGAGAGATCTCTTTGGTGTCGCTATCAAACCGGCAAACAGTGGCGCACTGAATTTGTGTTACTTGCCTTCCGGGGATCAATAATGCTTGACCCCTGGTGGAAGAGTGACATGCTGCGGTGGCTGTGAACAAGCGCAGGGTGACTGAGCATGGGCATTGTGCCGGCAGCAACCATGCCCGTTTGTTTCTCAGCCTATGCTACCTGGCACTTCATGCCTGACGCACCACTTGCTTTGGATCCTAACGATGTTAAATCGGCAAGTAACATTATACATTGTGTCAGACAGAACCTTGCAGTTGCCTCCATTTTTTGCTTTGTGCGAGATTGGCTCTGCAGAATGAGTGTTCTTCAATCGAGGATATTGACTCACGGTCAAACTTATTGCTGTTGTCCGTGTATGTGTTATGTTTTAGCCATGTCCAACCATTGGCAGGCAGATAGCTGAATTTCATTCATGGGGGGTCAGTCTGATCGGGAGTCATGCTCAAACGTGGCCCAATGGGACCATCTCGGTCAGGATTTGAAGATGGCCGCCCAGGAATGCACTGAGATGTTGCGCACCGCTTAAAATGACATCGTATAACCTTCGACCCCGCTTAACACACTCACCACCCTTCTTGAGGCGCCTTTCTTGCTGAAGGCACACCTTGGCCCAGTGCTCTCCAGTCGGCATCATCCCTGTCATCCCAGTCCTTGTGAGAAGGGCTGGGCTTCGGGGAGGGGATGGGCTGAGATCCAGGTCAGTAAGCTCTGTTTTCATTCATCAAGTGTATGGGTTTGTGGCAAACCAGGGGGACTGGCGCCCAGGATGGTGATTTTCCTGCTGGTGTGTCCCTTTAAACCAAGGTGACAGGTGCGCCCTCAAAGAAACGAACCCATACGAGTACGAATTACCATTGAGACTTTAGTTCCCTATTGAACATCATGGCCATGTATGGGTATGGGTCAAACTGAAACCACCAGGGGACCGCAGGTTTCGGTCCACGTTTCCACATACCAGGGTTCCATTTTTGGTACCTATTCATATGAGTCCTCTCGTTTGGCCAATTGAATTGCTTGATCCCTCAGGTCGTCACCTACGGAGCGGTGCTTGCCAGCTCGGAGAAAGGCAGACGGTGGCAGCAGGCGAGTTGCATCGGGCATAAGGTGGCCAGTTGGGCCTGGACGGGGAAACGAATGGGAGAGCAGCCTCAAACAAATGGTCGCTGGACATAAATCCCTATGGGGTTTTCTCAAAATAGTGCTCCCCATTCAGATGGTTGGTTCCCCTTTAACTAAAACTAAAAAGGGGGTTCCTTGTTTTGAGAAACTCCCCTGTACACAGAATGCCCAGGGATCCCACTGAACAAACATTCCCATCTGCTGGTGGGAGGTCTTATTTCAGAGATCGCGATGGTGCCAAAATTATTATGCACCAGCTGCAGTTGCAGCAGCGGCCGAAGAGCATCCAGTGTTCCGTGTACAAAGTGCAACAACTCCATGGTCAATTTCTGCCTTCGATGCTTTGGGACTACGTGACAGCTTTGAGCACAGGATCCGTGCGGTTGGGGTGCTCAATCACGCTGCTACGCAGATCTCTGGTGTAGCACAGCTATGAAAAGAACGCTGAAATGAAGTCATTGTGCGCCAAGCTCAATGTGCAGAGCTTTTTGCGCAAGGTCAACCTTTACAGTTTGACTTTGACGTGGAGACCCCGAAATCATCCTTGGGACTGCGTTTGTTGCTCGTGACCCCTCAGATCCTTGGCCCGATGGAGCCCTCAACAGGCCGCACAAATCACAATTGTGCAACGTCCAAAACCTCCGTCTACATGTTTATCAGGGACTATGTCATATCGACCCGTGGCGTAAGCAAAACCTGCACGGGCGTAAGGCAGTGTAAGCAACTGTCGAAAAAACATGTCGCGCAAGCATTCCGCGTAAGCTATTGTTCAGCCAGGTTGTTTGGAATATCCTATGTGTTTCTTCAGTCATGTTGTTTGTCATATCCATGTGTTTCTCATTAGTCATATGTGCTTGTTATATCTACCCATTGGGCCTTATAAAGCAATATTGTGCTTTGCTACTACACAAGGCAAAACTAGGGAATGTTTGGGCGTTTTCCGAGTAAGGCTTGCGTAAGCTTCGCGTAAGCCCTCGCGTAAGCCCCAGCTGCGTTTCTGAGTAGTAGCCTTGCCGGCTTTGCAAGGCCCTTCCTAGACCTGCCATTGTCCAGCTCTGCCGAGCTCATTGTCCAGCTCTGCCGCACGGCGCTGCCTTGCAAGGCAGCGCCATCGCGAGAAAGCAGGACCCCGCCAAACGAGAAGGATACTTGCAATTGGAGACGACGCTTCTACGATAAGCTCCGCTCTTGGGAGCTGGAAGGGCCCAAAGCCGGAGACGACAATGCGTTGACTCGCAACTTCGCTGCAGTGAAGCTGTTCTTCCTCCTCTTCATCTTCCTCCACGGCTCGTCATCTGCGTGAAAGGAACAAGTGCTCGCGTAAGCCGCTTCCACGGAATTGCATCCGGTCTCTCTGGCGTAAGGGCTGCGTAAGGCCTACTTGAAGCCCATGTGCCGCGTAAGCGAAAGCACGGTGCGCGTAAGGCTGCGTAAGGAAGCGGCGTAAGGAGAGGGATGCGACATAGGGAATCACGACACGTTTTGGACATGGCTCAATTGTTGACCACAAAATCGCAGGGCTCTCAGTGTGTCGTTTGTTGAGGGTGACACATTTAGGCTTGGCTACAGGGAAGGTGCGTTTTTGTTGTTTGCCTTTTTTCTTGTTTTTTGGGGGAGAGGCAAACCGTGCATGTTTACAGGCTCCTCCAAGACACATGGCTTGATGCGGCACCAAGACTGGACGAAACCGTTAAAAAGGGGGGTGCACTTCCATCTTGGTGGGCGAGTAACTAAGTGGATGGAAAACACATTGCACCAGTCGCTATGGATGAAACCCACCGGGATGAGCCGCCTGAATGTATGGTCAAGGAGTATCTCTAACAGTGGCCAATAGTCCCCGAGACCTTCGCCGGTCCTTCGCCCCACTGTTTGATCCGAACTGGACTTTCGTCAACCAAAATGTGTCTTTGGGTTTTGCACGCGGCTTTTCGGTTGCCTTTGCTTTTTCGCTTTGGAGTTTGAGACATGTTGGGTGTGTGTGTGTGTGTGTGCGCGCTTTTGTGGGGTTTTGATCCGCAGATCTCCACGTTTTGGGTCCGAGTGTGGCAGTCCTTGCAGCTGCTGGCGGTGATGTTGGGCCTGCGCATCGAGGCGACGAATGTGGCCCTGAACGCGGCCATCAGCAGCTCCCCGGTCAGCCGTGAGAAGTGTGAGTGTCTGTGTGTGTGTTTGTGTTTGTGCCTGTGAGTTTTTCAGGGTACCCTTTTGCGGGGCGCGTCTAAGTGACACTGAAGGAAAGCCAAAATCCACCTTTGGGGTCATAATTTGAATACCCTGTCAAACAAGCAATCCCAGGGCAGAGTATCGCAACACGTTAGACGATAGGCCAGCCAAGGCAATCCAAAAAACTAAATGATCCGATATAATTTTGAGGAACCGAACAATTGTTTCACGGCTAGTGGAAAGGATAGTATGCTGAAATGAGCGCCCAAAAACCAAAGGGTTGGTGAACAAGAAGATCTGACCTCTTCAGTGGCCAAACTTTGAATTGGTTGATATTGGTTGCCAAGTTTGAAGGTGTGAGTTTTAACGGGACATGGAATCTTCGCAGGACATGTCCAACCACTTATGCTTTGGTTGCCTTTCAACAATCTGTTTCGTCATGTTTGTCTAGGAGCAAGAGGCTGAATCCAAGCTATTGCTTCGGGGGGATTTCACGACCCTGAGTTAAGCAATTGACTTTCTTTGGTATGTTTTCTGGTTGCGGTGTTTTGCCTCGTGTTTTTTTCTCCGACGTTCATGTGTTTTCGACACGTGGACGGGACTCCAATGCGAACCACAACTCCCCGGCCAAGGCTGCGAGAAGGCTCGGCAGTGGCAGAGGGCGTTGGCCCTGCTGGCGGAGATGGACAGCAGGCTCTTGCGGAAGGCGCGGCAAAAGGCAAAACGGAAAACCCCCACGGCCCGTGTGGTCCCTTGGAGTTTCAACTCCAAGTGGAGCG
This sequence comes from Effrenium voratum, assembly GCA_963377175.1. Classification (NCBI taxonomy): domain Eukaryota; class Dinophyceae; order Suessiales; family Symbiodiniaceae; genus Effrenium; species Effrenium voratum. The sequence goes on from CAUJNA010003333.1 coordinate 490,882, forward strand.
CTTCGCCCTATTTGGTCCCTTGCAGTCTCTAAAGTGGACTGTTGTTGGTTCTTTAAAGGGAAATTCCAACAGGAAACAAGACATGCTTGTTTCCGGTTTTGAGAAACCCACCGAACAGCTGCCTCCAGACATCGTGACTATTTGTTGGCATTAACGTAGCTACTCCACGACCAACTTCTAGGTTCGGCCCTTGCAGTAATTAGAGGCCAAAGCCGCGCCAATGTTACTTGGCGTCAAATTGTTTTTCTCAGGCAATTTGAGGGATCTAACCGCCCAGCCTTTGGCAGCCGAAATGGGTACGGGTGCGTCTTGTTGGACCCGTTTTGGAGTGGTGGTAAGGGAAGGCCAAAGCGAAGCACACGATTTGGTTGGCGTCTATTTTAAGACACACCCGTATGTCAACTGCGAATTCATTGCATCGTGCGCCGGGTCTCCAAAGGTGGCAGGTTCTTTGGAGGCCACCAGTCCGTATGCTTGAGACACATTGGTCAGAGCAGTCAAAACACAGCGCACCGGGTATTCCAGGGTTTTGGGCTGCCACTTTCTGTGTTGGACCTCTGCTGGTTCATGTGTTTGTTGTTTTTTGTTTGTTTTTCTTCCGGGACCAAGTAGCCATAGGGCTGGGAAGCAAACCCTGAATGGCATTTCAGAAAGGGGCCCCAGCCGCCTTCTAGTGCAACGGCCCCTTTGCTGCGATTTCCCCTTGGGGCATCGTCAACTTTTTGGTTGCCAATGTGTCGGTTTACCCTCGCGACGACTAATCGTGGAGCCCAACAAAGGGGTTCCGCCAAAGCAGGTTCCGTAACATAAGATTTGGTTGGGGAAGCAATTCAATTGGGGTAATGCTTGATATTGGCCTCTTGTTGGCCGCTGGCCAGGTAAGGAAAAGGGGAATTGGAGGTCTAGCCTACTTGCATGTTGGGGAGGCCTTCGTTGGCTGCAAAAGGGCTTAAACCCGAGCGTTTGGCCCTTATGTCTGGTTGGGAAAATCATCAACCAGGCTGACAGTTCAATCTAAGCTGGGCAAGCTACCACACTTGGTCGTTGGACCTTGTTTTAGGATTGACAGGTACCCCCGAATGAAGGTACTACATTAATGTATATGGTTAGGTCATCCAGACAGAGCGGGCTCGCGTTTGGGTGGTTCTCCAAATAGAAGCGTTGGCACTATTCTTGTGCGAAACAAACATCCAAAAGGGGGGGCTCCCTAGTGAGACAGACCCACTAGTTCTTTGCCTCTCGATACCTAGCCTCATATTCACGGCTTCCCAAGTGGATCGACCAAAGGAGAACTTGTTCACAGGGCTTCGGGGGTCTCCCAGTCTCCCTTTGGCTGAATTGAGAGGTCTGAAGACTTCCGAACGAGCCTTGGGGCGTAAGTGGAGGCTACAGGCACCTCAAGAAAGACACAATAGGCGGTTTCGTAGCTAAATCCCCCTGACTGGAAATCATGAGGGCCCCCATGGTTTGATGTCATTCATTTATATACCCTTCAAAGGAAGTTGTGATACTTGTATACGCGGAGCCCCCCTCGATGGATCTGGACCCGCTCCTTATGCATGAATTAGGGCTTGGGAATGTAGGCAGAATAGGAGGGCCGGGACGCACAATGGTGGCTTTCCCTTTCGTTTCCAACCACAAAAGCTTCGAACAGGGTATTTGATCCCCCCTCGTCCCCCCCCCCCAACAAAAAAAAAACTAGAGGACGATTGGCCCGAAAGCATTGAACACCATGTGTGTGGAAGGGGCCACTGACACAAGTGTTACAGTTCGCTCCTCATTCACGCACGCACGCACAGACCCGCAAGAAGCGCAAACACAAACGCACACACACACACACACACACGCACGCACGCACGCACTCACGCACGCACGCACGCACGCACGCACGCACGCACGCACGCACGCACGCACGCACGCACGCACGCACGCACGCACGCACGCACACCCACACACACACACACACGCACGCACGCACGCACGCACGCACGCACGCACGCACGCACGCGCACGCACGCACGCACGCACGCACGCACGCACGCACGCACGCACGCACGCACGCACGCACGCACGCACGCACGCACGCACGCACGCACGCACGCACGCACGCACGCACGCACGCACGCACGCACGCACGCACGCACGCACGCACGCACGCACGCACGCACGCACGCACGCACGCACGCACGCACGCACGCACGCACGCACGCACCCACCCACACACACACACACACACACACACACACACACACCCGCGCGCGCGCGCCCACACACACACACACACAAACCAACAGAAAAATGCAACTGCGCGCACGCATGCACGCACATATGCACGCAACAGCTGCTTGGGCACGTGCCCTGCGCGCAAGTTGCTCTGCGCAAGTTGCTCTGCGCAAGTGCTTTGTGCAACTTGCTCTGTGCAAGTTGCGCTGCGCAAAGTGCTCTGTGCAAGCTGCGCAAGTTGCTCGGCGCAAGTTGCTCGGCGCAAGTTTTGCAGCTGGAGCTGCGGGAATGTACTCCGCGTACTACTTGGAGCTGCGGGAACGTACTCCGAGTACTACTCTTGTCCTTTCCTTCGCGATTTTGCAGCTGGAGGTGCGGGAATGTACTCCGCGTACTACTTTTGCACGTAAAATTTGCGACTTTCAGCTGGAGCTGCGTGGAATGTACTCCGCGTACTAAGAGCTGCCGCGGACCAGACCCGCGACCGCGCGCATCGGCAGCCGCGCAAACCACGAGACAATTGCCAAAGACCAATTCGCAAGCAAAAAAACGCAAAACAACCTCGAGTTTTTGCACCTCGACCACGCCGATCTCCGCAGAGGGTCGCATTCCCGATCGTCGGCAACATCCCCACCCCCCGCCTTAAAAGAGATTCTTAATACCGAGCTCTTTCTCTTTCTTTCCCGCGCGTTAAGTACTTAACCTAACTTACTTAACCTAGCTTACACAGCTGCTAACGCCGAGCCTCTACACCTAGCTTAGCTTAGCTCTATGCACCTAACTCTATGCACTTGGCTCTATGCACCTGGCTCGATGCACTTCGCTCTTTGCACTTGGCTCTGTGCACTTAGCTCTGTGCACTTGGCTCCTTGCACCTCGCTCTTTGCACTTCGCTCTGAGCACTTGGCTCTATGCGCTTGGCTCTTTGCACTTGGCTCTGCGCAAGTAACTCTATGCTGGTGACTCCATGCTGGTGCCTCTGTGCAAGTATCTCCATGCTGGTGACTCTGTGCAGGTATCTCCATGCTGGTATCTCCATGCTGGTGACTCTGTGCAAGTATCTCCATGCTGGTAACTCTGTGCAAGCTACTCTGTGCTAGTAACTCTGCGCGAGTATCTCCATGCTGGTGACTCTGTGCAAGCTACTCTGCGCAAGTTGACCAAGAGCTCCGCACGGAAGAACCCTTCGCAATGCTTTCCGGAAAAAGCAAAACAAGACACTCACAAACCACACACGCCAGACAAAGCACCACACAACACCACACAACACAACACGCAAGCAAACAAACTTTGTTTGCCCAATCCACTCACAAGTGAGGCTCGAGGCTCGGGTGTTTTCCCATGGGCCAGGACGTTATCAGCTACAATGCCGCACTGAGCGCTTGTGAGAAGTGCAGCGCCTTGGCGAAGTTGGAGTTTGTTTCTTTTTCTCGGCGCGGTCCACCTTCTTCTTTCTTCACAGGGAAGAGGCTCTGGGGTGGGCGCGGCAGGCTAGGGTTTTGGAATGGCTCCTAGGGGTTGAGAGGCTGGTGGGAATACCAGTCACAGAAGTGTGGATTTGTGGTTTGGGGGCTTTGGACACCTGGTCCTTGTGGGTAATCCCTACCCTCCGAAGCACCAAGAGGAAAGCTGAATGGAACCGGTTCCTGTTGAGGCCGGGTTGTTTTGAAACGGAAAGGAAGCCCTTGGGCCCGGTTTGGGGGAGGGGGGATGCTGCTAGTTGTTTTTGTCGGTGAGAGCTACAGGTTCCGACATGGCTGTCCTTTTATGGGAACCCTCGTTTGGTCGTTGGTGAGGGGAAAGAAGTGATACGAACCACCTGGAGTCCCGGATGTGGAGATGCCCAAATGGAAAGCTGCAAGTCTTTGCAAGATTCTCAAATGGGGTTTCTCCCCCGTATTAGTCAACCATGGGTCCGGTTAATTCATCCTAGGTGGCCATTACGGGTACGAAAACGGAACCTGGAATATCCACACACACAAGCACAAGCACATGCACACACACACACCCACACAAACACGCTACGTCAAGGCCTGGTCAGGGGGAGGTGGTGACAACCCAGGACTTCTCAAGTGCGAAGTTGTTCAACGAGGCGGATATTGCCAACAACTAGATGGGTCTGCCAGTTCCAGGAGGGTTCCGAAGAAAACATCGGAGATGGTTCAGCCACGAAGAGCAGTCAGAGGTTCCTGATTTTTGCTTAAAGGGTTCCCCATAACCCTGAAGTTTTAAAAGTTGGGGAATTTCAAAGTGGAGGGTTTCCTTTTGGTTTTACTTTGGTTTCCCGTTAGAACCATAAAAGGGAGACTACCCTCAAAACAGACACACACACACACACACCTACACCTAGGCCGCTGGCAAGCGCAGCTGGTGCTGCTGCATACCATGAGAAGTGTCTCTGTGGCCTTCGATAGTTTCAGTCTCAACGCGGCATTGCTGTGCTGCCGTGGGACAGGAAGGCGAGGGCTGCAAAATGCTGAGAGCGACTGACGTTGTTCGAATAAAGGGCTGGCGAGATAATCGCGAAAGTCCATGAACATCCACATGGCTGATGAATAAATCAAGAATCCTTACACCCAGCAAATGTTTTTTTGCGTGTGTGTTGTCCATCACGAGGCCGAGAACCTTGACGTAGGAATAATCGGGGCTCTCCGAACGTTGAAGCAATGACCAAACAATAGACATCTGTGGATCTTCCGGCCTGGACCCCCTCAAAAGGCAAGTTTGACCTCTTTTGTGTCAAGTTGAAGCATCAATTCGGACGCCATTTGTTAGTGAAGCGAAAACAGTCCCTAGGGAAGAGATGGATCGGCATGTATTTTTGGGCATTGGACGTGGAAGGGGTTACTTTCTGCCTGCAAGATTGTGCCCCATTATTCCCGGCTTGTTTTGCTTCCCACAGCGTTAAACTCAGTTTTTTTCTGTGCTTGATTGGTGTATTGTGTGTTTGGTGCTCTCGCCTCTGTGAGTGTCATTCTTGTGTTGCGTACTTGCTTCATTGCTTGCTGACTTCTTTCTATTCCCGCAAATTGGGGGGCCTTTGGCTTTCTTCCTGAGTCAGGAAGTGGTTAGTCGCTATTACAAATGAGCTCTACTTGGGGGCACTAATTGAGTCGAGCTCCCCTTGTGGTAAAGCGAGCTGTCCTAAAACGAAGGTTCTTCCTTATGGACCCCTGATATTAGGTTAGTGAGATACACCTCTAGGATGTTAAACCGTTCCAAGGGCTCAAGCACAGACCTGTGGCAAACCGTGGGTTCATAAGGGGTGCAAGCTTCCGCACGTGAGACATTTGAAGCCTCGTTCTGGCCTGAAACAGATATTATGCTTGTCTCTTGGGCTTGGCGATATCTGGCCATGGGTCAAAAGCACGCACCTGCAGTGAACATCCCAATCCCCACAACAACAGGTTCTAAAATGGGTGGTGCACCTACCTCTCAATGGGATCCTGTTGGTTTTGACAACCACAGCCATCTAGTTAAAGATCGAGGCTCCAAGGACCCAAGGGGCCCGAAACGGACGCCTTTGTACGCCTTGGGCCATCCACGTGCGCACAGCGCGTGCTCCGCACTGCCAGGTGGCGCTTGGCAGTTGCCCTCTTCCTGGAGTTGGCTGGTGCCGGCGACGCCTTGTCCTGGGACACCTGGTACAATGCTTGACTGCTATTGGGTTGGATCTTTGGACTTTGACTTTTTGGGAAATAAAGGTGTTTTGCACTAAACCCCCCAAAAGTCAAACTTTTTGCAGGGGGGTCAAGAGCAACCAATAATGGGTGCAAGTTGTTTTGAGGGCACCCTTTCCACCTTGGTGTGAAGAGAATGACAACCAGAACTGTTGGGGGCCGTCCTATTTTTGTCACATACCCAAATAACCCTGCGGCAAAGACAGACACATATTATGCTTTGGATGCAGAACTATAAGAGTTAAACAAGAACAGCAACAACAACATGACCTGGACGGGACGGTTCGAGCTGCAAATATGTATTCTCATACTACACTTGTAGTCTGAATGGTTGTAAGTTGTACTGTTCGAGCTAGACCATGTTACACGTTTGAAGATTTGATATATGTCGCGCCTGGTTTAATATCTGTAGCCTGAATTATGTCAAGTTTCCTCGGCTTAAACACGACTCCCGAGTGTTTCGCCACCATGATTTATGTCAAAAAAAATGCCATAAAAGAAACAAACAAGCATCCGGCAAACGAAAAGTGGGCCAAACAAGTCGGTCAAAAACAACGGGCAGGAATTCCTTTTTTGAAGCGGTCACCAAACCATCAAAATTAAGATAACATCTTCACACAAAAGTAGGGGCAAGCAGTCACACAAAGGGCGCTCGCTGCCCACAAGAGGCCCTGATTCTGATAAATGTCACTGTTTTGGGGGTCACTGTAGTGTCCAACTTTTGTGAGGGGGTTACTCACACTCCAAAATTGAAGCTTCACCCAACCAAGCTCTTCCCAGCTCAAGGGGGAAGGGCCTTTGAGCCAATGCCCAAGTTTATTTATGCGGCGCTTCTTTATTACAAACCGAGCTCACACAGTCGCACAAAGGGGGGTGCCCACGGGAGCCAGTGATCCTACTGCTTAATATGACTGTTTGGGGGTATTCTTTAATGTCAAGCTTTTTTGGAATCTGGCAACACTAAACTTAGACTCGGCAATACTAAACAAAGCACTGGGAATCTGAAAGTAAGTCCTGGCAATACTAAATTTAGACTAGGCAATATTCAACCAGGTTCTGGCAATGCTCTACTTAGTGGGTGCAATCCAACAGGAAGCGCTGGCAATACTAAACTATTGGCAATTCTTTATTGCAATACTTAAGCTCCCTGGACCTTTCAAGAGCCCCGACTGTTTCAACTCTGGGGAATAAACAAGGTCCAACATTATACGACTTTCGGCTGCCAGCCATTCAGCTCAGCCCACAAACCTTGTAGACTCCTTTATCATGATATGAGGGCTCGCCTTTTTGGTGGCCCCCATTTAGATACAAACCCAATCGCGGAGCACGCGCAGATTGGTTTCACACCCGACTCTGACTGACTGATGTGTGTCTTGCTTCCGACTTGTGATTGTAAAGCAGAACACTGCTGGAATCGGTGCTTGCTTGGTGAATAGTTTGAATACAGGATTTGTTTGTTCGGCTCGGAGGAAGGAACTACAGCAAGAAAGAATGGATAGAAGCAATTTGGGGTTTGGCTTTGCCCTGGGGTTCAATCCACAATTAAAACAACGGGGGGTTCATAAAACCACCCTTGTTTACCTAAGGATTGTCACCATCTAATTTGGGTCCACCATTCTTTTAAGGGGGGTTGAACCCTGCTGTGGATGGACAAAATCCTGGGCCCTAGAGGGATGATTCCCCTATAAGTACCAACGAACCATGGTTTCCCATGTTTTCCAAGCGGTGCGAAATGGATTTTGTCCATCCACAGTTGGGTTGGGTCAACGATTCTTTTCATGGGGGTTGAACCCTAGGGGGTCAACCATACAATTAAAACCACAGGGGTTAAACCCTAGGGTTTGCTTTCTTTCCTAAGGACATTGCCGTGGGCAGCTGCGAAGCCAGCGCCGCTGCCCTGGCGGCGCGGACGTTGCTGGGGGCTGCAGAGGCGGAGACCCAGCGGGGTCTCCCGCGCTTCTTGCGGGAGGCGTGCGGTGTCGTGCGGTGAGATGGTTCGATAAGCAGGGAATGACCGTTTTTTTTTTTTTTAATATTATTATTTTGAGCAATAGGGAATTCATGGACCGGGTTCCTTGCTCAAACCTATCACAGGCCAGCTCATCCAAAGTGACCAGCAACTTTTCTGGTTCGATAGGCAGGGAATGAGGGAATGAATCTTGCCTTTACCCAGGGCCAAACATAGTCGCTGAGATGGCAATTTTGGGAATCATCAAGTTTTTTTGGAATTCCAAAAGAAGCTCAAAGCCTTTTTGGGAATGTTGCATGTACTGGAGTTTTGTGCCAGACATAGTTGCTAAGACCTTTTGGGAAGTTTGGGGAGTTTGAGAGTGTTGGAAATTCTCGAGAATTTGTTGGAATCTTGCATTTACTGGGGATTTTGTGGAAATTTGGGGGAATTCCAAAACAGCTCGAGATTTCTTGGGAATCCTGTATTTACTGAGTGCTGGTTTTGGAAATTGAGGAAACCCCAAAAAAGTATCGAGATTTTTTGAGTTTTGCCTAGCACAGAAAGACTCAACAATATACCAACAGGAATTGTCTTTTTCAAGGACTTGGAACAACTCAGCGCTCACAGCAGTGCTTCCAGCATTATACTGGTGAAGATTGGCAAGGAATAATTATGAACAAATGTTTGTTTTATCTTGGTTTTATTTGTACTTGCATTTGATGAGACTTGTTAAGATAAAGGAGATGACAAGAGATGGCATGTTGTTTTCTTCAACCAATATATTTTTACCGGACAACTCCTCAATCATATGCAGTGTTTATAGGTGAGTCTCTGAGTCTCTAAGTCTATGCGCGCGCAATGTCGTTCCTTCGTCCGTCATTAACCTCTAGAACTCCGCAGACAGCTTATGACGGTAAGTCCCAGAGCCACATGAGCTCGGGAGTGCCTGTCGCTATGAAAGACTCACGATGGAACGGTCCAAATGATAGACAAATAAGATAATGTCCTTTCCCTTCATCTTGCCTCCATTCCTTCTCCTAGCTCCTGCCGTCACTCCGGGTCCAGAATGTAACCAAAGTGAACGACTTCAGCAGGTTGGGTGAAGGAGGAGGATGGGGAACGGCCAATCTCTTCACCCACCTACCTCTTTATCCCTTTTTCCTTCCTTCATCTCCCACCCATCACTTCACCACCAGTATAATGCTTTAATTGACTGGGGAGTGATGGGGTGGTGAAGGAAGGTGAGGTGGTGGCATGTCACACGGCTGTAGCTAGGAGAACCTGATGTAGGGGTGGGAAGCAGTGAGCCTCTTCCTTCTCTGTACCGCTCATGTCTATTTACCTAACACCGACCGGATTCAATCCAAGAGTTGGGACGAGCGTGATGGGGCAAGAGATAGAAAGGAAAGGAACAGGAGGGCGCGGGAGAAGGTAATCAGTGTCTCATCTTTGCAAGCCTTTCAATTCCTTTCCTCTTTCCCCACCGCTCACATCCGTGCTAAATCGCATGTCATCTGTCTCTTCCTTGTCTCGCCTCGAATCATTTGGCGAGTCTTGGAAGAGCCACGCCTCATGAATCATATTAGAATGATCCTAACACTTTGTTTTCTGGAATTGGGAACAGCATTTATGGATTATGTTTTGCTGAATGGACAAGCGAGTTTTTGGGGAGTTGCAGCAATTACAAACTTAGTATCTCGCATTCCATATTTAGTAGAATGGCTTTCTGGAGGACATGATGTTTGCAATCCAACATTGAAGAGGTTCTGCGTTTTCAACTTCTAGTCCATTTCTCCTTTGTGGTGTTCTTTTTTATCATATGTTTAATCTACATTTCCTTTCTTCTTAAACCCCTAGCAGGAATTCCACGAACAATAAAGTAGCTTTCCTTCATTATTAGCAAAGGTTTCTATGGACAGATATTAATTCTCTATCTATATCTTCAAATTTCGCCGGGTTCTCTTCTTTCTCACACCCAGATAATGCATCAGCAGCATGTGGATTATTAACTCCTTTGCATATAGTACCTGAGTGGCATTTCTAATGCCAATTTGCTGTGTTAAAAGCTGTGCCAAGTAAGAATACAGGGTTCATTATCTTAGTTACTTCTATCTTCATCTTGCTTTCTTTATGAGAGGTCTCTCACCTTCATTCTGTTGTATAATTACTGTTTACATCTAGTAGATTTGCTGGTTTAGATATGTGCTTTTGGTCTCTGAATCATTTTGCTTTTGTTTGGATAGGTGGTCAATCACCTGTAGACAACTTTGTATAGGGATTGCCCGTGCGCCGCTGCCTGCGGCCTTCTCGTCAACCGATACCGAGGAGAAAAACCAACACGAACCGATACGACGATATACGGGTACACATGTTTAATACGGGTAATGCCGAGTTTTACTTCCACATGGCATTCAATGTGTTTAACGCAGGCTCATTCAACACGATTTTCACTGCACTGGTTCCAATAGGACCGAACCAGAAAAGTCATTTACTTTTTGTCGGTGGTCCATGAACCAAAAAAACCTGCGGTGCGACCGGGCTACCATCCCTTGGCATGTTCCTTGGGAGGGTTTTGAGCTGGTGTGAAGGTTGCAAAGCAATTGCTGGTTTCTTTGATAGCCTGATTGATGCACCGGCCCCGTTGCGATGATGTGTCCTGGGAAAATGTAAATTGCGACCTGAAGACGTCGGTTTGCAAATTTCGGGATCCTGGGGAGCTCGGATGTAGGTTCCTTAGGCTCCATTGTTGGCCCCTGATTAATGTACAGCCACGGTCATTATTGAATGGGGTATCGGTTGCCCCGCCACCAACATGGTCCCTGAGGACAGCGCCTGGTCCAATTTCCCGTGATAGAGCCCCCTGTCAGTTGCTATGTTTCTGGAAAGGGATCTTCAAGACATGGAGCGATTCGAACACGAAGTTGCGAACGTGGTCGCCCGGACGGAGAGACGAGACATGTGATGCTGCAGGCTTATGATGTCTAGACCCAGAAACGAATTCGCATTTTTGTTTTATTCAACTTGATGTGTAAGAGGTCCAATGGGGCGTGGCTGGGCGCCGTGAAAGCACCCAGCCCTGTGAGTGCAGGAACACCGATAACACCCCGGGCTGCCGAGTGCAACTCTTCTCGAATCGTGAGCGCCAGTCATGGGAGATATGGGAGAAAGAGGGGCGAGCAGCGTGCCTGGAGCGGGATGTCCAGTGTGATCCAAGGGACTTCTGAGGTCGTTGCTTGTTGCGAACTTGCAGAAGCGAAGTGGAAAAAGTTGAGTTGTGAAGCAGGAAGTGTTTTTTTTCCTATAGTTTCGCCCTGGTTTCGGAGGTCGCCACCTTGTTTGAGTGTGTGAGCGCAGAGTATTCGGTGAGTGGCTGCTTGCTAGAGCAGCACTTCTTCGAGGGTTAAAGTTTGGACCAGGAATAGCTTCTCCGCTTGCGTTCAACAGTGACGGAGGGTAGGGGCAATAAAGCCAGGTTATTCTTCAGGGATCAATTATTCAGGGAGTCTGCTGAATGAATGGCCCGGGGCGAGTTGCCCTTCTCAAGTGACTGAAGTGTGTGAACTATGCGGCTGTATTTGTTTTGGGTGGACATCTTCTTTTGAATGGTTTAAACCATCTTTAGTCGTTGGTTCCCAGTAGTTTCCTATTAACGCTCAAAAGAACCGCGTCCACTTGGGCTGCAGGATATCCTCCAAGTGGCTCACTTCTGTAGATGTCCCGACCCAAAACTCCCTTGTCTTTTACGCACCCCAGATTCTGGGAAGA